>OW052045.1:16600000-16955875 GCA_932526495.1 Bombylius major | reverse complement strand
AACTTTAAAAAATTTAAGAAAAAATATTTTTTTTATATAGGTTTTATCATTTTTTTTTTAAATATATAAATACATATGTATATATGTACGTACATAATAATAACACAACTGGAATATGAAATTAAAAAATTTATAACGTGTGAAATTCTAACATTTTATAGGCATTTTTCACATTTTTGACCCAAAAGAAAAATAATACTTATATTCTTTATTTTGGTATCATTGAAAAATATGTAGGTACATACGTGATACGAGTACATATGTTTATGTGTCTGTATATAAGTACATATTTTTTTATTCTACCTTAGAAAACACATAAATTTCCTTTTAGAAACATTTTTTGCTTATTTGACAATTTTTTTTATTCAAAAAATTAATAAAAATTTTAACACACTCATTTGTAGGAACATGCCTAAAAATTATTCATATTTTTATATAAATTATGTATTTATAAAATATGTAATATGTATATTAATTTATACGAGTACCTATGTAGGTACATATATTTTTATTTTTAAGAAAATTTTTAGGACAATTCAAAAAATTTTAGTTTTTGGTTCATGGGATGCTGTTTTTTTTTTTTTTTTGAAGAAAACAAATGGTAGGTATATATTTCTGTAGGCATAGTCCGTTTTTAAACGAAAAGGTTTAAAAAAAAATATAAAAAATTTTTCTCCTACATATGTATCTGAAAAATATATTCTTGTAAATTGTATGCATATACATATATACCTACCTATTTACATAAATGTATATGTTAATTTTTTAGAATATAAAGCTCTATTGCTTACAATAAAATAAATTTTCTCTTCGATTAAATATTTTGTGGCCCTGAAAAGGGCCTTTTTTCAAATAAATTATCGTCATCATAGTAATATTTTTAAAAGCCATAATTGTCATATAAAATGCAATTTTTTAACCGCCAAAACCGTATAATGTACGACCTTGCCTTTTTAATGCGTAAACAACATCCATGGCAGTTACTGTTTTACGTTTTGCATGTTCGGTGTATGTAACAGCATCACGAATAACATTTTCCAAGAATACTTTTAAAACACCTCGAGTTTCTTCATAAATTAATCCAGAAATACGCTTAACTCCTCCACGGCGAGCTAAACGACGAATAGCTGGTTTCGTAATACCTTGAATGTTATCACGGAGAACTTTTCTATGACGTTTTGCACCTCCTTTACCCAATCCTTTGCCACCTTTTCCACGACCAGTCATTTTTACTTAATATGTATAATAATTTATTATGTATTTATATTTTCAAAAAAACACAAAAATCACCAACTATACTAAAAACACTTTCAAGCTAAAAATAAAAGACTAAAGTCAAACTGCCAAATGAAAACTGAACTGAATTCTGATAAATTGACTAAAATTATGCTCTCCTTATATACTTTTTTCAGATTCGTCGTCATGTGTTGTGTTGTGTTTTGTGTAATTGTGTATATCAAATTATATAACTACATATCAGTGTTTGTTTGTATTGTAATTATTATGTTGCTGCTAACTATAGTTACTAGCTACCTGAAGCTGATATGATATGATATGATATGATATGACAGATGTTTTTCGCTAACCATTTGGAATTTATAATGTTTTCTTTTTATTGTATTAATTTATTTTTTTAATATGTATTGCAATTATGTAGTAGGTACTTGTAGTAACTAGTATTACTACAGCTAAATTTTATTTATAATGAAATAAAATAGCTACATTATAAAAAAAATTTAAAATAAAAAAAACTTACCTGAAAAAAAAAATCTAACATACATAAGTATCACATATATTATAATATATGTATGTACATAAATTATTTTAATATAATGTCCAAATATTATATTATATGTATATTATTCTTACATATAATTATTAATGTATGCGTATAGAACATTTTCTGTGTGCACATGGAAAAAATAAATAAGTAACAAAAAAATTATAATTTTACATTTTTTGGTTTTGAATAGATCAACAAAATGGCCGAAAATCATTATTATTATAAAATACATTATATGTATTACAATTTAGTATTTACAATACATATATAAATATATACATATGATACTTATATATCTACTTACCTACATACATATTATGTTTATGTACCATATATGCATTGTACATTTAGAAAAAGTGCCGGTAACGCCACGCTACATACCTTGATACCTACGTTGTATGTAAGCAAGCAAGATGTTTCGAAAAAGTTGAAAAGAGTATATTTTTATTCCCCACCACAATTTCAATTTTTAAGCGTCGGTTTAGCAAAATTTTATATAAATAGAAGCATTTTTCAATAAGAAATTTTATAAAATATTTTCTAGATAATCTAGTTGTTTTGTGTGTAAAGTGATTCAGAGTTGTTAAGTGAGTATTCTGTATTATTGACATTGAGTTGAGTAAAGTAAAATAAAATAACTGAGGAGTGGAAAAATGGCAAGAACAAAGCAAACTGCACGTAAATCTACTGGTGGAAAAGCACCCAGAAAACAATTGGCTACGAAAGCAGCTCGTAAAAGTGCACCGGCAACTGGAGGAGTTAAGAAACCTCATCGTTATCGTCCAGGTACAGTTGCTCTTCGTGAAATCAGACGTTATCAAAAAAGTACTGAATTGTTGATACGTAAATTACCATTCCAACGACTTGTACGTGAAATTGCTCAAGATTTTAAAACAGATTTACGTTTTCAAAGCTCTGCTGTAATGGCACTTCAAGAAGCAAGCGAAGCATATCTTGTTGGTTTATTTGAAGATACAAATTTATGTGCCATTCATGCTAAACGTGTAACAATTATGCCAAAAGATATTCAATTGGCACGTAGAATTCGTGGTGAACGAGCATAAATGGATTCTTTTGATAATGATATTCAGTTGACGGCAAGGACAATTCTATTTTATAAAAAAAACGGTCCTTTTCAGGACCACAAAATTTATAACAAAAGCGTAAAATAATTTATATGCCATCTTACATACTCGTATCCTTATGAAAAATAAATTTTTTGTTGCTAAGTAAAGATAATTTTTACTTGTTTAATGAGAATATGCATACATATTATGTTTATAGTACCTTTGTCCTTTATATTAAAAATATACATATAATATTTTTCATGATGAGAGTTAATTTAACAGTTTATACGATGAAAAAATAATACGGATTTTGGATTAAATTGGGAGTAGCGTAGAAACGGTAAAATTGGGATTAAAAAAGTACATGCAAACGTTGATATTTTTATATACTTATAGTATACATATTATTCTTCTTCCACATAAAAAATAGAAGAAGAACGTGACAGCTTCACTTTCACCATAAAAATTAGAATCCGCCATATTGCATTTTACCTCACACACACATATAAAAAAATTGGGTTTAAACCCAAATAATTTGGGCTTAAGCCAAAATCCGAATTATCGAGTTTATACGACAAAAAATTGGGAGTAAACCAAAATCCGTATTAAATTCGGAGCAGGCATAAACACGTAGAATGATTTAGAAAACGTACATGCAATTAAAAAAAAGGCGGATTTAGAAATATTTTGCAGAAAAAAAACCTTCATTCCCAATGTTTTATTTTTTCATTTTCTTTCTTAAAAAAAAAAAAAAAAACGTAGGTACATATTTTATAAGTTGTCTAATTAATTCTGAAGATTTAAAATAAAAGTTTTTTTTATGAAAATGGGTAAATGGGTAATGGTTAAATGTAGCAGTATGTAGCATTAAAATTTATTATTTATGGATTGATAGGAAAAAATTTTTTGATATTTATGTATAAAACAATTTTACTCTTTGAAAGAAAATTTTTGCGGCCCTGAAAAGGGCCAATGTTTTTTAGTCGTTATATTAGTAATTTTATTCATTTCATAGTCCATTTATTATAGCGGATAACATTTTTATTTGGAACTTGTATATTTTGTAACGGCTTTTGTTCCTTCACTAACAGCATGTTTTGCCAATTCACCAGGTAATAATAATCGAACAGCAGTTTGAATTTCCCGACTTGTAATTGTTGAACGTTTATTGTAATGAGCTAAACGTGAAGCTTCAGCAGCAATTCTTTCAAAAATATCATTAACAAAACTGTTCATGATGCTCATTGCTTTTGATGAAATACCAGTGTCAGGATGAACTTGCTTTAACACTTTGTAAATGTAAATGGCATAACTTTCCTTTCGCTTGCGTTTCCTTTTTTTGTCAGTTTTTGAAATATTTTTTTGAGCCTTACCAGCTTTCTTGGCAGCTTTTCCACTTGTCTTTGGAGGCATCCTCTTAAGATTTTAGTTTTCTTTAAAAAAAAAATCACACCACTGACCACACAGTATTTGTATATGTATAAACTATAAAAGTATAAACACACCGAACCGAACTGAATGAGAATGAATCAGAATGATCAATGAACAATGATGAATAAAATTGTGTCGAATGTTACTTTTATTTATACTAAAAATCAACACAAGCCAGCTATTAGTATACAGCCCCTCCAAAATTTCTTATAAAGTTTTCAAAACATAGCTAGCCGATGGCGTAGCTCTATAAATTGAACGACTTTTCAGTATAAACTTTATTCCTAAAATATAAAGTGAAGTGACGGGGAGTATCAGTGTGTGTACTGTTGAATATTTTGATTTTTTAATTCATATAATTTTATAATAAAGTAACAAAATGTCTGGTCGTGGTAAAGGTGGAAAAGTTAAAGGAAAGGCAAAGTCTCGTTCAAATCGTGCTGGTTTGCAATTTCCTGTTGGTCGTATTCATCGTTTATTAAGAAAAGGTAACTATGCCGAACGTGTTGGAGCTGGAGCACCAGTTTATTTAGCAGCAGTAATGGAATATTTGGCTGCTGAAGTTTTAGAATTGGCAGGAAATGCTGCTAGAGACAACAAAAAAACCAGAATTATTCCTAGACATTTACAATTGGCTATCCGTAACGACGAAGAATTGAATAAATTACTTTCTGGAGTAACAATAGCTCAGGGTGGTGTCTTACCAAATATTCAAGCTGTACTTTTACCAAAGAAAACAGAAAAGAAGGCATAAATTGACAACTATAAAAAAAAACGGTATACTGTTGACGATTTAATGGAACACGATAAAATAAAACCGTCCTTTTCAGGACGACCAATATTATAATCGAAGAGACCAATTCTTATATTTACTTACACACAACAAAAGAAATTTTCAACTTTAAAAAATTTAAGAAAAAATATTTTTTTTATATAGGTTTTATCATTTTTTTTTTAAATATATAAATACATATGTATATATGTACGTACATAATAATAACACAACTGGAATATGAAATTAAAAAATTTATAACGTGTGAAATTCTAACATTTTATAGGCATTTTTCACATTTTTGACCCAAAAGAAAAATAATACTTATATTCTTTATTTTGGTATCATTGAAAAATATGTAGGTACATACGTGATACGAGTACATATGTTTATGTGTCTGTATATAAGTACATATTTTTTTATTCTACCTTAGAAAACACATAAATTTCCTTTTAGAAACATTTTTTGCTTATTTGACAATTTTTTTTATTCAAAAAATTAATAAAAATTTTAACACACTCATTTGTAGGAACATGCCTAAAAATTATTCATATTTTTATATAAATTATGTATTTATAAAATATGTAATATGTATATTAATTTATACGAGTACCTATGTAGGTACATATATTTTTATTTTTAAGAAAATTTTTAGGACAATTCAAAAAATTTTAGTTTTTGGTTCATGGGATGCTGTTTTTTTTTTTTTTTTGAAGAAAACAAATGGTAGGTATATATTTCTGTAGGCATAGTCCGTTTTTAAACGAAAAGGTTTAAAAAAAAATATAAAAAATTTTTCTCCTACATATGTATCTGAAAAATATATTCTTGTAAATTGTATGCATATACATATATACCTACCTATTTACATAAATGTATATGTTAATTTTTTAGAATATAAAGCTCTATTGCTTACAATAAAATAAATTTTCTCTTCGATTAAATATTTTGTGGCCCTGAAAAGGGCCTTTTTTCAAATAAATTATCGTCATCATAGTAATATTTTTAAAAGCCATAATTGTCATATAAAATGCAATTTTTTAACCGCCAAAACCGTATAATGTACGACCTTGCCTTTTTAATGCGTAAACAACATCCATGGCAGTTACTGTTTTACGTTTTGCATGTTCGGTGTATGTAACAGCATCACGAATAACATTTTCCAAGAATACTTTTAAAACACCTCGAGTTTCTTCATAAATTAATCCAGAAATACGCTTAACTCCTCCACGGCGAGCTAAACGACGAATAGCTGGTTTCGTAATACCTTGAATGTTATCACGGAGAACTTTTCTATGACGTTTTGCACCTCCTTTACCCAATCCTTTGCCACCTTTTCCACGACCAGTCATTTTTACTTAATATGTATAATAATTTATTATGTATTTATATTTTCAAAAAAACACAAAAATCACCAACTATACTAAAAACACTTTCAAGCTAAAAATAAAAGACTAAAGTCAAACTGCCAAATGAAAACTGAACTGAATTCTGATAAATTGACTAAAATTATGCTCTCCTTATATACTTTTTTCAGATTCGTCGTCATGTGTTGTGTTGTGTTTTGTGTAATTGTGTATATCAAATTATATAACTACATATCAGTGTTTGTTTGTATTGTAATTATTATGTTGCTGCTAACTATAGTTACTAGCTACCTGAAGCTGATATGATATGATATGATATGATATGACAGATGTTTTTCGCTAACCATTTGGAATTTATAATGTTTTCATTTTATTGTATTAATTTATTTTTTTAATATGTATTGCAATTATGTAGTAGGTACTTGTAGTAACTAGTATTACTACAGCTAAATTTTATTTATAATGAAATAAAATAGCTACATTATAAAAAAAATTTAAAATAAAAAAAACTTACCTGAAAAAAAAAATCTAACATACATAAGTATCACATATATTATAATATATGTATGTACATAAATTATTTTAATATAATGTCCAAATATTATATTATATGTATATTATTCTTACATATAATTATTAATGTATGCGTATAGAACATTTTCTGTGTGCACATGGAAAAAATAAATAAGTAACAAAAAAATTATAATTTTACATTTTTTGGTTTTGAATAGATCAACAAAATGGCCGAAAATCATTATTATTATAAAATACATTATATGTATTACAATTTAGTATTTACAATACATATATAAATATATACATATGATACTTATATATCTACTTACCTACATACATATTATGTTTATGTACCATATATGCATTGTACATTTAGAAAAAGTGCCGGTAACGCCACGCTACATACCTTGATACCTACGTTGTATGTAAGCAAGCAAGATGTTTCGAAAAAGTTGAAAAGAGTATATTTTTATTCCCCACCACAATTTCAATTTTTAAGCGTCGGTTTAGCAAAATTTTATATAAATAGAAGCATTTTTCAATAAGAAATTTTATAAAATATTTTCTAGATAATCTAGTTGTTTTGTGTGTAAAGTGATTCAGAGTTGTTAAGTGAGTATTCTGTATTATTGACATTGAGTTGAGTAAAGTAAAATAAAATAACTGAGGAGTGGAAAAATGGCAAGAACAAAGCAAACTGCACGTAAATCTACTGGTGGAAAAGCACCCAGAAAACAATTGGCTACGAAAGCAGCTCGTAAAAGTGCACCAGCAACTGGAGGAGTTAAGAAACCTCATCGTTATCGTCCAGGTACAGTTGCTCTTCGTGAAATCAGACGTTATCAAAAAAGTACTGAATTGTTGATACGTAAATTACCATTCCAACGACTTGTACGTGAAATTGCTCAAGATTTTAAAACAGATTTACGTTTTCAAAGCTCTGCTGTAATGGCACTTCAAGAAGCAAGCGAAGCATATCTTGTTGGTTTATTTGAAGATACAAATTTATGTGCCATTCATGCTAAACGTGTAACAATTATGCCAAAAGATATTCAATTGGCACGTAGAATTCGTGGTGAACGAGCATAAATGGATTCTTTTGATAATGATATTCAGTTGACGGCAAGGACAATTCTATTTTATAAAAAAAACGGTCCTTTTCAGGACCACAAAATTTATAACAAAAGCGTAAAATAATTTATATGCCATCTTACATACTCGTATCCTTATGAAAAATAAATTTTTTGTTGCTAAGTAAAGATAATTTTTACTTGTTTAATGAGAATATGCATACATATTATGTTTATAGTACCTTTGTCCTTTATATTAAAAATATACATATAATATTTTTCATGATGAGAGTTAATTTAACAGTTTATACGATGAAAAAATAATACGGATTTTGGATTAAATTGGGAGTAGCGTAGAAACGGTAAAATTGGGATTAAAAAAGTACATGCAAACGTTGATATTTTTATATACTTATAGTATACATATTATTCTTCTTCCACATAAAAAATAGAAGAAGAACGTGACAGCTTCACTTTCACCATAAAAATTAGAATCCGCCATATTGCATTTTACCTCACACACACATATAAAAAAATTGGGTTTAAACCCAAATAATTTGGGCTTAAGCCAAAATCCGAATTATCGAGTTTATACGACAAAAAATTGGGAGTAAACCAAAATCCGTATTAAATTCGGAGCAGGCATAAACACGTAGAATGATTTAGAAAACGTACATGCAATTAAAAAAAAGGCGGATTTAGAAATATTTTGCAGAAAAAAAACCTTCATTCCCAATGTTTTATTTTTTCATTTTCTTTCTTATAAAAAAAAAAAAAAACGTAGGTACATATTTTATAAGTTGTCTAATTAATTCTGAAGATTTAAAATAAAAGTTTTTTTTATGAAAATGGGTAAATGGGTAATGGTTAAATGTAGCAGTATGTAGCATTAAAATTTATTATTTATGGATTGATAGGAAAAAATTTTTTGATATTTATGTATAAAACAATTTTACTCTTTGAAAGAAAATTTTTGCGGCCCTGAAAAGGGCCAATGTTTTTTAGTCGTTATATTAGTAATTTTATTCATTTCATAGTCCATTTATTATAGCGGATAACATTTTTATTTGGAACTTGTATATTTTGTAACGGCTTTTGTTCCTTCACTAACAGCATGTTTTGCCAATTCACCAGGTAATAATAATCGAACAGCAGTTTGAATTTCCCGACTTGTAATTGTTGAACGTTTATTGTAATGAGCTAAACGTGAAGCTTCAGCAGCAATTCTTTCAAAAATATCATTAACAAAACTGTTCATGATGCTCATTGCTTTTGATGAAATACCAGTGTCAGGATGAACTTGCTTTAACACTTTGTAAATGTAAATGGCATAACTTTCCTTTCGCTTGCGTTTCCTTTTTTTGTCAGTTTTTGAAATATTTTTTTGAGCCTTACCAGCTTTCTTGGCAGCTTTTCCACTTGTCTTTGGAGGCATCCTCTTAAGATTTTAGTTTTCTTTAAAAAAAAAATCACACCACTGACCACACAGTATTTGTATATGTATAAACTATAAAAGTATAAACACACCGAACCGAACTGAATGAGAATGAATCAGAATGATCAATGAACAATGATGAATAAAATTGTGTCGAATGTTACTTTTATTTATACTAAAAATCAACACAAGCCAGCTATTAGTATACAGCCCCTCCAAAATTTCTTATAAAGTTTTCAAAACATAGCTAGCCGATGGCGTAGCTCTATAAATTGAACGACTTTTCAGTATAAACTTTATTCCTAAAATATAAAGTGAAGTGACGGGGAGTATCAGTGTGTGTACTGTTGAATATTTTGATTTTTTAATTCATATAATTTTATAATAAAGTAACAAAATGTCTGGTCGTGGTAAAGGTGGAAAAGTTAAAGGAAAGGCAAAGTCTCGTTCAAATCGTGCTGGTTTGCAATTTCCTGTTGGTCGTATTCATCGTTTATTAAGAAAAGGTAACTATGCCGAACGTGTTGGAGCTGGAGCACCAGTTTATTTAGCAGCAGTAATGGAATATTTGGCTGCTGAAGTTTTAGAATTGGCAGGAAATGCTGCTAGAGACAACAAAAAAACCAGAATTATTCCTAGACATTTACAATTGGCTATCCGTAACGACGAAGAATTGAATAAATTACTTTCTGGAGTAACAATAGCTCAGGGTGGTGTCTTACCAAATATTCAAGCTGTACTTTTACCAAAGAAAACAGAAAAGAAGGCATAAATTGACAACTATAAAAAAAAACGGTATACTGTTGACGATTTAATGGAACACGATAAAATAAAACCGTCCTTTTCAGGACGACCAATATTATAATCGAAGAGACCAATTCTTATATTTACTTACACACAACAAAAGAAATTTTCAACTTTAAAAAATTTAAGAAAAAATATTTTTTTTATATAGGTTTTATCATTTTTTTTTTAAATATATAAATACATATGTATATATGTACGTACATAATAATAACACAACTGGAATATGAAATTAAAAAATTTATAACGTGTGAAATTCTAACATTTTATAGGCATTTTTCACATTTTTGACCCAAAAGAAAAATAATACTTATATTCTTTATTTTGGTATCATTGAAAAATATGTAGGTACATACGTGATACGAGTACATATGTTTATGTGTCTGTATATAAGTACATATTTTTTTATTCTACCTTAGAAAACACATAAATTTCCTTTTAGAAACATTTTTTGCTTATTTGACAATTTTTTTTATTCAAAAAATTAATAAAAATTTTAACACACTCATTTGTAGGAACATGCCTAAAAATTATTCATATTTTTATATAAATTATGTATTTATAAAATATGTAATATGTATATTAATTTATACGAGTACCTATGTAGGTACATATATTTTTATTTTTAAGAAAATTTTTAGGACAATTCAAAAAATTTTAGTTTTTGGTTCATGGGATGCTGTTTTTTTTTTTTTTTTGAAGAAAACAAATGGTAGGTATATATTTCTGTAGGCATAGTCCGTTTTTAAACGAAAAGGTTTAAAAAAAAATATAAAAAATTTTTCTCCTACATATGTATCTGAAAAATATATTCTTGTAAATTGTATGCATATACATATATACCTACCTATTTACATAAATGTATATGTTAATTTTTTAGAATATAAAGCTCTATTGCTTACAATAAAATAAATTTTCTCTTCGATTAAATATTTTGTGGCCCTGAAAAGGGCCTTTTTTCAAATAAATTATCGTCATCATAGTAATATTTTTAAAAGCCATAATTGTCATATAAAATGCAATTTTTTAACCGCCAAAACCGTATAATGTACGACCTTGCCTTTTTAATGCGTAAACAACATCCATGGCAGTTACTGTTTTACGTTTTGCATGTTCGGTGTATGTAACAGCATCACGAATAACATTTTCCAAGAATACTTTTAAAACACCTCGAGTTTCTTCATAAATTAATCCAGAAATACGCTTAACTCCTCCACGGCGAGCTAAACGACGAATAGCTGGTTTCGTAATACCTTGAATGTTATCACGGAGAACTTTTCTATGACGTTTTGCACCTCCTTTACCCAATCCTTTGCCACCTTTTCCACGACCAGTCATTTTTACTTAATATGTATAATAATTTATTATGTATTTATATTTTCAAAAAAACACAAAAATCACCAACTATACTAAAAACACTTTCAAGCTAAAAATAAAAGACTAAAGTCAAACTGCCAAATGAAAACTGAACTGAATTCTGATAAATTGACTAAAATTATGCTCTCCTTATATACTTTTTTCAGATTCGTCGTCATGTGTTGTGTTGTGTTTTGTGTAATTGTGTATATCAAATTATATAACTATTAACTACATATCAGTGTTTGTTTGTATTGTAATTATTATGTTGCTGCTAACTATAGTTACTAGCTACCTGAAGCTGATATGATATGATATGATATGATATGACAGATGTTTTTCGCTAACCATTTGGAATTTATAATGTTTTCATTTTATTGTATTAATTTATTTTTTTAATATGTATTGCAATTATGTAGTAGGTACTTGTAGTAACTAGTATTACTACAGCTAAATTTTATTTATAATGAAATAAAATAGCTACATTATAAAAAAAATTTAAAATAAAAAAAACTTACCTGAAAAAAAAAATCTAACATACATAAGTATCACATATATTATAATATATGTATGTACATAAATTATTTTAATATAATGTCCAAATATTATATTATATGTATATTATTCTTACATATAATTATTAATGTATGCGTATAGAACATTTTCTGTGTGCACATGGAAAAAATAAATAAGTAACAAAAAAATTATAATTTTACATTTTTTGGTTTTGAATAGATCAACAAAATGGCCGAAAATCATTATTATTATAAAATACATTATATGTATTACAATTTAGTATTTACAATACATATATAAATATATACATATGATACTTATATATCTACTTACCTACATACATATTATGTTTATGTACCATATATGCATTGTACATTTAGAAAAAGTGCCGGTAACGCCACGCTACATACCTTGATACCTACGTTGTATGTAAGCAAGCAAGATGTTTCGAAAAAGTTGAAAAGAGTATATTTTTATTCCCCACCACAATTTCAATTTTTAAGCGTCGGTTTAGCAAAATTTTATATAAATAGAAGCATTTTTCAATAAGAAATTTTATAAAATATTTTCTAGATAATCTAGTTGTTTTGTGTGTAAAGTGATTCAGAGTTGTTAAGTGAGTATTCTGTATTATTGACATTGAGTTGAGTAAAGTAAAATAAAATAACTGAGGAGTGGAAAAATGGCAAGAACAAAGCAAACTGCACGTAAATCTACTGGTGGAAAAGCACCCAGAAAACAATTGGCTACGAAAGCAGCTCGTAAAAGTGCACCAGCAACTGGAGGAGTTAAGAAACCTCATCGTTATCGTCCAGGTACAGTTGCTCTTCGTGAAATCAGACGTTATCAAAAAAGTACTGAATTGTTGATACGTAAATTACCATTCCAACGACTTGTACGTGAAATTGCTCAAGATTTTAAAACAGATTTACGTTTTCAAAGCTCTGCTGTAATGGCACTTCAAGAAGCAAGCGAAGCATATCTTGTTGGTTTATTTGAAGATACAAATTTATGTGCCATTCATGCTAAACGTGTAACAATTATGCCAAAAGATATTCAATTGGCACGTAGAATTCGTGGTGAACGAGCATAAATGGATTCTTTTGATAATGATATTCAGTTGACGGCAAGGACAATTCTATTTTATAAAAAAAACGGTCCTTTTCAGGACCACAAAATTTATAACAAAAGCGTAAAATAATTTATATGCCATCTTACATACTCGTATCCTTATGAAAAATAAATTTTTTGTTGCTAAGTAAAGATAATTTTTACTTGTTTAATGAGAATATGCATACATATTATGTTTATAGTACCTTTGTCCTTTATATTAAAAATATACATATAATATTTTTCATGATGAGAGTTAATTTAACAGTTTATACGATGAAAAAATAATACGGATTTTGGATTAAATTGGGAGTAGCGTAGAAACGGTAAAATTGGGATTAAAAAAGTACATGCAAACGTTGATATTTTTATATACTTATAGTATACATATTATTCTTCTTCCACATAAAAAATAGAAGAAGAACGTGACAGCTTCACTTTCACCATAAAAATTAGAATCCGCCATATTGCATTTTACCTCACACACACATATAAAAAAATTGGGTTTAAACCCAAATAATTTGGGCTTAAGCCAAAATCCGAATTATCGAGTTTATACGACCAAAAATTGGGAGTAAACCAAAATCCGTATTAAATTCGGAGCAGGCATAAACACGTAGAATGATTTAGAAAACGTACATGCAATTAAAAAAAAGGCGGATTTAGAAATATTTTGCAGAAAAAAAACCTTCATTCCCAATGTTTTATTTTTTCATTTTCTTTCTTATAAAAAAAAAAAAAAACGTAGGTACATATTTTATAAGTTGTCTAATTAATTCTGAAGATTTAAAATAAAAGTTTTTTTTATGAAAATGGGTAAATGGGTAATGGTTAAATGTAGCAGTATGTAGCATTAAAATTTATTATTTATGGATTGATAGGAAAAAATTTTTTGATATTTATGTATAAAACAATTTTACTCTTTGAAAGAAAATTTTTGCGGCCCTGAAAAGGGCCAATGTTTTTTAGTCGTTATATTAGTAATTTTATTCATTTCATAGTCCATTTATTATAGCGGATAACATTTTTATTTGGAACTTGTATATTTTGTAACGGCTTTTGTTCCTTCACTAACAGCATGTTTTGCCAATTCACCAGGTAATAATAATCGAACAGCAGTTTGAATTTCCCGACTTGTAATTGTTGAACGTTTATTGTAATGAGCTAAACGTGAAGCTTCAGCAGCAATTCTTTCAAAAATATCATTAACAAAACTGTTCATGATGCTCATTGCTTTTGATGAAATACCAGTGTCAGGATGAACTTGCTTTAACACTTTGTAAATGTAAATGGCATAACTTTCCTTTCGCTTGCGTTTCCTTTTTTTGTCAGTTTTTGAAATATTTTTTTGAGCCTTACCAGCTTTCTTGGCAGCTTTTCCACTTGTCTTTGGAGGCATCCTCTTAAGATTTTAGTTTTCTTTAAAAAAAAAATCACACCACTGACCACACAGTATTTGTATATGTATAAACTATAAAAGTATAAACACACCGAACCGAACTGAATGAGAATGAATCAGAATGATCAATGAACAATGATGAATAAAATTGTGTCGAATGTTACTTTTATTTATACTAAAAATCAACACAAGCCAGCTATTAGTATACAGCCCCTCCAAAATTTCTTATAAAGTTTTCAAAACATAGCTAGCCGATGGCGTAGCTCTATAAATTGAACGACTTTTCAGTATAAACTTTATTCCTAAAATATAAAGTGAAGTGACGGGGAGTATCAGTGTGTGTACTGTTGAATATTTTGATTTTTTAATTCATATAATTTTATAATAAAGTAACAAAATGTCTGGTCGTGGTAAAGGTGGAAAAGTTAAAGGAAAGGCAAAGTCTCGTTCAAATCGTGCTGGTTTGCAATTTCCTGTTGGTCGTATTCATCGTTTATTAAGAAAAGGTAACTATGCCGAACGTGTTGGAGCTGGAGCACCAGTTTATTTAGCAGCAGTAATGGAATATTTGGCTGCTGAAGTTTTAGAATTGGCAGGAAATGCTGCTAGAGACAACAAAAAAACCAGAATTATTCCTAGACATTTACAATTGGCTATCCGTAACGACGAAGAATTGAATAAATTACTTTCTGGAGTAACAATAGCTCAGGGTGGTGTCTTACCAAATATTCAAGCTGTACTTTTACCAAAGAAAACAGAAAAGAAGGCATAAATTGACAACTATAAAAAAAAAACGGTATACTGTTGACGATTTAATGGAACACGATAAAATAAAACCGTCCTTTTCAGGACGACCAATATTATAATCGAAGAGACCAATTCTTATATTTACTTACACACAACAAAAGAAATTTTCAACTTTAAAAAATTTAAGAAAAAATATTTTTTTTATATAGGTTTTATCATTTTTTTTTTAAATATATAAATACATATGTATATATGTACGTACATAATAATAACACAACTGGAATATGAAATTAAAAAATTTATAACGTGTGAAATTCTAACATTTTATAGGCATTTTTCACATTTTTGACCCAAAAGAAAAATAATACTTATATTCTTTATTTTGGTATCATTGAAAAATATGTAGGTACATACGTGATACGAGTACATATGTTTATGTGTCTGTATATAAGTACATATTTTTTTATTCTACCTTAGAAAACACATAAATTTCCTTTTAGAAACATTTTTTGCTTATTTGACAATTTTTTTTATTCAAAAAATTAATAAAAATTTTAACACACTCATTTGTAGGAACATGCCTAAAAATTATTCATATTTTTATATAAATTATGTATTTATAAAATATGTAATATGTATATTAATTTATACGAGTACCTATGTAGGTACATATATTTTTATTTTTAAGAAAATTTTTAGGACAATTCAAAAAATTTTAGTTTTTGGTTCATGGGATGCTGTTTTTTTTTTTTTTTTTAAGAAAACAAATGGGAGGTATATATTTCTGTAGGCATAGTCCGTTTTTAAACGAAAAGGTTTAAAAAAAAATATAAAAAATTTTTCTCCTACATATGTATCTGAAAAATATATTCTTGTAAATTGTATGCATATACATATATACCTACCTATTTACATAAATGTATATGTTAATTTTTTAGAATATAAAGCTCTATTGCTTACAATAAAATAAATTTTCTCTTCGATTAAATATTTTGTGGCCCTGAAAAGGGCCTTTTTTCAAATAAATTATCGTCATCATAGTAATATTTTTAAAAGCCATAATTGTCATATAAAATGCAATTTTTTAACCGCCAAAACCGTATAATGTACGACCTTGCCTTTTTAATGCGTAAACAACATCCATGGCAGTTACTGTTTTACGTTTTGCATGTTCGGTGTATGTAACAGCATCACGAATAACATTTTCCAAGAATACTTTTAAAACACCTCGAGTTTCTTCATAAATTAATCCAGAAATACGCTTAACTCCTCCACGGCGAGCTAAACGACGAATAGCTGGTTTCGTAATACCTTGAATGTTATCACGGAGAACTTTTCTATGACGTTTTGCACCTCCTTTACCCAATCCTTTGCCACCTTTTCCACGACCAGTCATTTTTACTTAATATGTATAATAATTTATTATGTATTTATATTTTCAAAAAAACACAAAAATCACCAACTATACTAAAAACACTTTCAAGCTAAAAATAAAAGACTAAAGTCAAACTGCCAAATGAAAACTGAACTGAATTCTGATAAATTGACTAAAATTATGCTCTCCTTATATACTTTTTTCAGATTCGTCGTCATGTGTTGTGTTGTGTTTTGTGTAATTGTGTATATCAAATTATATAACTACATATCAGTGTTTGTTTGTATTGTAATTATTATGTTGCTGCTAACTATAGTTACTAGCTACCTGAAGCTGATATGATATGATATGATATGATATGACAGATGTTTTTCGCTAACCATTTGGAATTTATAATGTTTTCATTTTATTGTATTAATTTATTTTTTTAATATGTATTGCAATTATGTAGTAGGTACTTGTAGTAACTAGTATTACTACAGCTAAATTTTATTTATAATGAAATAAAATAGCTACATTATAAAAAAAATTTAAAATAAAAAAAACTTACCTGAAAAAAAAAATCTAACATACATAAGTATCACATATATTATAATATATGTATGTACATAAATTATTTTAATATAATGTCCAAATATTATATTATATGTATATTATTCTTACATATAATTATTAATGTATGCGTATAGAACATTTTCTGTGTGCACATGGAAAAAATAAATAAGTAACAAAAAAATTATAATTTTACATTTTTTGGTTTTGAATAGATCAACAAAATGGCCGAAAATCATTATTATTATAAAATACATTATATGTATTACAATTTAGTATTTACAATACATATATAAATATATACATATGATACTTATATATCTACTTACCTACATACATATTATGTTTATGTACCATATATGCATTGTACATTTAGAAAAAGTGCCGGTAACGCCACGCTACATACCTTGATACCTACGTTGTATGTAAGCAAGCAAGATGTTTCGAAAAAGTTGAAAAGAGAATATTTTTATTCCCCACCACAATTTCAATTTTTAAGCGTCGGTTTAGCAAAATTTTATATAAATAGAAGCATTTTTCAATAAGAAATTTTATAAAATATTTTCTAGATAATCTAGTTGTTTTGTGTGTAAAGTGATTCAGAGTTGTTAAGTGAGTATTCTGTATTATTGACATTGAGTTGAGTAAAGTAAAATAAAATAACTGAGGAGTGGAAAAATGGCAAGAACAAAGCAAACTGCACGTAAATCTACTGGTGGAAAAGCACCCAGAAAACAATTGGCTACGAAAGCAGCTCGTAAAAGTGCACCAGCAACTGGAGGAGTTAAGAAACCTCATCGTTATCGTCCAGGTACAGTTGCTCTTCGTGAAATCAGACGTTATCAAAAAAGTACTGAATTGTTGATACGTAAATTACCATTCCAACGACTTGTACGTGAAATTGCTCAAGATTTTAAAACAGATTTACGTTTTCAAAGCTCTGCTGTAATGGCACTTCAAGAAGCAAGCGAAGCATATCTTGTTGGTTTATTTGAAGATACAAATTTATGTGCCATTCATGCTAAACGTGTAACAATTATGCCAAAAGATATTCAATTGGCACGTAGAATTCGTGGTGAACGAGCATAAATGGATTCTTTTGATAATGATATTCAGTTGACGGCAAGGACAATTCTATTTTATAAAAAAAACGGTCCTTTTCAGGACCACAAAATTTATAACAAAAGCGTAAAATAATTTATATGCCATCTTACATACTCGTATCCTTATGAAAAATAAATTTTTTGTTGCTAAGTAAAGATAATTTTTACTTGTTTAATGAGAATATGCATACATATTATGTTTATAGTACCTTTGTCCTTTATATTAAAAATATACATATAATATTTTTCATGATGAGAGTTAATTTAACAGTTTATACGATGAAAAAATAATACGGATTTTGGATTAAATTGGGAGTAGCGTAGAAACGGTAAAATTGGGATTAAAAAAGTACATGCAAACGTTGATATTTTTATATACTTATAGTATACATATTATTCTTCTTCCACATAAAAAATAGAAGAAGAACGTGACAGCTTCACTTTCACCATAAAAATTAGAATCCGCCATATTGCATTTTACCTCACACACACATATAAAAAAATTGGGTTTAAACCCAAATAATTTGGGCTTAAGCCAAAATCCGAATTATCGAGTTTATACGACAAAAAATTGGGAGTAAACCAAAATCCGTATTAAATTCGGAGCAGGCATAAACACGTAGAATGATTTAGAAAACGTACATGCAATTAAAAAAAAGGCGGATTTAGAAATATTTTGCAGAAAAAAAACCTTCATTCCCAATGTTTTATTTTTTCATTTTCTTTCTTATAAAAAAAAAAAAAAACGTAGGTACATATTTTATAAGTTGTCTAATTAATTCTGAAGATTTAAAATAAAAGTTTTTTTTATGAAAATGGGTAAATGGGTAATGGTTAAATGTAGCAGTATGTAGCATTAAAATTTATTATTTATGGATTGATAGGAAAAAATTTTTTGATATTTATGTATAAAACAATTTTACTCTTTGAAAGAAAATTTTTGCGGCCCTGAAAAGGGCCAATGTTTTTTAGTCGTTATATTAGTAATTTTATTCATTTCATAGTCCATTTATTATAGCGGATAACATTTTTATTTGGAACTTGTATATTTTGTAACGGCTTTTGTTCCTTCACTAACAGCATGTTTTGCCAATTCACCAGGTAATAATAATCGAACAGCAGTTTGAATTTCCCGACTTGTAATTGTTGAACGTTTATTGTAATGAGCTAAACGTGAAGCTTCAGCAGCAATTCTTTCAAAAATATCATTAACAAAACTGTTCATGATGCTCATTGCTTTTGATGAAATACCAGTGTCAGGATGAACTTGCTTTAACACTTTGTAAATGTAAATGGCATAACTTTCCTTTCGCTTGCGTTTCCTTTTTTTGTCAGTTTTTGAAATATTTTTTTGAGCCTTACCAGCTTTCTTGGCAGCTTTTCCACTTGTCTTTGGAGGCATCCTCTTAAGATTTTAGTTTTCTTTAAAAAAAAAATCACACCACTGACCACACAGTATTTGTATATGTATAAACTATAAAAGTATAAACACACCGAACCGAACTGAATGAGAATGAATCAGAATGATCAATGAACAATGATGAATAAAATTGTGTCGAATGTTACTTTTATTTATACTAAAAATCAACACAAGCCAGCTATTAGTATACAGCCCCTCCAAAATTTCTTATAAAGTTTTCAAAACATAGCTAGCCGATGGCGTAGCTCTATAAATTGAACGACTTTTCAGTATAAACTTTATTCCTAAAATATAAAGTGAAGTGACGGGGAGTATCAGTGTGTGTACTGTTGAATATTTTGATTTTTTAATTCATATAATTTTATAATAAAGTAACAAAATGTCTGGTCGTGGTAAAGGTGGAAAAGTTAAAGGAAAGGCAAAGTCTCGTTCAAATCGTGCTGGTTTGCAATTTCCTGTTGGTCGTATTCATCGTTTATTAAGAAAAGGTAACTATGCCGAACGTGTTGGAGCTGGAGCACCAGTTTATTTAGCAGCAGTAATGGAATATTTGGCTGCTGAAGTTTTAGAATTGGCAGGAAATGCTGCTAGAGACAACAAAAAAACCAGAATTATTCCTAGACATTTACAATTGGCTATCCGTAACGACGAAGAATTGAATAAATTACTTTCTGGAGTAACAATAGCTCAGGGTGGTGTCTTACCAAATATTCAAGCTGTACTTTTACCAAAGAAAACAGAAAAGAAGACATAAATTGACAACTATAAAAAAAAACGGTATACTGTTGACGATTTAATGGAACACGATAAAATAAAACCGTCCTTTTCAGGACGACCAATATTATAATCGAAGAGACCAATTCTTATATTTACTTACACACAACAAAAGAAATTTTCAACTTTAAAAAATTTAAGAAAAAATATTTTTTTTATATAGGTTTTATCATTTTTTTTTTAAATATATAAATACATATGTATATATGTACGTACATAATAATAACACAACTGGAATATGAAATTAAAAAATTTATAACGTGTGAAATTCTAACATTTTATAGGCATTTTTCACATTTTTGACCCAAAAGAAAAATAATACTTATATTCTTTATTTTGGTATCATTGAAAAATATGTAGGTACATACGTGATACGAGTACATATGTTTATGTGTCTGTATATAAGTACATATTTTTTTATTCTACCTTAGAAAACACATAAATTTCCTTTTAGAAACATTTTTTGCTTATTTGACAATTTTTTTTATTCAAAAAATTAATAAAAATTTTAACACACTCATTTGTAGGAACATGCCTAAAAATTATTCATATTTTTATATAAATTATGTATTTATAAAATATGTAATATGTATATTAATTTATACGAGTACCTATGTAGGTACATATATTTTTATTTTTAAGAAAATTTTTAGGACAATTCAAAAAATTTTAGTTTTTGGTTCATGGGATGCTGTTTTTTTTTTTTTTTTTTGAAGAAAACAAATGGTAGGTATATATTTCTGTAGGCATAGTCCGTTTTTAAACGAAAAGGTTTAAAAAAGAATATAAAAAATTTTTCTCCTACATATGTATCTGAAAAATATATTCTTGTAAATTGTATGCATATACATATATACCTACCTATTTACATAAATGTACATGTTAATTTTTTAGAATATAAAGCTCTATTGCTTACAATAAAATAAATTTTCTCTTCGATTAAATATTTTGTGGCCCTGAAAAGGGCCTTTTTTCAAATAAATTATCGTCATCATAGTAATATTTTTAAAAGCCATAATTGTCATATAAAATGCAATTTTTTAACCGCCAAAACCGTATAATGTACGACCTTGCCTTTTTAATGCGTAAACAACATCCATGGCAGTTACTGTTTTACGTTTTGCATGTTCGGTGTATGTAACAGCATCACGAATAACATTTTCCAAGAATACTTTTAAAACACCTCGAGTTTCTTCATAAATTAATCCAGAAATACGCTTAACTCCTCCACGGCGAGCTAAACGACGAATAGCTGGTTTCGTAATACCTTGAATGTTATCACGGAGAACTTTTCTATGACGTTTTGCACCTCCTTTACCCAATCCTTTGCCACCTTTTCCACGACCAGTCATTTTTACTTAATATGTATAATAATTTATTATGTATTTATATTTTCAAAAAAACACAAAAATCACCAACTATACTAAAAACACTTTCAAGCTAAAAATAAAAGACTAAAGTCAAACTGCCAAATGAAAACTGAACTGAATTCTGATAAATTGACTAAAATTATGCTCTCCTTATATACTTTTTTCAGATTCGTCGTCATGTGTTGTGTTGTGTTTTGTGTAATTGTGTATATCAAATTATATAACTACATATCAGTGTTTGTTTGTATTGTAATTATTATGTTGCTGCTAACTATAGTTACTAGCTACCTGAAGCTGATATGATATGATATGATATGATATGATATGACAGATGTTTTTCGCTAACCATTTGGAATTTATAATGTTTTCATTTTATTGTATTAATTTATTTTTTTAATATGTATTGCAATTATGTAGTAGGTACTTGTAGTAACTAGTATTACTACAGCTAAATTTTATTTATAATGAAATAAAATAGCTACATTATAAAAAAAATTTAAAATAAAAAAAACTTACCTGAAAAAAAAAATCTAACATACATAAGTATCACATATATTATAATATATGTATGTACATAAATTATTTTAATATAATGTCCAAATATTATATTATATGTATATTATTCTTACATATAATTATTAATGTATGCGTATAGAACATTTTCTGTGTGCACATGGAAAAAATAAATAAGTAACAAAAAAATTATAATTTTACATTTTTTGGTTTTGAATAGATCAACAAAATGGCCGAAAATCATTATTATTATAAAATACATTATATGTATTACAATTTAGTATTTACAATACATATATAAATATATACATATGATACTTATATATCTACTTACCTACATACATATTATGTTTATGTACCATATATGCATTGTACATTTAGAAAAAGTGCCGGTAACGCCACGCTACATACCTTGATACCTACGTTGTATGTAAGCAAGCAAGATGTTTCGAAAAAGTTGAAAAGAGAATATTTTTATTCCCCACCACAATTTCAATTTTTAAGCGTCGGTTTAGCAAAATTTTATATAAATAGAAGCATTTTTCAATAAGAAATTTTATAAAATATTTTCTAGATAATCTAGTTGTTTTGTGTGTAAAGTGATTCAGAGTTGTTAAGTGAGTATTCTGTATTATTGACATTGAGTTGAGTAAAGTAAAATAAAATAACTGAGGAGTGGAAAAATGGCAAGAACAAAGCAAACTGCACGTAAATCTACTGGTGGAAAAGCACCCAGAAAACAATTGGCTACGAAAGCAGCTCGTAAAAGTGCACCAGCAACTGGAGGAGTTAAGAAACCTCATTGTTATCGTCCAGGTACAGTTGCTCTTCGTGAAATCAGACGTTATCAAAAAAGTACTGAATTGTTGATACGTAAATTACCATTCCAACGACTTGTACGTGAAATTGCTCAAGATTTTAAAACAGATTTACGTTTTCAAAGCTCTGCTGTAATGGCACTTCAAGAAGCAAGCGAAGCATATCTTGTTGGTTTATTTGAAGATACAAATTTATGTGCCATTCATGCTAAACGTGTAACAATTATGCCAAAAGATATTCAATTGGCACGTAGAATTCGTGGTGAACGAGCATAAATGGATTCTTTTGATAATGATATTCAGTTGACGGCAAGGACAATTCTATTTTATAAAAAAAACGGTCCTTTTCAGGACCACAAAATTTATAACAAAAGCGTAAAATAATTTATATGCCATCTTACATACTCGTATCCTTATGAAAAATAAATTTTTTGTTGCTAAGTAAAGATAATTTTTACTTGTTTAATGAGAATATGCATACATATTATGTTTATAGTACCTTTGTCCTTTATATTAAAAATATACATATAATATTTTTCATGATGAGAGTTAATTTAACAGTTTATACGATGAAAAAATAATACGGATTTTGGATTAAATTGGGAGTAGCGTAGAAACGGTAAAATTGGGATTAAAAAAGTACATGCAAACGTTGATATTTTTATATACTTATAGTATACATATTATTCTTCTTCCACATAAAAAATAGAAGAAGAACGTGACAGCTTCACTTTCACCATAAAAATTAGAATCCGCCATATTGCATTTTACCTCACACACACATATAAAAAAATTGGGTTTAAACCCAAATAATTTGGGCTTAAGCCAAAATCCGAATTATCGAGTTTATACGACAAAAAATTGGGAGTAAACCAAAATCCGTATTAAATTCGGAGCAGGCATAAACACGTAGAATGATTTAGAAAACGTACATGCAATTAAAAAAAAGGCGGATTTAGAAATATTTTGCAGAAAAAAAACCTTCATTCCCAATGTTTTATTTTTTCATTTTCTTTCTTATAAAAAAAAAAAAAAACGTAGGTACATATTTTATAAGTTGTCTAATTAATTCTGAAGATTTAAAATAAAAGTTTTTTTTATGAAAATGGGTAAATGGGTAATGGTTAAATGTAGCAGTATGTAGCATTAAAATTTATTATTTATGGATTGATAGGAAAAAATTTTTTGATATTTATGTATAAAACAATTTTACTCTTTGAAAGAAAATTTTTGCGGCCCTGAAAAGGGCCAATGTTTTTTAGTCGTTATATTAGTAATTTTATTCATTTCATAGTCCATTTATTATAGCGGATAACATTTTTATTTGGAACTTGTATATTTTGTAACGGCTTTTGTTCCTTCACTAACAGCATGTTTTGCCAATTCACCAGGTAATAATAATCGAACAGCAGTTTGAATTTCCCGACTTGTAATTGTTGAACGTTTATTGTAATGAGCTAAACGTGAAGCTTCAGCAGCAATTCTTTCAAAAATATCATTAACAAAACTGTTCATGATGCTCATTGCTTTTGATGAAATACCAGTGTCAGGATGAACTTGCTTTAACACTTTGTAAATGTAAATGGCATAACTTTCCTTTCGCTTGCGTTTCCTTTTTTTGTCAGTTTTTGAAATATTTTTTTGAGCCTTACCAGCTTTCTTGGCAGCTTTTCCACTTGTCTTTGGAGGCATCCTCTTAAGATTTTAGTTTTCTTTAAAAAAAAAATCACACCACTGACCACACAGTATTTGTATATGTATAAACTATAAAAGTATAAACACACCGAACCGAACTGAATGAGAATGAATCAGAATGATCAATGAACAATGATGAATAAAATTGTGTCGAATGTTACTTTTATTTATACTAAAAATCAACACAAGCCAGCTATTAGTATACAGCCCCTCCAAAATTTCTTATAAAGTTTTCAAAACATAGCTAGCCGATGGCGTAGCTCTATAAATTGAACGACTTTTCAGTATAAACTTTATTCCTAAAATATAAAGTGAAGTGACGGGGAGTATCAGTGTGTGTACTGTTGAATATTTTGATTTTTTAATTCATATAATTTTATAATAAAGTAACAAAATGTCTGGTCGTGGTAAAGGTGGAAAAGTTAAAGGAAAGGCAAAGTCTCGTTCAAATCGTGCTGGTTTGCAATTTCCTGTTGGTCGTATTCATCGTTTATTAAGAAAAGGTAACTATGCCGAACGTGTTGGAGCTGGAGCACCAGTTTATTTAGCAGCAGTAATGGAATATTTGGCTGCTGAAGTTTTAGAATTGGCAGGAAATGCTGCTAGAGACAACAAAAAAACCAGAATTATTCCTAGACATTTACAATTGGCTATCCGTAACGACGAAGAATTGAATAAATTACTTTCTGGAGTAACAATAGCTCAGGGTGGTGTCTTACCAAATATTCAAGCTGTACTTTTACCAAAGAAAACAGAAAAGAAGGCATAAATTGACAACTATAAAAAAAAAACGGTATACTGTTGACGATTTAATGGAACACGATAAAATAAAACCGTCCTTTTCAGGACGACCAATATTATAATCGAAGAGACCAATTCTTATATTTACTTACACACAACAAAAGAAATTTTCAACTTTAAAAAATTTAAGAAAAAATATTTTTTTTATATAGGTTTTATCATTTTTTTTTTAAATATATAAATACATATGTATATATGTACGTACATAATAATAACACAACTGGAATATGAAATTAAAAAATTTATAACGTGTGAAATTCTAACATTTTATAGGCATTTTTCACATTTTTGACCCAAAAGAAAAATAATACTTATATTCTTTATTTTGGTATCATTGAAAAATATGTAGGTACATACGTGATACGAGTACATATGTTTATGTGTCTGTATATAAGTACATATTTTTTTATTCTACCTTAGAAAACACATAAATTTCCTTTTAGAAACATTTTTTGCTTATTTGACAATTTTTTTTATTCAAAAAATTAATAAAAATTTTAACACACTCATTTGTAGGAACATGCCTAAAAATTATTCATATTTTTATATAAATTATGTATTTATAAAATATGTAATATGTATATTAATTTATACGAGTACCTATGTAGGTACATATATTTTTATTTTTAAGAAAATTTTTAGGACAATTCAAAAAATTTTAGTTTTTGGTTCATGGGATGCTGTTTTTTTTTTTTTTTTGAAGAAAACAAATGGTAGGTATATATTTCTGTAGGCATAGTCCGTTTTTAAACGAAAAGGTTTAAAAAAAAATATAAAAAATTTTTCTCCTACATATGTATCTGAAAAATATATTCTTGTAAATTGTATGCATATACATATATACCTACCTATTTACATAAATGTACATGTTAATTTTTTAGAATATAAAGCTCTATTGCTTACAATAAAATAAATTTTCTCTTCGATTAAATATTTTGTGGCCCTGAAAAGGGCCTTTTTTCAAATAAATTATCGTCATCATAGTAATATTTTTAAAAGCCATAATTGTCATATAAAATGCAATTTTTTAACCGCCAAAACCGTATAATGTACGACCTTGCCTTTTTAATGCGTAAACAACATCCATGGCAGTTACTGTTTTACGTTTTGCATGTTCGGTGTATGTAACAGCATCACGAATAACATTTTCCAAGAATACTTTTAAAACACCTCGAGTTTCTTCATAAATTAATCCAGAAATACGCTTAACTCCTCCACGGCGAGCTAAACGACGAATAGCTGGTTTCGTAATACCTTGAATGTTATCACGGAGAACTTTTCTATGACGTTTTGCACCTCCTTTACCCAATCCTTTGCCACCTTTTCCACGACCAGTCATTTTTACTTAATATGTATAATAATTTATTATGTATTTATATTTTCAAAAAAACACAAAAATCACCAACTATACTAAAAACACTTTCAAGCTAAAAATAAAAGACTAAAGTCAAACTGCCAAATGAAAACTGAACTGAATTCTGATAAATTGACTAAAATTATGCTCTCCTTATATACTTTTTTCAGATTCGTCGTCATGTGTTGTGTTGTGTTTTGTGTAATTGTGTATATCAAATTATATAACTACATATCAGTGTTTGTTTGTATTGTAATTATTATGTTGCTGCTAACTATAGTTACTAGCTACCTGAAGCTGATATGATATGATATGATATGATATGACAGATGTTTTTCGCTAACCATTTGGAATTTATAATGTTTTCATTTTATTGTATTAATTTATTTTTTTAATATGTATTGCAATTATGTAGTAGGTACTTGTAGTAACTAGTATTACTACAGCTAAATTTTATTTATAATGAAATAAAATAGCTACATTATAAAAAAAATTTAAAATAAAAAAAACTTACCTGAAAAAAAAAATCTAACATACATAAGTATCACATATATTATAATATATGTATGTACATAAATTATTTTAATATAATGTCCAAATATTATATTATATGTATATTATTCTTACATATAATTATTAATGTATGCGTATAGAACATTTTCTGTGTGCACATGGAAAAAATAAATAAGTAACAAAAAAATTATAATTTTACATTTTTTGGTTTTGAATAGATCAACAAAATGGCCGAAAATCATTATTATTATAAAATACATTATATGTATTACAATTTAGTATTTACAATACATATATAAATATATACATATGATACTTATATATCTACTTACCTACATACATATTATGTTTATGTACCATATATGCATTGTACATTTAGAAAAAGTGCCGGTAACGCCACGCTACATACCTTGATACCTACGTTGTATGTAAGCAAGCAAGATGTTTCGAAAAAGTTGAAAAGAGAATATTTTTATTCCCCACCACAATTTCAATTTTTAAGCGTCGGTTTAGCAAAATTTTATATAAATAGAAGCATTTTTCAATAAGAAATTTTATAAAATATTTTCTAGATAATCTAGTTGTTTTGTGTGTAAAGTGATTCAGAGTTGTTAAGTGAGTATTCTGTATTATTGACATTGAGTTGAGTAAAGTAAAATAAAATAACTGAGGAGTGGAAAAATGGCAAGAACAAAGCAAACTGCACGTAAATCTACTGGTGGAAAAGCACCCAGAAAACAATTGGCTACGAAAGCAGCTCGTAAAAGTGCACCAGCAACTGGAGGAGTTAAGAAACCTCATCGTTATCGTCCAGGTACAGTTGCTCTTCGTGAAATCAGACGTTATCAAAAAAGTACTGAATTGTTGATACGTAAATTACCATTCCAACGACTTGTACGTGAAATTGCTCAAGATTTTAAAACAGATTTACGTTTTCAAAGCTCTGCTGTAATGGCACTTCAAGAAGCAAGCGAAGCATATCTTGTTGGTTTATTTGAAGATACAAATTTATGTGCCATTCATGCTAAACGTGTAACAATTATGCCAAAAGATATTCAATTGGCACGTAGAATTCGTGGTGAACGAGCATAAATGGATTCTTTTGATAATGATATTCAGTTGACGGCAAGGACAATTCTATTTTATAAAAAAAACGGTCCTTTTCAGGACCACAAAATTTATAACAAAAGCGTAAAATAATTTATATGCCATCTTACATACTCGTATCCTTATGAAAAATAAATTTTTTGTTGCTAAGTAAAGATAATTTTTACTTGTTTAATGAGAATATGCATACATATTATGTTTATAGTACCTTTGTCCTTTATATTAAAAATATACATATAATATTTTTCATGATGAGAGTTAATTTAACAGTTTATACGATGAAAAAATAATACGGATTTTGGATTAAATTGGGAGTAGCGTAGAAACGGTAAAATTGGGATTAAAAAAGTACATGCAAACGTTGATATTTTTATATACTTATAGTATACATATTATTCTTCTTCCACATAAAAAATAGAAGAAGAACGTGACAGCTTCACTTTCACCATAAAAATTAGAATCCGCCATATTGCATTTTACCTCACACACACATATAAAAAAATTGGGTTTAAACCCAAATAATTTGGGCTTAAGCCAAAATCCGAATTATCGAGTTTATACGACAAAAAATTGGGAGTAAACCAAAATCCGTATTAAATTCGGAGCAGGCATAAACACGTAGAATGATTTAGAAAACGTACATGCAATTAAAAAAAAGGCGGATTTAGAAATATTTTGCAGAAAAAAAACCTTCATTCCCAATGTTTTATTTTTTCATTTTCTTTCTTATAAAAAAAAAAAAAAACGTAGGTACATATTTTATAAGTTGTCTAATTAATTCTGAAGATTTAAAATAAAAGTTTTTTTTATGAAAATGGGTAAATGGGTAATGGTTAAATGTAGCAGTATGTAGCATTAAAATTTATTATTTATGGATTGATAGGAAAAAATTTTTTGATATTTATGTATAAAACAATTTTACTCTTTGAAAGAAAATTTTTGCGGCCCTGAAAAGGGCCAATGTTTTTTAGTCGTTATATTAGTAATTTTATTCATTTCATAGTCCATTTATTATAGCGGATAACATTTTTATTTGGAACTTGTATATTTTGTAACGGCTTTTGTTCCTTCACTAACAGCATGTTTTGCCAATTCACCAGGTAATAATAATCGAACAGCAGTTTGAATTTCCCGACTTGTAATTGTTGAACGTTTATTGTAATGAGCTAAACGTGAAGCTTCAGCAGCAATTCTTTCAAAAATATCATTAACAAAACTGTTCATGATGCTCATTGCTTTTGATGAAATACCAGTGTCAGGATGAACTTGCTTTAACACTTTGTAAATGTAAATGGCATAACTTTCCTTTCGCTTGCGTTTCCTTTTTTTGTCAGTTTTTGAAATATTTTTTTGAGCCTTACCAGCTTTCTTGGCAGCTTTTCCACTTGTCTTTGGAGGCATCCTCTTAAGATTTTAGTTTTCTTTAAAAAAAAAATCACACCACTGACCACACAGTATTTGTATATGTATAAACTATAAAAGTATAAACACACCGAACCGAACTGAATGAGAATGAATCAGAATGATCAATGAACAATGATGAATAAAATTGTGTCGAATGTTACTTTTATTTATACTAAAAATCAACACAAGCCAGCTATTAGTATACAGCCCCTCCAAAATTTCTTATAAAGTTTTCAAAACATAGCTAGCCGATGGCGTAGCTCTATAAATTGAACGACTTTTCAGTATAAACTTTATTCCTAAAATATAAAGTGAAGTGACGGGGAGTATCAGTGTGTGTACTGTTGAATATTTTGATTTTTTAATTCATATAATTTTATAATAAAGTAACAAAATGTCTGGTCGTGGTAAAGGTGGAAAAGTTAAAGGAAAGGCAAAGTCTCGTTCAAATCGTGCTGGTTTGCAATTTCCTGTTGGTCGTATTCATCGTTTATTAAGAAAAGGTAACTATGCCGAACGTGTTGGAGCTGGAGCACCAGTTTATTTAGCAGCAGTAATGGAATATTTGGCTGCTGAAGTTTTAGAATTGGCAGGAAATGCTGCTAGAGACAACAAAAAAACCAGAATTATTCCTAGACATTTACAATTGGCTATCCGTAACGACGAAGAATTGAATAAATTACTTTCTGGAGTAACAATAGCTCAGGGTGGTGTCTTACCAAATATTCAAGCTGTACTTTTACCAAAGAAAACAGAAAAGAAGGCATAAATTGACAACTATAAAAAAAAACGGTATACTGTTGACGATTTAATGGAACACGATAAAATAAAACCGTCCTTTTCAGGACGACCAATATTATAATCGAAGAGACCAATTCTTATATTTACTTACACACAACAAAAGAAATTTTCAACTTTAAAAAATTTAAGAAAAAATATTTTTTTTATATAGGTTTTATCATTTTTTTTTTAAATATATAAATACATATGTATATATGTACGTACATAATAATAACACAACTGGAATATGAAATTAAAAAATTTATAACGTGTGAAATTCTAACATTTTATAGGCATTTTTCACATTTTTGACCCAAAAGAAAAATAATACTTATATTCTTTATTTTGGTATCATTGAAAAATATGTAGGTACATACGTGATACGAGTACATATGTTTATGTGTCTGTATATAAGTACATATTTTTTTATTCTACCTTAGAAAACACATAAATTTCCTTTTAGAAACATTTTTTGCTTATTTGACAATTTTTTTTATTCAAAAAATTAATAAAAATTTTAACACACTCATTTGTAGGAACATGCCTAAAAATTATTCATATTTTTATATAAATTATGTATTTATAAAATATGTAATATGTATATTAATTTATACGAGTACCTATGTAGATACATATATTTTTATTTTTAAGAAAATTTTTAGGACAATTCAAAAAATTTTAGTTTTTGGTTCATGGGATGCTGTTTTTTTTTTTTTTTTTTGAAGAAAACAAATGGTAGGTATATATTTCTGTAGGCATAGTCCGTTTTTAAACGAAAAGGTTTAAAAAAGAATATAAAAAATTTTTCTCCTACATATGTATCTGAAAAATATATTCTTGGAAATTGTATGCATATACATATATACCTACCTATTTACATAAATGTACATGTTAATTTTTTAGAATATAAAGCTCTATTGCTTACAATAAAATAAATTTTCTCTTCGATTAAATATTTTGTGGCCCTGAAAAGGGCCTTTTTTCAAATAAATTATCGTCATCATAGTAATATTTTTAAAAGCCATAATTGTCATATAAAATGCAATTTTTTAACCGCCAAAACCGTATAATGTACGACCTTGCCTTTTTAATGCGTAAACAACATCCATGGCAGTTACTGTTTTACGTTTTGCATGTTCGGTGTATGTAACAGCATCACGAATAACATTTTCCAAGAATACTTTTAAAACACCTCGAGTTTCTTCATAAATTAATCCAGAAATACGCTTAACTCCTCCACGGCGAGCTAAACGACGAATAGCTGGTTTCGTAATACCTTGAATGTTATCACGGAGAACTTTTCTATGACGTTTTGCACCTCCTTTACCCAATCCTTTGCCACCTTTTCCACGACCAGTCATTTTTACTTAATATGTATAATAATTTATTATGTATTTATATTTTCAAAAAAACACAAAAATCACCAACTATACTAAAAACACTTTCAAGCTAAAAATAAAAGACTAAAGTCAAACTGCCAAATGAAAACTGAACTGAATTCTGATAAATTGACTAAAATTATGCTCTCCTTATATACTTTTTTCAGATTCGTCGTCATGTGTTGTGTTGTGTTTTGTGTAATTGTGTATATCAAATTATATAACTACATATCAGTGTTTGTTTGTATTGTAATTATTATGTTGCTGCTAACTATAGTTACTAGCTACCTGAAGCTGATATGATATGATATGATATGATATGATATGACAGATGTTTTTCGCTAACCATTTGGAATTTATAATGTTTTCATTTTATTGTATTAATTTATTTTTTTAATATGTATTGCAATTATGTAGTAGGTACTTGTAGTAACTAGTATTACTACAGCTAAATTTTATTTATAATGAAATAAAATAGCTACATTATAAAAAAAATTTAAAATAAAAAAAACTTACCTGAAAAAAAAAATCTAACATACATAAGTATCACATATATTATAATATATGTATGTACATAAATTATTTTAATATAATGTCCAAATATTATATTATATGTATATTATTCTTACATATAATTATTAATGTATGCGTATAGAACATTTTCTGTGTGCACATGGAAAAAATAAATAAGTAACAAAAAAATTATAATTTTACATTTTTTGGTTTTGAATAGATCAACAAAATGGCCGAAAATCATTATTATTATAAAATACATTATATGTATTACAATTTAGTATTTACAATACATATATAAATATATACATATGATACTTATATATCTACTTACCTACATACATATTATGTTTATGTACCATATATGCATTGTACATTTAGAAAAAGTGCCGGTAACGCCACGCTACATACCTTGATACCTACGTTGTATGTAAGCAAGCAAGATGTTTCGAAAAAGTTGAAAAGAGAATATTTTTATTCCCCACCACAATTTCAATTTTTAAGCGTCGGTTTAGCAAAATTTTATATAAATAGAAGCATTTTTCAATAAGAAATTTTATAAAATATTTTCTAGATAATCTAGTTGTTTTGTGTGTAAAGTGATTCAGAGTTGTTAAGTGAGTATTCTGTATTATTGACATTGAGTTGAGTAAAGTAAAATAAAATAACTGAGGAGTGGAAAAATGGCAAGAACAAAGCAAACTGCACGTAAATCTACTGGTGGAAAAGCACCCAGAAAACAATTGGCTACGAAAGCAGCTCGTAAAAGTGCACCAGCAACTGGAGGAGTTAAGAAACCTCATCGTTATCGTCCAGGTACAGTTGCTCTTCGTGAAATCAGACGTTATCAAAAAAGTACTGAATTGTTGATACGTAAATTACCATTCCAACGACTTGTACGTGAAATTGCTCAAGATTTTAAAACAGATTTACGTTTTCAAAGCTCTGCTGTAATGGCACTTCAAGAAGCAAGCGAAGCATATCTTGTTGGTTTATTTGAAGATACAAATTTATGTGCCATTCATGCTAAACGTGTAACAATTATGCCAAAAGATATTCAATTGGCACGTAGAATTCGTGGTGAACGAGCATAAATGGATTCTTTTGATAATGATATTCAGTTGACGGCAAGGACAATTCTATTTTATAAAAAAAACGGTCCTTTTCAGGACCACAAAATTTATAACAAAAGCGTAAAATAATTTATATGCCATCTTACATACTCGTATCCTTATGAAAAATAAATTTTTTGTTGCTAAGTAAAGATAATTTTTACTTGTTTAATGAGAATATGCATACATATTATGTTTATAGTACCTTTGTCCTTTATATTAAAAATATACATATAATATTTTTCATGATGAGAGTTAATTTAACAGTTTATACGATGAAAAAATAATACGGATTTTGGATTAAATTGGGAGTAGCGTAGAAACGGTAAAATTGGGATTAAAAAAGTACATGCAAACGTTGATATTTTTATATACTTATAGTATACATATTATTCTTCTTCCACATAAAAAATAGAAGAAGAACGTGACAGCTTCACTTTCACCATAAAAATTAGAATCCGCCATATTGCATTTTACCTCACACACACATATAAAAAAATTGGGTTTAAACCCAAATAATTTGGGCTTAAGCCAAAATCCGAATTATCGAGTTTATACGACAAAAAATTGGGAGTAAACCAAAATCCGTATTAAATTCGGAGCAGGCATAAACACGTAGAATGATTTAGAAAACGTACATGCAATTAAAAAAAAGGCGGATTTAGAAATATTTTGCAGAAAAAAAACCTTCATTCCCAATGTTTTATTTTTTCATTTTCTTTCTTATAAAAAAAAAAAAAAACGTAGGTACATATTTTATAAGTTGTCTAATTAATTCTGAAGATTTAAAATAAAAGTTTTTTTTATGAAAATGGGTAAATGGGTAATGGTTAAATGTAGCAGTATGTAGCATTAAAATTTATTATTTATGGATTGATAGGAAAAAATTTTTTGATATTTATGTATAAAACAATTTTACTCTTTGAAAGAAAATTTTTGCGGCCCTGAAAAGGGCCAATGTTTTTTAGTCGTTATATTAGTAATTTTATTCATTTCATAGTCCATTTATTATAGCGGATAACATTTTTATTTGGAACTTGTATATTTTGTAACGGCTTTTGTTCCTTCACTAACAGCATGTTTTGCCAATTCACCAGGTAATAATAATCGAACAGCAGTTTGAATTTCCCGACTTGTAATTGTTGAACGTTTATTGTAATGAGCTAAACGTGAAGCTTCAGCAGCAATTCTTTCAAAAATATCATTAACAAAACTGTTCATGATGCTCATTGCTTTTGATGAAATACCAGTGTCAGGATGAACTTGCTTTAACACTTTGTAAATGTAAATGGCATAACTTTCCTTTCGCTTGCGTTTCCTTTTTTTGTCAGTTTTTGAAATATTTTTTTGAGCCTTACCAGCTTTCTTGGCAGCTTTTCCACTTGTCTTTGGAGGCATCCTCTTAAGATTTTAGTTTTCTTTAAAAAAAAAATCACACCACTGACCACACAGTATTTGTATATGTATAAACTATAAAAGTATAAACACACCGAACCGAACTGAATGAGAATGAATCAGAATGATCAATGAACAATGATGAATAAAATTGTGTCGAATGTTACTTTTATTTATACTAAAAATCAACACAAGCCAGCTATTAGTATACAGCCCCTCCAAAATTTCTTATAAAGTTTTCAAAACATAGCTAGCCGATGGCGTAGCTCTATAAATTGAACGACTTTTCAGTATAAACTTTATTCCTAAAATATAAAGTGAAGTGACGGGGAGTATCAGTGTGTGTACTGTTGAATATTTTGATTTTTTAATTCATATAATTTTATAATAAAGTAACAAAATGTCTGGTCGTGGTAAAGGTGGAAAAGTTAAAGGAAAGGCAAAGTCTCGTTCAAATCGTGCTGGTTTGCAATTTCCTGTTGGTCGTATTCATCGTTTATTAAGAAAAGGTAACTATGCCGAACGTGTTGGAGCTGGAGCACCAGTTTATTTAGCAGCAGTAATGGAATATTTGGCTGCTGAAGTTTTAGAATTGGCAGGAAATGCTGCTAGAGACAACAAAAAAACCAGAATTATTCCTAGACATTTACAATTGGCTATCCGTAACGACGAAGAATTGAATAAATTACTTTCTGGAGTAACAATAGCTCAGGGTGGTGTCTTACCAAATATTCAAGCTGTACTTTTACCAAAGAAAACAGAAAAGAAGGCATAAATTGACAACTATAAAAAAAAACGGTATACTGTTGACGATTTAATGGAACACGATAAAATAAAACCGTCCTTTTCAGGACGACCAATATTATAATCGAAGAGACCAATTCTTATATTTACTTACACACAACAAAAGAAATTTTCAACTTTAAAAAATTTAAGAAAAAATATTTTTTTTATATAGGTTTTATCATTTTTTTTTTAAATATATAAATACATATGTATATATGTACGTACATAATAATAACACAACTGGAATATGAAATTAAAAAATTTATAACGTGTGAAATTCTAACATTTTATAGGCATTTTTCACATTTTTGACCCAAAAGAAAAATAATACTTATATTCTTTATTTTGGTATCATTGAAAAATATGTAGGTACATACGTGATACGAGTACATATGTTTATGTGTCTGTATATAAGTACATATTTTTTTATTCTACCTTAGAAAACACATAAATTTCCTTTTAGAAACATTTTTTGCTTATTTGACAATTTTTTTTATTCAAAAAATTAATAAAAATTTTAACACACTCATTTGTAGGAACATGCCTAAAAATTATTCATATTTTTATATAAATTATGTATTTATAAAATATGTAATATGTATATTAATTTATACGAGTACCTATGTAGGTACATATATTTTTATTTTTAAGAAAATTTTTAGGACAATTCAAAAAATTTTAGTTTTTGGTTCATGGGATGCTGTTTTTTTTTTTTTTTTTTTGAAGAAAACAAATGGTAGGTATATATTTCTGTAGGCATAGTCCGTTTTTAAACGAAAAGGTTTAAAAAAGAATATAAAAAATTTTTCTCCTACATATGTATCTGAAAAATATATTCTTGGAAATTGTATGCATATACATATATACCTACCTATTTACATAAATGTACATGTTAATTTTTTAGAATATAAAGCTCTATTGCTTACAATAAAATAAATTTTCTCTTCGATTAAATATTTTGTGGCCCTGAAAAGGGCCTTTTTTCAAATAAATTATCGTCATCATAGTAATATTTTTAAAAGCCATAATTGTCATATAAAATGCAATTTTTTAACCGCCAAAACCGTATAATGTACGACCTTGCCTTTTTAATGCGTAAACAACATCCATGGCAGTTACTGTTTTACGTTTTGCATGTTCGGTGTATGTAACAGCATCACGAATAACATTTTCCAAGAATACTTTTAAAACACCTCGAGTTTCTTCATAAATTAATCCAGAAATACGCTTAACTCCTCCACGGCGAGCTAAACGACGAATAGCTGGTTTCGTAATACCTTGAATGTTATCACGGAGAACTTTTCTATGACGTTTTGCACCTCCTTTACCCAATCCTTTGCCACCTTTTCCACGACCAGTCATTTTTACTTAATATGTATAATAATTTATTATGTATTTATATTTTCAAAAAAACACAAAAATCACCAACTATACTAAAAACACTTTCAAGCTAAAAATAAAAGACTAAAGTCAAACTGCCAAATGAAAACTGAACTGAATTCTGATAAATTGACTAAAATTATGCTCTCCTTATATACTTTTTTCAGATTCGTCGTCATGTGTTGTGTTGTGTTTTGTGTAATTGTGTATATCAAATTATATAACTACATATCAGTGTTTGTTTGTATTGTAATTATTATGTTGCTGCTAACTATAGTTACTAGCTACCTGAAGCTGATATGATATGATATGATATGATATGATATGACAGATGTTTTTCGCTAACCATTTGGAATTTATAATGTTTTCATTTTATTGTATTAATTTATTTTTTTAATATGTATTGCAATTATGTAGTAGGTACTTGTAGTAACTAGTATTACTACAGCTAAATTTTATTTATAATGAAATAAAATAGCTACATTATAAAAAAAATTTAAAATAAAAAAAACTTACCTGAAAAAAAAAATCTAACATACATAAGTATCACATATATTATAATATATGTATGTACATAAATTATTTTAATATAATGTCCAAATATTATATTATATGTATATTATTCTTACATATAATTATTAATGTATGCGTATAGAACATTTTCTGTGTGCACATGGAAAAAATAAATAAGTAACAAAAAAATTATAATTTTACATTTTTTGGTTTTGAATAGATCAACAAAATGGCCGAAAATCATTATTATTATAAAATACATTATATGTATTACAATTTAGTATTTACAATACATATATAAATATATACATATGATACTTATATATCTACTTACCTACATACATATTATGTTTATGTACCATATATGCATTGTACATTTAGAAAAAGTGCCGGTAACGCCACGCTACATACCTTGATACCTACGTTGTATGTAAGCAAGCAAGATGTTTCGAAAAAGTTGAAAAGAGAATATTTTTATTCCCCACCACAATTTCAATTTTTAAGCGTCGGTTTAGCAAAATTTTATATAAATAGAAGCATTTTTCAATAAGAAATTTTATAAAATATTTTCTAGATAATCTAGTTGTTTTGTGTGTAAAGTGATTCAGAGTTGTTAAGTGAGTATTCTGTATTATTGACATTGAGTTGAGTAAAGTAAAATAAAATAACTGAGGAGTGGAAAAATGGCAAGAACAAAGCAAACTGCACGTAAATCTACTGGTGGAAAAGCACCCAGAAAACAATTGGCTACGAAAGCAGCTCGTAAAAGTGCACCAGCAACTGGAGGAGTTAAGAAACCTCATCGTTATCGTCCAGGTACAGTTGCTCTTCGTGAAATCAGACGTTATCAAAAAAGTACTGAATTGTTGATACGTAAATTACCATTCCAACGACTTGTACGTGAAATTGCTCAAGATTTTAAAACAGATTTACGTTTTCAAAGCTCTGCTGTAATGGCACTTCAAGAAGCAAGCGAAGCATATCTTGTTGGTTTATTTGAAGATACAAATTTATGTGCCATTCATGCTAAACGTGTAACAATTATGCCAAAAGATATTCAATTGGCACGTAGAATTCGTGGTGAACGAGCATAAATGGATTCTTTTGATAATGATATTCAGTTGACGGCAAGGACAATTCTATTTTATAAAAAAAACGGTCCTTTTCAGGACCACAAAATTTATAACAAAAGCGTAAAATAATTTATATGCCATCTTACATACTCGTATCCTTATGAAAAATAAATTTTTTGTTGCTAAGTAAAGATAATTTTTACTTGTTTAATGAGAATATGCATACATATTATGTTTATAGTACCTTTGTCCTTTATATTAAAAATATACATATAATATTTTTCATGATGAGAGTTAATTTAACAGTTTATACGATGAAAAAATAATACGGATTTTGGATTAAATTGGGAGTAGCGTAGAAACGGTAAAATTGGGATTAAAAAAGTACATGCAAACGTTGATATTTTTATATACTTATAGTATACATATTATTCTTCTTCCACATAAAAAATAGAAGAAGAACGTGACAGCTTCACTTTCACCATAAAAATTAGAATCCGCCATATTGCATTTTACCTCACACACACATATAAAAAAATTGGGTTTAAACCCAAATAATTTGGGCTTAAGCCAAAATCCGAATTATCGAGTTTATACGACAAAAAATTGGGAGTAAACCAAAATCCGTATTAAATTCGGAGCAGGCATAAACACGTAGAATGATTTAGAAAACGTACATGCAATTAAAAAAAAGGCGGATTTAGAAATATTTTGCAGAAAAAAAACCTTCATTCCCAATGTTTTATTTTTTCATTTTCTTTCTTATAAAAAAAAAAAAAAACGTAGGTACATATTTTATAAGTTGTCTAATTAATTCTGAAGATTTAAAATAAAAGTTTTTTTTATGAAAATGGGTAAATGGGTAATGGTTAAATGTAGCAGTATGTAGCATTAAAATTTATTATTTATGGATTGATAGGAAAAAATTTTTTGATATTTATGTATAAAACAATTTTACTCTTTGAAAGAAAATTTTTGCGGCCCTGAAAAGGGCCAATGTTTTTTAGTCGTTATATTAGTAATTTTATTCATTTCATAGTCCATTTATTATAGCGGATAACATTTTTATTTGGAACTTGTATATTTTGTAACGGCTTTTGTTCCTTCACTAACAGCATGTTTTGCCAATTCACCAGGTAATAATAATCGAACAGCAGTTTGAATTTCCCGACTTGTAATTGTTGAACGTTTATTGTAATGAGCTAAACGTGAAGCTTCAGCAGCAATTCTTTCAAAAATATCATTAACAAAACTGTTCATGATGCTCATTGCTTTTGATGAAATACCAGTGTCAGGATGAACTTGCTTTAACACTTTGTAAATGTAAATGGCATAACTTTCCTTTCGCTTGCGTTTCCTTTTTTTGTCAGTTTTTGAAATATTTTTTTGAGCCTTACCAGCTTTCTTGGCAGCTTTTCCACTTGTCTTTGGAGGCATCCTCTTAAGATTTTAGTTTTCTTTAAAAAAAAAATCACACCACTGACCACACAGTATTTGTATATGTATAAACTATAAAAGTATAAACACACCGAACCGAACTGAATGAGAATGAATCAGAATGATCAATGAACAATGATGAATAAAATTGTGTCGAATGTTACTTTTATTTATACTAAAAATCAACACAAGCCAGCTATTAGTATACAGCCCCTCCAAAATTTCTTATAAAGTTTTCAAAACATAGCTAGCCGATGGCGTAGCTCTATAAATTGAACGACTTTTCAGTATAAACTTTATTCCTAAAATATAAAGTGAAGTGACGGGGAGTATCAGTGTGTGTACTGTTGAATATTTTGATTTTTTAATTCATATAATTTTATAATAAAGTAACAAAATGTCTGGTCGTGGTAAAGGTGGAAAAGTTAAAGGAAAGGCAAAGTCTCGTTCAAATCGTGCTGGTTTGCAATTTCCTGTTGGTCGTATTCATCGTTTATTAAGAAAAGGTAACTATGCCGAACGTGTTGGAGCTGGAGCACCAGTTTATTTAGCAGCAGTAATGGAATATTTGGCTGCTGAAGTTTTAGAATTGGCAGGAAATGCTGCTAGAGACAACAAAAAAACCAGAATTATTCCTAGACATTTACAATTGGCTATCCGTAACGACGAAGAATTGAATAAATTACTTTCTGGAGTAACAATAGCTCAGGGTGGTGTCTTACCAAATATTCAAGCTGTACTTTTACCAAAGAAAACAGAAAAGAAGGCATAAATTGACAACTATAAAAAAAAAACGGTATACTGTTGACGATTTAATGGAACACGATAAAATAAAACCGTCCTTTTCAGGACGACCAATATTATAATCGAAGAGACCAATTCTTATATTTACTTACACACAACAAAAGAATTTTTCAACTTTAAAAAATTTAAGAAAAAATATTTTTTTTATATAGGTTTTATCATTTTTTTTTTAAATATATAAATACATATGTATATATGTACGTACATAATAATAACACAACTGGAATATGAAATTAAAAAATTTATAACGTGTGAAATTCTAACATTTTATAGGCATTTTTCACATTTTTGACCCAAAAGAAAAATAATACTTATATTCTTTATTTTGGTATCATTGAAAAATATGTAGGTACATACGTGATACGAGTACATATGTTTATGTGTCTGTATATAAGTACATATTTTTTTATTCTACCTTAGAAAACACATAAATTTCCTTTTAGAAACATTTTTTGCTTATTTGACAATTTTTTTTATTCAAAAAATTAATAAAAATTTTAACACACTCATTTGTAGGAACATGCCTAAAAATTATTCATATTTTTATATAAATTATGTATTTATAAAATATGTAATATGTATATTAATTTATACGAGTACCTATGTAGGTACATATATTTTTATTTTTAAGAAAATTTTTAGGACAATTCAAAAAATTTTAGTTTTTGGTTCATGGGATGCTGTTTTTTTTTTTTTTTGAAGAAAACAAATGGTAGGTATATATTTCTGTAGGCATAGTCCGTTTTTAAACGAAAAGGTTTAAAAAAAAATATAAAAAATTTTTCTCCTACATATGTATCTGAAAAATATATTCTTGTAAATTGTATGCATATACATATATACCTACCTATTTACATAAATGTATATGTTAATTTTTTAGAATATAAAGCTCTATTGCTTACAATAAAATAAATTTTCTCTTCAATTAAATATTTTGTGGCCCTGAAAAGGGCCTTTTTTCAAATAAATTATCGTCATCATAGTAATATTTTTAAAAGCCATAATTGTCATATAAAATGCAATTTTTTAACCGCCAAAACCGTATAATGTACGACCTTGCCTTTTTAATGCGTAAACAACATCCATGGCAGTTACTGTTTTACGTTTTGCATGTTCGGTGTATGTAACAGCATCACGAATAACATTTTCCAAGAATACTTTTAAAACACCTCGAGTTTCTTCATAAATTAATCCAGAAATACGCTTAACTCCTCCACGGCGAGCTAAACGACGAATAGCTGGTTTCGTAATACCTTGAATGTTATCACGGAGAACTTTTCTATGACGTTTTGCACCTCCTTTACCCAATCCTTTGCCACCTTTTCCACGACCAGTCATTTTTACTTAATATGTATAATAATTTATTATGTATTTATATTTTCAAAAAAACACAAAAATCACCAACTATACTAAAAACACTTTCAAGCTAAAAATAAAAGACTAAAGTCAAACTGCCAAATGAAAACTGAACTGAATTCTGATAAATTGACTAAAATTATGCTCTCCTTATATACTTTTTTCAGATTCGTCGTCATGTGTTGTGTTGTGTTTTGTGTAATTGTGTATATCAAATTATATAACTATTAACTACATATCAGTGTTTGTTTGTATTGTAATTATTATGTTGCTGCTAACTATAGTTACTAGCTACCTGAAGCTGATATGATATGATATGATATGATATGACAGATGTTTTTCGCTAACCATTTGGAATTTATAATGTTTTCATTTTATTGTATTAATTTATTTTTTTAATATGTATTGCAATTATGTAGTAGGTACTTGTAGTAACTAGTATTACTACAGCTAAATTTTATTTATAATGAAATAAAATAGCTACATTATAAAAAAAATTTAAAATAAAAAAAACTTACCTGAAAAAAAAAATCTAACATACATAAGTATCACATATATTATAATATATGTATGTACATAAATTATTTTAATATAATGTCCAAATATTATATTATATGTATATTATTCTTACATATAATTATTAATGTATGCGTATAGAACATTTTCTGTGTGCACATGGAAAAAATAAATAAGTAACAAAAAAATTATAATTTTACATTTTTTGGTTTTGAATAGATCAACAAAATGGCCGAAAATCATTATTATTATAAAATACATTATATATGTATTACAATTTAGTATTTACAATACATATATAAATATATACATATGATACTTATATATCTACTTACCTACATACATATTATGTTTATGTACCATATATGCATTGTACATTTAGAAAAAGTGCCGGTAACGCCACGCTACATACCTTGATACCTACGTTGTATGTAAGCAAGCAAGATGTTTCGAAAAAGTTGAAAAGAGAATATTTTTATTCCCCACCACAATTTCAATTTTTAAGCGTCGGTTTAGCAAAATTTTATATAAATAGAAGCATTTTTCAATAAGAAATTTTATAAAATATTTTCTAGATAATCTAGTTGTTTTGTGTGTAAAGTGATTCAGAGTTGTTAAGTGAGTATTCTGTATTATTGACATTGAGTTGAGTAAAGTAAAATAAAATAACTGAGGAGTGGAAAAATGGCAAGAACAAAGCAAACTGCACGTAAATCTACTGGTGGAAAAGCACCCAGAAAACAATTGGCTACGAAAGCAGCTCGTAAAAGTGCACCAGCAACTGGAGGAGTTAAGAAACCTCATCGTTATCGTCCAGGTACAGTTGCTCTTCGTGAAATCAGACGTTATCAAAAAAGTACTGAATTGTTGATACGTAAATTACCATTCCAACGACTTGTACGTGAAATTGCTCAAGATTTTAAAACAGATTTACGTTTTCAAAGCTCTGCTGTAATGGCACTTCAAGAAGCAAGCGAAGCATATCTTGTTGGTTTATTTGAAGATACAAATTTATGTGCCATTCATGCTAAACGTGTAACAATTATGCCAAAAGATATTCAATTGGCACGTAGAATTCGTGGTGAACGAGCATAAATGGATTCTTTTGATAATGATATTCAGTTGACGGCAAGGACAATTCTATTTTATAAAAAAAACGGTCCTTTTCAGGACCACAAAATTTATAACAAAAGCGTAAAATAATTTATATGCCATCTTACATACTCGTATCCTTATGAAAAATAAATTTTTTGTTGCTAAGTAAAGATAATTTTTACTTGTTTAATGAGAATATGCATACATATTATGTTTATAGTACCTTTGTCCTTTATATTAAAAATATACATATAATATTTTTCATGATGAGAGTTAATTTAACAGTTTATACGATGAAAAAATAATACGGATTTTGGATTAAATTGGGAGTAGCGTAGAAACGGTAAAATTGGGATTAAAAAAGTACATGCAAACGTTGATATTTTTATATACTTATAGTATACATATTATTCTTCTTCCACATAAAAAATAGAAGAAGAACGTGACAGCTTCACTTTCACCATAAAAATTAGAATCCGCCATATTGCATTTTACCTCACACACACATATAAAAAAATTGGGTTTAAACCCAAATAATTTGGGCTTAAGCCAAAATCCGAATTATCGAGTTTATACGACAAAAAATTGGGAGTAAACCAAAATCCGTATTAAATTCGGAGCAGGCATAAACACGTAGAATGATTTAGAAAACGTACATGCAATTAAAAAAAAGGCGGATTTAGAAATATTTTGCAGAAAAAAAACCTTCATTCCCAATGTTTTATTTTTTCATTTTCTTTCTTATAAAAAAAAAAAAAAACGTAGGTACATATTTTATAAGTTGTCTAATTAATTCTGAAGATTTAAAATAAAAGTTTTTTTTATGAAAATGGGTAAATGGGTAATGGTTAAATGTAGCAGTATGTAGCATTAAAATTTATTATTTATGGATTGATAGGAAAAAATTTTTTGATATTTATGTATAAAACAATTTTACTCTTTGAAAGAAAATTTTTGCGGCCCTGAAAAGGGCCAATGTTTTTTAGTCGTTATATTAGTAATTTTATTCATTTCATAGTCCATTTATTATAGCGGATAACATTTTTATTTGGAACTTGTATATTTTGTAACGGCTTTTGTTCCTTCACTAACAGCATGTTTTGCCAATTCACCAGGTAATAATAATCGAACAGCAGTTTGAATTTCCCGACTTGTAATTGTTGAACGTTTATTGTAATGAGCTAAACGTGAAGCTTCAGCAGCAATTCTTTCAAAAATATCATTAACAAAACTGTTCATGATGCTCATTGCTTTTGATGAAATACCAGTGTCAGGATGAACTTGCTTTAACACTTTGTAAATGTAAATGGCATAACTTTCCTTTCGCTTGCGTTTCCTTTTTTTGTCAGTTTTTGAAATATTTTTTTGAGCCTTACCAGCTTTCTTGGCAGCTTTTCCACTTGTCTTTGGAGGCATCCTCTTAAGATTTTAGTTTTCTTTAAAAAAAAAATCACACCACTGACCACACAGTATTTGTATATGTATAAACTATAAAAGTATAAACACACCGAACCGAACTGAATGAGAATGAATCAGAATGATCAATGAACAATGATGAATAAAATTGTGTCGAATGTTACTTTTATTTATACTAAAAATCAACACAAGCCAGCTATTAGTATACAGCCCCTCCAAAATTTCTTATAAAGTTTTCAAAACATAGCTAGCCGATGGCGTAGCTCTATAAATTGAACGACTTTTCAGTATAAACTTTATTCCTAAAATATAAAGTGAAGTGACGGGGAGTATCAGTGTGTGTACTGTTGAATATTTTGATTTTTTAATTCATATAATTTTATAATAAAGTAACAAAATGTCTGGTCGTGGTAAAGGTGGAAAAGTTAAAGGAAAGGCAAAGTCTCGTTCAAATCGTGCTGGTTTGCAATTTCCTGTTGGTCGTATTCATCGTTTATTAAGAAAAGGTAACTATGCCGAACGTGTTGGAGCTGGAGCACCAGTTTATTTAGCAGCAGTAATGGAATATTTGGCTGCTGAAGTTTTAGAATTGGCAGGAAATGCTGCTAGAGACAACAAAAAAACCAGAATTATTCCTAGACATTTACAATTGGCTATCCGTAACGACGAAGAATTGAATAAATTACTTTCTGGAGTAACAATAGCTCAGGGTGGTGTCTTACCAAATATTCAAGCTGTACTTTTACCAAAGAAAACAGAAAAGAAGGCATAAATTGACAACTATAAAAAAAAACGGTATACTGTTGACGATTTAATGGAACACGATAAAATAAAACCGTCCTTTTCAGGACGACCAATATTATAATCGAAGAGACCAATTCTTATATTTACTTACACACAACAAAAGAAATTTTCAACTTTAAAAAATTTAAGAAAAAATATTTTTTTTATATAGGTTTTATCATTTTTTTTTTTAAATATATAAATACATATGTATATATGTACGTACATAATAATAACACAACTGGAATATGAAATTAAAAAATTTATAACGTGTGAAATTCTAACATTTTATAGGCATTTTTCACATTTTTGACCCAAAAGAAAAATAATACTTATATTCTTTATTTTGGTATCATTGAAAAATATGTAGGTACATACGTGATACGAGTACATATGTTTATGTGTCTGTATATAAGTACATATTTTTTTATTCTACCTTAGAAAACACATAAATTTCCTTTTAGAAACATTTTTTGCTTATTTGACAATTTTTTTTATTCAAAAAATTAATAAAAATTTTAACACACTCATTTGTAGGAACATGCCTAAAAATTATTCATATTTTTATATAAATTATGTATTTATAAAATATGTAATATGTATATTAATTTATACGAGTACCTATGTAGGTACATATATTTTTATTTTTAAGAAAATTTTTAGGACAATTCAAAAAATTTTAGTTTTTGGTTCATGGGATGCTGTTTTTTTTTTTTTTTTTTTGAAGAAAACAAATGGTAGGTATATATTTCTGTAGGCATAGTCCGTTTTTAAACGAAAAGGTTTAAAAAAGAATATAAAAAATTTTTCTCCTACATATGTATCTGAAAAATATATTCTTGTAAATTGTATGCATATACATATATACCTACCTATTTACATAAATGTACATGTTAATTTTTTAGAATATAAAGCTCTATTGCTTACAATAAAATAAATTTTCTCTTCGATTAAATATTTTGTGGCCCTGAAAAGGGCCTTTTTTCAAATAAATTATCGTCATCATAGTAATATTTTTAAAAGCCATAATTGTCATATAAAATGCAATTTTTTAACCGCCAAAACCGTATAATGTACGACCTTGCCTTTTTAATGCGTAAACAACATCCATGGCAGTTACTGTTTTACGTTTTGCATGTTCGGTGTATGTAACAGCATCACGAATAACATTTTCCAAGAATACTTTTAAAACACCTCGAGTTTCTTCATAAATTAATCCAGAAATACGCTTAACTCCTCCACGGCGAGCTAAACGACGAATAGCTGGTTTCGTAATACCTTGAATGTTATCACGGAGAACTTTTCTATGACGTTTTGCACCTCCTTTACCCAATCCTTTGCCACCTTTTCCACGACCAGTCATTTTTACTTAATATGTATAATAATTTATTATGTATTTATATTTTCAAAAAAACACAAAAATCACCAACTATACTAAAAACACTTTCAAGCTAAAAATAAAAGACTAAAGTCAAACTGCCAAATGAAAACTGAACTGAATTCTGATAAATTGACTAAAATTATGCTCTCCTTATATACTTTTTTCAGATTCGTCGTCATGTGTTGTGTTGTGTTTTGTGTAATTGTGTATATCAAATTATATAACTATTAACTACATATCAGTGTTTGTTTGTATTGTAATTATTATGTTGCTGCTAACTATAGTTACTAGCTACCTGAAGCTGATATGATATGATATGATATGATATGACAGATGTTTTTCGCTAACCATTTGGAATTTATAATGTTTTCATTTTATTGTATTAATTTATTTTTTTAATATGTATTGCAATTATGTAGTAGGTACTTGTAGTAACTAGTATTACTACAGCTAAATTTTATTTATAATGAAATAAAATAGCTACATTATAAAAAAAATTTAAAATAAAAAAAACTTACCTGAAAAAAAAAATCTAACATACATAAGTATCACATATATTATAATATATGTATGTACATAAATTATTTTAATATAATGTCCAAATATTATATTATATGTATATTATTCTTACATATAATTATTAATGTATGCGTATAGAACATTTTCTGTGTGCACATGGAAAAAATAAATAAGTAACAAAAAAATTATAATTTTACATTTTTTGGTTTTGAATAGATCAACAAAATGGCCGAAAATCATTATTATTATAAAATACATTATATATGTATTACAATTTAGTATTTACAATACATATATAAATATATACATATGATACTTATATATCTACTTACCTACATACATATTATGTTTATGTACCATATATGCATTGTACATTTAGAAAAAGTGCCGGTAACGCCACGCTACATACCTTGATACCTACGTTGTATGTAAGCAAGCAAGATGTTTCGAAAAAGTTGAAAAGAGAATATTTTTATTCCCCACCACAATTTCAATTTTTAAGCGTCGGTTTAGCAAAATTTTATATAAATAGAAGCATTTTTCAATAAGAAATTTTATAAAATATTTTCTAGATAATCTAGTTGTTTTGTGTGTAAAGTGATTCAGAGTTGTTAAGTGAGTATTCTGTATTATTGACATTGAGTTGAGTAAAGTAAAATAAAATAACTGAGGAGTGGAAAAATGGCAAGAACAAAGCAAACTGCACGTAAATCTACTGGTGGAAAAGCACCCAGAAAACAATTGGCTACGAAAGCAGCTCGTAAAAGTGCACCAGCAACTGGAGGAGTTAAGAAACCTCATCGTTATCGTCCAGGTACAGTTGCTCTTCGTGAAATCAGACGTTATCAAAAAAGTACTGAATTGTTGATACGTAAATTACCATTCCAACGACTTGTACGTGAAATTGCTCAAGATTTTAAAACAGATTTACGTTTTCAAAGCTCTGCTGTAATGGCACTTCAAGAAGCAAGTGAAGCATATCTTGTTGGTTTATTTGAAGATACAAATTTATGTGCCATTCATGCTAAACGTGTAACAATTATGCCAAAAGATATTCAATTGGCACGTAGAATTCGTGGTGAACGAGCATAAATGGATTCTTTTGATAATGATATTCAGTTGACGGCAAGGACAATTCTATTTTATAAAAAAAACGGTCCTTTTCAGGACCACAAAATTTATAACAAAAGCGTAAAATAATTTATATGCCATCTTACATACTCGTATCCTTATGAAAAATAAATTTTTTGTTGCTAAGTAAAGATAATTTTTACTTGTTTAATGAGAATATGCATACATATTATGTTTATAGTACCTTTGTCCTTTATATTAAAAATATACATATAATATTTTTCATGATGAGAGTTAATTTAACAGTTTATACGATGAAAAAATAATACGGATTTTGGATTAAATTGGGAGTAGCGTAGAAACGGTAAAATTGGGATTAAAAAAGTACATGCAAACGTTGATATTTTTATATACTTATAGTATACATATTATTCTTCTTCCACATAAAAAATAGAAGAAGAACGTGACAGCTTCACTTTCACCATAAAAATTAGAATCCGCCATATTGCATTTTACCTCACACACACATATAAAAAAATTGGGTTTAAACCCAAATAATTTGGGCTTAAGCCAAAATCCGAATTATCGAGTTTATACGACAAAAAATTGGGAGTAAACCAAAATCCGTATTAAATTCGGAGCAGGCATAAACACGTAGAATGATTTAGAAAACGTACATGCAATTAAAAAAAAGGCGGATTTAGAAATATTTTGCAGAAAAAAAACCTTCATTCCCAATGTTTTATTTTTTCATTTTCTTTCTTATAAAAAAAAAAAAAAACGTAGGTACATATTTTATAAGTTGTCTAATTAATTCTGAAGATTTAAAATAAAAGTTTTTTTTATGAAAATGGGTAAATGGGTAATGGTTAAATGTAGCAGTATGTAGCATTAAAATTTATTATTTATGGATTGATAGGAAAAAATTTTTTGATATTTATGTATAAAACAATTTTACTCTTTGAAAGAAAATTTTTGCGGCCCTGAAAAGGGCCAATGTTTTTTAGTCGTTATATTAGTAATTTTATTCATTTCATAGTCCATTTATTATAGCGGATAACATTTTTATTTGGAACTTGTATATTTTGTAACGGCTTTTGTTCCTTCACTAACAGCATGTTTTGCCAATTCACCAGGTAATAATAATCGAACAGCAGTTTGAATTTCCCGACTTGTAATTGTTGAACGTTTATTGTAATGAGCTAAACGTGAAGCTTCAGCAGCAATTCTTTCAAAAATATCATTAACAAAACTGTTCATGATGCTCATTGCTTTTGATGAAATACCAGTGTCAGGATGAACTTGCTTTAACACTTTGTAAATGTAAATGGCATAACTTTCCTTTCGCTTGCGTTTCCTTTTTTTGTCAGTTTTTGAAATATTTTTTTGAGCCTTACCAGCTTTCTTGGCAGCTTTTCCACTTGTCTTTGGAGGCATCCTCTTAAGATTTTAGTTTTCTTTAAAAAAAAAATCACACCACTGACCACACAGTATTTGTATATGTATAAACTATAAAAGTATAAACACACCGAACCGAACTGAATGAGAATGAATCAGAATGATCAATGAACAATGATGAATAAAATTGTGTCGAATGTTACTTTTATTTATACTAAAAATCAACACAAGCCAGCTATTAGTATACAGCCCCTCCAAAATTTCTTATAAAGTTTTCAAAACATAGCTAGCCGATGGCGTAGCTCTATAAATTGAACGACTTTTCAGTATAAACTTTATTCCTAAAATATAAAGTGAAGTGACGGGGAGTATCAGTGTGTGTACTGTTGAATATTTTGATTTTTTAATTCATATAATTTTATAATAAAGTAACAAAATGTCTGGTCGTGGTAAAGGTGGAAAAGTTAAAGGAAAGGCAAAGTCTCGTTCAAATCGTGCTGGTTTGCAATTTCCTGTTGGTCGTATTCATCGTTTATTAAGAAAAGGTAACTATGCCGAACGTGTTGGAGCTGGAGCACCAGTTTATTTAGCAGCAGTAATGGAATATTTGGCTGCTGAAGTTTTAGAATTGGCAGGAAATGCTGCTAGAGACAACAAAAAAACCAGAATTATTCCTAGACATTTACAATTGGCTATCCGTAACGACGAAGAATTGAATAAATTACTTTCTGGAGTAACAATAGCTCAGGGTGGTGTCTTACCAAATATTCAAGCTGTACTTTTACCAAAGAAAACAGAAAAGAAGGCATAAATTGACAACTATAAAAAAAACGGTATACTGTTGACGATTTAATGGAACACGATAAAATAAAACCGTCCTTTTCAGGACGACCAATATTATAATCGAAGAGACCAATTCTTATATTTACTTACACACAACAAAAGAAATTTTCAACTTTAAAAAATTTAAGAAAAAATATTTTTTTTATATAGGTTTTATCATTTTTTTTTTAAATATATAAATACATATGTATATATGTACGTACATAATAATAACACAACTGGAATATGAAATTAAAAAATTTATAACGTGTGAAATTCTAACATTTTATAGGCATTTTTCACATTTTTGACCCAAAAGAAAAATAATACTTATATTCTTTATTTTGGTATCATTGAAAAATATGTAGGTACATACGTGATACGAGTACATATGTTTATGTGTCTGTATATAAGTACATATTTTTTTATTCTACCTTAGAAAACACATAAATTTCCTTTTAGAAACATTTTTTGCTTATTTGACAATTTTTTTTATTCAAAAAATTAATAAAAATTTTAACACACTCATTTGTAGGAACATGCCTAAAAATTATTCATATTTTTATATAAATTATGTATTTATAAAATATGTAATATGTATATTAATTTATACGAGTACCTATGTAGGTACATATATTTTTATTTTTAAGAAAATTTTTAGGACAATTCAAAAAATTTTAGTTTTTGGTTCATGGGATGCTGTTTTTTTTTTTTTTTTTGAAGAAAACAAATGGTAGGTATATATTTCTGTAGGCATAGTCCGTTTTTAAACGAAAAGGTTTAAAAAAGAATATAAAAAATTTTTCTCCTACATATGTATCTGAAAAATATATTCTTGTAAATTGTATGCATATACATATATACCTACCTATTTACATAAATGTACATGTTAATTTTTTAGAATATAAAGCTCTATTGCTTACAATAAAATAAATTTTCTCTTCGATTAAATATTTTGTGGCCCTGAAAAGGGCCTTTTTTCAAATAAATTATCGTCATCATAGTAATATTTTTAAAAGCCATAATTGTCATATAAAATGCAATTTTTTAACCGCCAAAACCGTATAATGTACGACCTTGCCTTTTTAATGCGTAAACAACATCCATGGCAGTTACTGTTTTACGTTTTGCATGTTCGGTGTATGTAACAGCATCACGAATAACATTTTCCAAGAATACTTTTAAAACACCTCGAGTTTCTTCATAAATTAATCCAGAAATACGCTTAACTCCTCCACGGCGAGCTAAACGACGAATAGCTGGTTTCGTAATACCTTGAATGTTATCACGGAGAACTTTTCTATGACGTTTTGCACCTCCTTTACCCAATCCTTTGCCACCTTTTCCACGACCAGTCATTTTTACTTAATATGTATAATAATTTATTATGTATTTATATTTTCAAAAAAACACAAAAATCACCAACTATACTAAAAACACTTTCAAGCTAAAAATAAAAGACTAAAGTCAAACTGCCAAATGAAAACTGAACTGAATTCTGATAAATTGACTAAAATTATGCTCTCCTTATATACTTTTTTCAGATTCGTCGTCATGTGTTGTGTTGTGTTTTGTGTAATTGTGTATATCAAATTATATAACTATTAACTACATATCAGTGTTTGTTTGTATTGTAATTATTATGTTGCTGCTAACTATAGTTACTAGCTACCTGAAGCTGATATGATATGATATGATATGATATGACAGATGTTTTTCGCTAACCATTTGGAATTTATAATGTTTTCATTTTATTGTATTAATTTATTTTTTTAATATGTATTGCAATTATGTAGTAGGTACTTGTAGTAACTAGTATTACTACAGCTAAATTTTATTTATAATGAAATAAAATAGCTACATTATAAAAAAAATTTAAAATAAAAAAAACTTACCTGAAAAAAAAAATCTAACATACATAAGTATCACATATATTATAATATATGTATGTACATAAATTATTTTAATATAATGTCCAAATATTATATTATATGTATATTATTCTTACATATAATTATTAATGTATGCGTATAGAACATTTTCTGTGTGCACATGGAAAAAATAAATAAGTAACAAAAAAATTATAATTTTACATTTTTTGGTTTTGAATAGATCAACAAAATGGCCGAAAATCATTATTATTATAAAATACATTATATATGTATTACAATTTAGTATTTACAATACATATATAAATATATACATATGATACTTATATATCTACTTACCTACATACATATTATGTTTATGTACCATATATGCATTGTACATTTAGAAAAAGTGCCGGTAACGCCACGCTACATACCTTGATACCTACGTTGTATGTAAGCAAGCAAGATGTTTCGAAAAAGTTGAAAAGAGAATATTTTTATTCCCCACCACAATTTCAATTTTTAAGCGTCGGTTTAGCAAAATTTTATATAAATAGAAGCATTTTTCAATAAGAAATTTTATAAAATATTTTCTAGATAATCTAGTTGTTTTGTGTGTAAAGTGATTCAGAGTTGTTAAGTGAGTATTCTGTATTATTGACATTGAGTTGAGTAAAGTAAAATAAAATAACTGAGGAGTGGAAAAATGGCAAGAACAAAGCAAACTGCACGTAAATCTACTGGTGGAAAAGCACCCAGAAAACAATTGGCTACGAAAGCAGCTCGTAAAAGTGCACCAGCAACTGGAGGAGTTAAGAAACCTCATCGTTATCGTCCAGGTACAGTTGCTCTTCGTGAAATCAGACGTTATCAAAAAAGTACTGAATTGTTGATACGTAAATTACCATTCCAACGACTTGTACGTGAAATTGCTCAAGATTTTAAAACAGATTTACGTTTTCAAAGCTCTGCTGTAATGGCACTTCAAGAAGCAAGCGAAGCATATCTTGTTGGTTTATTTGAAGATACAAATTTATGTGCCATTCATGCTAAACGTGTAACAATTATGCCAAAAGATATTCAATTGGCACGTAGAATTCGTGGTGAACGAGCATAAATGGATTCTTTTGATAATGATATTCAGTTGACGGCAAGGACAATTCTATTTTATAAAAAAAACGGTCCTTTTCAGGACCACAAAATTTATAACAAAAGCGTAAAATAATTTATATGCCATCTTACATACTCGTATCCTTATGAAAAATAAATTTTTTGTTGCTAAGTAAAGATAATTTTTACTTGTTTAATGAGAATATGCATACATATTATGTTTATAGTACCTTTGTCCTTTATATTAAAAATATACATATAATATTTTTCATGATGAGAGTTAATTTAACAGTTTATACGATGAAAAAATAATACGGATTTTGGATTAAATTGGGAGTAGCGTAGAAACGGTAAAATTGGGATTAAAAAAGTACATGCAAACGTTGATATTTTTATATACTTATAGTATACATATTATTCTTCTTCCACATAAAAAATAGAAGAAGAACGTGACAGCTTCACTTTCACCATAAAAATTAGAATCCGCCATATTGCATTTTACCTCACACACACATATAAAAAAATTGGGTTTAAACCCAAATAATTTGGGCTTAAGCCAAAATCCGAATTATCGAGTTTATACGACAAAAAATTGGGAGTAAACCAAAATCCGTATTAAATTCGGAGCAGGCATAAACACGTAGAATGATTTAGAAAACGTACATGCAATTAAAAAAAAGGCGGATTTAGAAATATTTTGCAGAAAAAAAACCTTCATTCCCAATGTTTTATTTTTTCATTTTCTTTCTTATAAAAAAAAAAAAAAACGTAGGTACATATTTTATAAGTTGTCTAATTAATTCTGAAGATTTAAAATAAAAGTTTTTTTTATGAAAATGGGTAAATGGGTAATGGTTAAATGTAGCAGTATGTAGCATTAAAATTTATTATTTATGGATTGATAGGAAAAAATTTTTTGATATTTATGTATAAAACAATTTTACTCTTTGAAAGAAAATTTTTGCGGCCCTGAAAAGGGCCAATGTTTTTTAGTCGTTATATTAGTAATTTTATTCATTTCATAGTCCATTTATTATAGCGGATAACATTTTTATTTGGAACTTGTATATTTTGTAACGGCTTTTGTTCCTTCACTAACAGCATGTTATGCCAATTCACCAGGTAATAATAATCGAACAGCAGTTTGAATTTCCCGACTTGTAATTGTTGAACGTTTATTGTAATGAGCTAAACGTGAAGCTTCAGCAGCAATTCTTTCAAAAATATCATTAACAAAACTGTTCATGATGCTCATTGCTTTTGATGAAATACCAGTGTCAGGATGAACTTGCTTTAACACTTTGTAAATGTAAATGGCATAACTTTCCTTTCGCTTGCGTTTCCTTTTTTTGTCAGTTTTTGAAATATTTTTTTGAGCCTTACCAGCTTTCTTGGCAGCTTTTCCACTTGTCTTTGGAGGCATCCTCTTAAGATTTTAGTTTTCTTTAAAAAAAAAATCACACCACTGACCACACAGTATTTGTATATGTATAAACTATAAAAGTATAAACACACCGAACCGAACTGAATGAGAATGAATCAGAATGATCAATGAACAATGATGAATAAAATTGTGTCGAATGTTACTTTTATTTATACTAAAAATCAACACAAGCCAGCTATTAGTATACAGCCCCTCCAAAATTTCTTATAAAGTTTTCAAAACAAAAGAATTTTTCAACTTTAAAAAATTTAAGAAAAAATATTTTTTTTATATAGGTTTTATCATTTTTTTTTTAAATATATAAATACATATGTATATATGTACGTACATAATAATAACACAACTGGAATATGAAATTAAAAAATTTATAACGTGTGAAATTCTAACATTTTATAGGCATTTTTCACATTTTTGACCCAAAAGAAAAATAATACTTATATTCTTTATTTTGGTATCATTGAAAAATATGTAGGTACATACGTGATACGAGTACATATGTTTATGTGTCTGTATATAAGTACATATTTTTTTATTCTACCTTAGAAAACACATAAATTTCCTTTTAGAAACATTTTTTGCTTATTTGACAATTTTTTTTATTCAAAAAATTAATAAAAATTTTAACACACTCATTTGTAGGAACATGCCTAAAAATTATTCATATTTTTATATAAATTATGTATTTATAAAATATGTAATATGTATATTAATTTATACGAGTACCTATGTAGGTACATATATTTTTATTTTTAAGAAAATTTTTAGGACAATTCAAAAAATTTTAGTTTTTGGTTCATGGGATGCTGTTTTTTTTTTTTTTTTGAAGAAAACAAATGGTAGGTATATATTTCTGTAGGCATAGTCCGTTTTTAAACGAAAAGGTTTAAAAAAAAATATAAAAAATTTTTCTCCTACATATGTATCTGAAAAATATATTCTTGTAAATTGTATGCATATACATATATACCTACCTATTTACATAAATGTACATGTTAATTTTTTAGAATATAAAGCTCTATTGCTTACAATAAAATAAATTTTCTCTTCGATTAAATATTTTGTGGCCCTGAAAAGGGCCTTTTTTCAAATAAATTATCGTCATCATAGTAATATTTTTAAAAGCCATAATTGTCATATAAAATGCAATTTTTTAACCGCCAAAACCGTATAATGTACGACCTTGCCTTTTTAATGCGTAAACAACATCCATGGCAGTTACTGTTTTACGTTTTGCATGTTCGGTGTATGTAACAGCATCACGAATAACATTTTCCAAGAATACTTTTAAAACACCTCGAGTTTCTTCATAAATTAATCCAGAAATACGCTTAACTCCTCCACGGCGAGCTAAACGACGAATAGCTGGTTTCGTAATACCTTGAATGTTATCACGGAGAACTTTTCTATGACGTTTTGCACCTCCTTTACCCAATCCTTTGCCACCTTTTCCACGACCAGTCATTTTTACTTAATATGTATAATAATTTATTATGTATTTATATTTTCAGAAAAACACAAAAATCACCAACTATACTAAAAACACTTTCAAGCTAAAAATAAAAGACTAAAGTCAAACTGCCAAATGAAAACTGAACTGAATTCTGATAAATTGACTAAAATTATGCTCTCCTTATATACTTTTTTCAGATTCGTCGTCATGTGTTGTGTTGTGTTTTGTGTAATTGTGTATATCAAATTATATAACTACATATCAGTGTTTGTTTGTATTGTAATTATTATGTTGCTGCTAACTATAGTTACTAGCTACCTGAAGCTGATATGATATGATATGATATGATATGACAGATGTTTTTCGCTAACCATTTGGAATTTATAATGTTTTCATTTTATTGTATTAATTTATTTTTTTAATATGTATTGCAATTATGTAGTAGGTACTTGTAGTAACTAGTATTACTACAGCTAAATTTTATTTATAATGAAATAAAATAGCTACATTATAAAAAAAATTTAAAATAAAAAAAACTTACCTGAAAAAAAAAATCTAACATACATAAGTATCACATATATTATAATATATGTATGTACATAAATTATTTTAATATAATGTCCAAATATTATATTATATGTATATTATTCTTACATATAATTATTAATGTATGCGTATAGAACATTTTCTGTGTGCACATGGAAAAAATAAATAAGTAACAAAAAAATTATAATTTTACATTTTTTGGTTTTGAATAGATCAACAAAATGGCCGAAAATCATTATTATTATAAAATACATTATATATGTATTACAATTTAGTATTTACAATACATATATAAATATATACATATGATACTTATATATCTACTTACCTACATACATATTATGTTTATGTACCATATATGCATTGTACATTTAGAAAAAGTGCCGGTAACGCCACGCTACATACCTTGATACCTACGTTGTATGTAAGCAAGCAAGATGTTTCGAAAAAGTTGAAAAGAGAATATTTTTATTCCCCACCACAATTTCAATTTTTAAGCGTCGGTTTAGCAAAATTTTATATAAATAGAAGCATTTTTCAATAAGAAATTTTATAAAATATTTTCTAGATAATCTAGTTGTTTTGTGTGTAAAGTGATTCAGAGTTGTTAAGTGAGTATTCTGTATTATTGACATTGAGTTGAGTAAAGTAAAATAAAATAACTGAGGAGTGGAAAAATGGCAAGAACAAAGCAAACTGCACGTAAATCTACTGGTGGAAAAGCACCCAGAAAACAATTGGCTACGAAAGCAGCTCGTAAAAGTGCACCAGCAACTGGAGGAGTTAAGAAACCTCATCGTTATCGTCCAGGTACAGTTGCTCTTCGTGAAATCAGACGTTATCAAAAAAGTACTGAATTGTTGATACGTAAATTACCATTCCAACGACTTGTACGTGAAATTGCTCAAGATTTTAAAACAGATTTACGTTTTCAAAGCTCTGCTGTAATGGCACTTCAAGAAGCAAGCGAAGCATATCTTGTTGGTTTATTTGAAGATACAAATTTATGTGCCATTCATGCTAAACGTGTAACAATTATGCCAAAAGATATTCAATTGGCACGTAGAATTCGTGGTGAACGAGCATAAATGGATTCTTTTGATAATGATATTCAGTTGACGGCAAGGACAATTCTATTTTATAAAAAAAACGGTCCTTTTCAGGACCACAAAATTTATAACAAAAGCGTAAAATAATTTATATGCCATCTTACATACTCGTATCCTTATGAAAAATAAATTTTTTGTTGCTAAGTAAAGATAATTTTTACTTGTTTAATGAGAATATGCATACATATTATGTTTATAGTACCTTTGTCCTTTATATTAAAAATATACATATAATATTTTTCATGATGAGAGTTAATTTAACAGTTTATACGATGAAAAAATAATACGGATTTTGGATTAAATTGGGAGTAGCGTAGAAACGGTAAAATTGGGATTAAAAAAGTACATGCAAACGTTGATATTTTTATATACTTATAGTATACATATTATTCTTCTTCCACATAAAAAATAGAAGAAGAACGTGACAGCTTCACTTTCACCATAAAAATTAGAATCCGCCATATTGCATTTTACCTCACACACACATATAAAAAAATTGGGTTTAAACCCAAATAATTTGGGCTTAAGCCAAAATCCGAATTATCGAGTTTATACGACAAAAAATTGGGAGTAAACCAAAATCCGTATTAAATTCGGAGCAGGCATAAACACGTAGAATGATTTAGAAAACGTACATGCAATTAAAAAAAAGGCGGATTTAGAAATATTTTGCAGAAAAAAAACCTTCATTCCCAATGTTTTATTTTTTCATTTTCTTTCTTATAAAAAAAAAAAAAAACGTAGGTACATATTTTATAAGTTGTCTAATTAATTCTGAAGATTTAAAATAAAAGTTTTTTTTATGAAAATGGGTAAATGGGTAATGGTTAAATGTAGCAGTATGTAGCATTAAAATTTATTATTTATGGATTGATAGGAAAAAATTTTTTGATATTTATGTATAAAACAATTTTACTCTTTGAAAGAAAATTTTTGCGGCCCTGAAAAGGGCCAATGTTTTTTAGTCGTTATATTAGTAATTTTATTCATTTCATAGTCCATTTATTATAGCGGATAACATTTTTATTTGGAACTTGTATATTTTGTAACGGCTTTTGTTCCTTCACTAACAGCATGTTATGCCAATTCACCAGGTAATAATAATCGAACAGCAGTTTGAATTTCCCGACTTGTAATTGTTGAACGTTTATTGTAATGAGCTAAACGTGAAGCTTCAGCAGCAATTCTTTCAAAAATATCATTAACAAAACTGTTCATGATGCTCATTGCTTTTGATGAAATACCAGTGTCAGGATGAACTTGCTTTAACACTTTGTAAATGTAAATGGCATAACTTTCCTTTCGCTTGCGTTTCCTTTTTTTGTCAGTTTTTGAAATATTTTTTTGAGCCTTACCAGCTTTCTTGGCAGCTTTTCCACTTGTCTTTGGAGGCATCCTCTTAAGATTTTAGTTTTCTTTAAAAAAAAAATCACACCACTGACCACACAGTATTTGTATATGTATAAACTATAAAAGTATAAACACACCGAACCGAACTGAATGAGAATGAATCAGAATGATCAATGAACAATGATGAATAAAATTGTGTCGAATGTTACTTTTATTTATACTAAAAATCAACACAAGCCAGCTATTAGTATACAGCCCCTCCAAAATTTCTTATAAAGTTTTCAAAACAAAAGAATTTTTCAACTTTAAAAAATTTAAGAAAAAATATTTTTTTTATATAGGTTTTATCATTTTTTTTTTAAATATATAAATACATATGTATATATGTACGTACATAATAATAACACAACTGGAATATGAAATTAAAAAATTTATAACGTGTGAAATTCTAACATTTTATAGGCATTTTTCACATTTTTGACCCAAAAGAAAAATAATACTTATATTCTTTATTTTGGTATCATTGAAAAATATGTAGGTACATACGTGATACGAGTACATATGTTTATGTGTCTGTATATAAGTACATATTTTTTTATTCTACCTTAGAAAACACATAAATTTCCTTTTAGAAACATTTTTTGCTTATTTGACAATTTTTTTTATTCAAAAAATTAATAAAAATTTTAACACACTCATTTGTAGGAACATGCCTAAAAATTATTCATATTTTTATATAAATTATGTATTTATAAAATATGTAATATGTATATTAATTTATACGAGTACCTATGTAGGTACATATATTTTTATTTTTAAGAAAATTTTTAGGACAATTCAAAAAATTTTAGTTTTTGGTTCATGGGATGCTGTTTTTTTTTTTTTTTTGAAGAAAACAAATGGTAGGTATATATTTCTGTAGGCATAGTCCGTTTTTAAACGAAAAGGTTTAAAAAAAAATATAAAAAATTTTTCTCCTACATATGTATCTGAAAAATATATTCTTGTAAATTGTATGCATATACATATATACCTACCTATTTACATAAATGTACATGTTAATTTTTTAGAATATAAAGCTCTATTGCTTACAATAAAATAAATTTTCTCTTCGATTAAATATTTTGTGGCCCTGAAAAGGGCCTTTTTTCAAATAAATTATCGTCATCATAGTAATATTTTTAAAAGCCATAATTGTCATATAAAATGCAATTTTTTAACCGCCAAAACCGTATAATGTACGACCTTGCCTTTTTAATGCGTAAACAACATCCATGGCAGTTACTGTTTTACGTTTTGCATGTTCGGTGTATGTAACAGCATCACGAATAACATTTTCCAAGAATACTTTTAAAACACCTCGAGTTTCTTCATAAATTAATCCAGAAATACGCTTAACTCCTCCACGGCGAGCTAAACGACGAATAGCTGGTTTCGTAATACCTTGAATGTTATCACGGAGAACTTTTCTATGACGTTTTGCACCTCCTTTACCCAATCCTTTGCCACCTTTTCCACGACCAGTCATTTTTACTTAATATGTATAATAATTTATTATGTATTTATATTTTCAGAAAAACACAAAAATCACCAACTATACTAAAAACACTTTCAAGCTAAAAATAAAAGACTAAAGTCAAACTGCCAAATGAAAACTGAACTGAATTCTGATAAATTGACTAAAATTATGCTCTCCTTATATACTTTTTTCAGATTCGTCGTCATGTGTTGTGTTGTGTTTTGTGTAATTGTGTATATCAAATTATATAACTACATATCAGTGTTTGTTTGTATTGTAATTATTATGTTGCTGCTAACTATAGTTACTAGCTACCTGAAGCTGATATGATATGATATGATATGATATGACAGATGTTTTTCGCTAACCATTTGGAATTTATAATGTTTTCATTTTATTGTATTAATTTATTTTTTTAATATGTATTGCAATTATGTAGTAGGTACTTGTAGTAACTAGTATTACTACAGCTAAATTTTATTTATAATGAAATAAAATAGCTACATTATAAAAAAAATTTAAAATAAAAAAAACTTACCTGAAAAAAAAAATCTAACATACATAAGTATCACATATATTATAATATATGTATGTACATAAATTATTTTAATATAATGTCCAAATATTATATTATATGTATATTATTCTTACATATAATTATTAATGTATGCGTATAGAACATTTTCTGTGTGCACATGGAAAAAATAAATAAGTAACAAAAAAATTATAATTTTACATTTTTTGGTTTTGAATAGATCAACAAAATGGCCGAAAATCATTATTATTATAAAATACATTATATATGTATTACAATTTAGTATTTACAATACATATATAAATATATACATATGATACTTATATATCTACTTACCTACATACATATTATGTTTATGTACCATATATGCATTGTACATTTAGAAAAAGTGCCGGTAACGCCACGCTACATACCTTGATACCTACGTTGTATGTAAGCAAGCAAGATGTTTCGAAAAAGTTGAAAAGAGAATATTTTTATTCCCCACCACAATTTCAATTTTTAAGCGTCGGTTTAGCAAAATTTTATATAAATAGAAGCATTTTTCAATAAGAAATTTTATAAAATATTTTCTAGATAATCTAGTTGTTTTGTGTGTAAAGTGATTCAGAGTTGTTAAGTGAGTATTCTGTATTATTGACATTGAGTTGAGTAAAGTAAAATAAAATAACTGAGGAGTGGAAAAATGGCAAGAACAAAGCAAACTGCACGTAAATCTACTGGTGGAAAAGCACCCAGAAAACAATTGGCTACGAAAGCAGCTCGTAAAAGTGCACCAGCAACTGGAGGAGTTAAGAAACCTCATCGTTATCGTCCAGGTACAGTTGCTCTTCGTGAAATCAGACGTTATCAAAAAAGTACTGAATTGTTGATACGTAAATTACCATTCCAACGACTTGTACGTGAAATTGCTCAAGATTTTAAAACAGATTTACGTTTTCAAAGCTCTGCTGTAATGGCACTTCAAGAAGCAAGCGAAGCATATCTTGTTGGTTTATTTGAAGATACAAATTTATGTGCCATTCATGCTAAACGTGTAACAATTATGCCAAAAGATATTCAATTGGCACGTAGAATTCGTGGTGAACGAGCATAAATGGATTCTTTTGATAATGATATTCAGTTGACGGCAAGGACAATTCTATTTTATAAAAAAAACGGTCCTTTTCAGGACCACAAAATTTATAACAAAAGCGTAAAATAATTTATATGCCATCTTACATACTCGTATCCTTATGAAAAATAAATTTTTTGTTGCTAAGTAAAGATAATTTTTACTTGTTTAATGAGAATATGCATACATATTATGTTTATAGTACCTTTGTCCTTTATATTAAAAATATACATATAATATTTTTCATGATGAGAGTTAATTTAACAGTTTATACGATGAAAAAATAATACGGATTTTGGATTAAATTGGGAGTAGCGTAGAAACGGTAAAATTGGGATTAAAAAAGTACATGCAAACGTTGATATTTTTATATACTTATAGTATACATATTATTCTTCTTCCACATAAAAAATAGAAGAAGAACGTGACAGCTTCACTTTCACCATAAAAATTAGAATCCGCCATATTGCATTTTACCTCACACACACATATAAAAAAATTGGGTTTAAACCCAAATAATTTGGGCTTAAGCCAAAATCCGAATTATCGAGTTTATACGACAAAAAATTGGGAGTAAACCAAAATCCGTATTAAATTCGGAGCAGGCATAAACACGTAGAATGATTTAGAAAACGTACATGCAATTAAAAAAAAGGCGGATTTAGAAATATTTTGCAGAAAAAAAACCTTCATTCCCAATGTTTTATTTTTTCATTTTCTTTCTTATAAAAAAAAAAAAAAACGTAGGTACATATTTTATAAGTTGTCTAATTAATTCTGAAGATTTAAAATAAAAGTTTTTTTTATGAAAATGGGTAAATGGGTAATGGTTAAATGTAGCAGTATGTAGCATTAAAATTTATTATTTATGGATTGATAGGAAAAAATTTTTTGATATTTATGTATAAAACAATTTTACTCTTTGAAAGAAAATTTTTGCGGCCCTGAAAAGGGCCAATGTTTTTTAGTCGTTATATTAGTAATTTTATTCATTTCATAGTCCATTTATTATAGCGGATAACATTTTTATTTGGAACTTGTATATTTTGTAACGGCTTTTGTTCCTTCACTAACAGCATGTTTTGCCAATTCACCAGGTAATAATAATCGAACAGCAGTTTGAATTTCCCGACTTGTAATTGTTGAACGTTTATTGTAATGAGCTAAACGTGAAGCTTCAGCAGCAATTCTTTCAAAAATATCATTAACAAAACTGTTCATGATGCTCATTGCTTTTGATGAAATACCAGTGTCAGGATGAACTTGCTTTAACACTTTGTAAATGTAAATAGCATAACTTTCCTTTCGCTTGCGTTTCCTTTTTTTGTCAGTTTTTGAAATATTTTTTTGAGCCTTACCAGCTTTCTTGGCAGCTTTTCCACTTGTCTTTGGAGGCATCCTCTTAAGATTTTAGTTTTCTTTAAAAAAAAATCACACCACTGACCACACAGTATTTGTATATGTATAAACTATAAAAGTATAAACACACCGAACCGAACTGAATGAGAATGAATCAGAATGATCAATGAACAATGATGAATAAAATTGTGTCGAATGTTACTTTTATTTATACTAAAAATCAACACAAGCCAGCTATTAGTATACAGCCCCTCCAAAATTTCTTATAAAGTTTTCAAAACATAGCTAGCCGATGGCGTAGCTCTATAAATTGAACGACTTTTCAGTATAAACTTTATAGTTTATTCCTAAAATATAAAGTGAAGTGACGGGGAGTATCAGTGTGTGTACTGTTGAATATTTTGATTTTTTAATTCATATAATTTTATAATAAAGTAACAAAATGTCTGGTCGTGGTAAAGGTGGAAAAGTTAAAGGAAAGGCAAAGTCTCGTTCAAATCGTGCTGGTTTGCAATTTCCTGTTGGTCGTATTCATCGTTTATTAAGAAAAGGTAACTATGCCGAACGTGTTGGAGCTGGAGCACCAGTTTATTTAGCAGCAGTAATGGAATATTTGGCTGCTGAAGTTTTAGAATTGGCAGGAAATGCTGCTAGAGACAACAAAAAAACCAGAATTATTCCTAGACATTTACAATTGGCTATCCGTAACGACGAAGAATTGAATAAATTACTTTCTGGAGTAACAATAGCTCAGGGTGGTGTCTTACCAAATATTCAAGCTGTACTTTTACCAAAGAAAACAGAAAAGAAGGCATAAATTGACAACTATAAAAAAAAAACGGTATACTGTTGACGATTTAATGGAACACGATAAAATAAAACCGTCCTTTTCAGGACGACCAATATTATAATCGAAGAGACCAATTCTTATATTTACTTACACACAACAAAAGAATTTTTCAACTTTAAAAAATTTAAGAAAAAATATTTTTTTTATATAGGTTTTATCATTTTTTTTTTAAATATATAAATACATATGTATATATGTACGTACATAATAATAACACAACTGGAATATGAAATTAAAAAATTTATAACGTGTGAAATTCTAACATTTTATAGGCATTTTTCACATTTTTGACCCAAAAGAAAAATAATACTTATATTCTTTATTTTGGTATCATTGAAAAATATGTAGGTACATACGTGATACGAGTACATATGTTTATGTGTCTGTATATAAGTACATATTTTTTTATTCTACCTTAGAAAACACATAAATTTCCTTTTAGAAACATTTTTTGCTTATTTGACAATTTTTTTTATTCAAAAAATTAATAAAAATTTTAACACACTCATTTGTAGGAACATGCCTAAAAATTATTCATATTTTTATATAAATTATGTATTTATAAAATATGTAATATGTATATTAATTTATACGAGTACCTATGTAGGTACATATATTTTTATTTTTAAGAAAATTTTTAGGACAATTCAAAAAATTTTAGTTTTTGGTTCATGGGATGCTGTTTTTTTTTTTTTTTGAAGAAAACAAATGGTAGGTATATATTTCTGTAGGCATAGTCCGTTTTTAAACGAAAAGGTTTAAAAAAAAATATAAAAAATTTTTCTCCTACATATGTATCTGAAAAATATATTCTTGTAAATTGTATGCATATACATATATACCTACCTATTTACATAAATGTATATGTTAATTTTTTAGAATATAAAGCTCTATTGCTTACAATAAAATAAATTTTCTCTTCAATTAAATATTTTGTGGCCCTGAAAAGGGCCTTTTTTCAAATAAATTATCGTCATCATAGTAATATTTTTAAAAGCCATAATTGTCATATAAAATGCAATTTTTTAACCGCCAAAACCGTATAATGTACGACCTTGCCTTTTTAATGCGTAAACAACATCCATGGCAGTTACTGTTTTACGTTTTGCATGTTCGGTGTATGTAACAGCATCACGAATAACATTTTCCAAGAATACTTTTAAAACACCTCGAGTTTCTTCATAAATTAATCCAGAAATACGCTTAACTCCTCCACGGCGAGCTAAACGACGAATAGCTGGTTTCGTAATACCTTGAATGTTATCACGGAGAACTTTTCTATGACGTTTTGCACCTCCTTTACCCAATCCTTTGCCACCTTTTCCACGACCAGTCATTTTTACTTAATATGTATAATAATTTATTATGTATTTATATTTTCAAAAAAACACAAAAATCACCAACTATACTAAAAACACTTTCAAGCTAAAAATAAAAGACTAAAGTCAAACTGCCAAATGAAAACTGAACTGAATTCTGATAAATTGACTAAAATTATGCTCTCCTTATATACTTTTTTCAGATTCGTCGTCATGTGTTGTGTTGTGTTTTGTGTAATTGTGTATATCAAATTATATAACTATTAACTACATATCAGTGTTTGTTTGTATTGTAATTATTATGTTGCTGCTAACTATAGTTACTAGCTACCTGAAGCTGATATGATATGATATGATATGATATGACAGATGTTTTTCGCTAACCATTTGGAATTTATAATGTTTTCATTTTATTGTATTAATTTATTTTTTTAATATGTATTGCAATTATGTAGTAGGTACTTGTAGTAACTAGTATTACTACAGCTAAATTTTATTTATAATGAAATAAAATAGCTACATTATAAAAAAAATTTAAAATAAAAAAAACTTACCTGAAAAAAAAAATCTAACATACATAAGTATCACATATATTATAATATATGTATGTACATAAATTATTTTAATATAATGTCCAAATATTATATTATATGTATATTATTCTTACATATAATTATTAATGTATGCGTATAGAACATTTTCTGTGTGCACATGGAAAAAATAAATAAGTAACAAAAAAATTATAATTTTACATTTTTTGGTTTTGAATAGATCAACAAAATGGCCGAAAATCATTATTATTATAAAATACATTATATATGTATTACAATTTAGTATTTACAATACATATATAAATATATACATATGATACTTATATATCTACTTACCTACATACATATTATGTTTATGTACCATATATGCATTGTACATTTAGAAAAAGTGCCGGTAACGCCACGCTACATACCTTGATACCTACGTTGTATGTAAGCAAGCAAGATGTTTCGAAAAAGTTGAAAAGAGAATATTTTTATTCCCCACCACAATTTCAATTTTTAAGCGTCGGTTTAGCAAAATTTTATATAAATAGAAGCATTTTTCAATAAGAAATTTTATAAAATATTTTCTAGATAATCTAGTTGTTTTGTGTGTAAAGTGATTCAGAGTTGTTAAGTGAGTATTCTGTATTATTGACATTGAGTTGAGTAAAGTAAAATAAAATAACTGAGGAGTGGAAAAATGGCAAGAACAAAGCAAACTGCACGTAAATCTACTGGTGGAAAAGCACCCAGAAAACAATTGGCTACGAAAGCAGCTCGTAAAAGTGCACCAGCAACTGGAGGAGTTAAGAAACCTCATCGTTATCGTCCAGGTACAGTTGCTCTTCGTGAAATCAGACGTTATCAAAAAAGTACTGAATTGTTGATACGTAAATTACCATTCCAACGACTTGTACGTGAAATTGCTCAAGATTTTAAAACAGATTTACGTTTTCAAAGCTCTGCTGTAATGGCACTTCAAGAAGCAAGCGAAGCATATCTTGTTGGTTTATTTGAAGATACAAATTTATGTGCCATTCATGCTAAACGTGTAACAATTATGCCAAAAGATATTCAATTGGCACGTAGAATTCGTGGTGAACGAGCATAAATGGATTCTTTTGATAATGATATTCAGTTGACGGCAAGGACAATTCTATTTTATAAAAAAAACGGTCCTTTTCAGGACCACAAAATTTATAACAAAAGCGTAAAATAATTTATATGCCATCTTACATACTCGTATCCTTATGAAAAATAAATTTTTTGTTGCTAAGTAAAGATAATTTTTACTTGTTTAATGAGAATATGCATACATATTATGTTTATAGTACCTTTGTCCTTTATATTAAAAATATACATATAATATTTTTCATGATGAGAGTTAATTTAACAGTTTATACGATGAAAAAATACGGATTTTGGATTAAATTGGGAGTAGCGTAGAAACGGTAAAATTGGGATTAAAAAAGTACATGCAAACGTTGATATTTTTATATACTTATAGTATACATATTATTCTTCTTCCACATAAAAAATAGAAGAAGAACGTGACAGCTTCACTTTCACCATAAAAATTAGAATCCGCCATATTGCATTTTACCTCACACACACATATAAAAAAATTGGGTTTAAACCCAAATAATTTGGGCTTAAGCCAAAATCCGAATTATCGAGTTTATACGACAAAAAATTGGGAGTAAACCAAAATCCGTATTAAATTCGGAGCAGGCACACGTAGAATGATTTAGAAAACGTACATGCAATTAAAAAAAAGGCGGATTTAGAAATATTTTGCAGAAAAAAAAACCTTCATTCCCAATGTTTTATTTTTTCATTTTCTTTCTTATAAAAAAAAAAAAAAACGTAGGTACATATTTTATAAGTTGTCTAATTAATTCTGAAGATTTAAAATAAAAGTTTTTTTTATGAAAATGGGTAAATGGGTAATGGTTAAATGTAGCAGTATGTAGCATTAAAATTTATTATTTATGGATTGATAGGAAAAAAATTTTTGATATTTATGTATAAAACAATTTTACTCTTTGAAAGAAAATTTTTGCGGCCCTGAAAAGGGCCAATGTTTTTTAGTCGTTATATTAGTAATTTTATTCATTTCATAGTCCATTTATTATAGCGGATAACATTTTTATTTGGAACTTGTATATTTTGTAACGGCTTTTGTTCCTTCACTAACAGCATGTTTTGCCAATTCACCAGGTAATAATAATCGAACAGCAGTTTGAATTTCCCGACTTGTAATTGTTGAACGTTTATTGTAATGAGCTAAACGTGAAGCTTCAGCAGCAATTCTTTCAAAAATATCATTAACAAAACTGTTCATGATGCTCATTGCTTTTGATGAAATACCAGTGTCAGGATGAACTTGCTTTAACACTTTGTAAATGTAAATGGCATAACTTTCCTTTCGCTTGCGTTTCCTTTTTTTGTCAGTTTTTGAAATATTTTTTTGAGCCTTACCAGCTTTCTTGGCAGCTTTTCCACTTGTCTTTGGAGGCATCCTCTTAAGATTTTAGTTTTCTTTAAAAAAAAAATCACACCACTGACCACACAGTATTTGTATATGTATAAACTATAAAAGTATAAACACACCGAACCGAACTGAATGAGAATGAATCAGAATGATCAATGAACAATGATGAATAAAATTGTGTCGAATGTTACTTTTATTTATACTAAAAATCAACACAAGCCAGCTATTAGTATACAGCCCCTCCAAAATTTCTTATAAAGTTTTCAAAACATAGCTAGCCGATGGCGTAGCTCTATAAATTGAACGACTTTTCAGTATAAACTTTATTCCTAAAATATAAAGTGAAGTGACGGGGAGTATCAGTGTGTGTACTGTTGAATATTTTGATTTTTTAATTCATATAATTTTATAATAAAGTAACAAAATGTCTGGTCGTGGTAAAGGTGGAAAAGTTAAAGGAAAGGCAAAGTCTCGTTCAAATCGTGCTGGTTTGCAATTTCCTGTTGGTCGTATTCATCGTTTATTAAGAAAAGGTAACTATGCCGAACGTGTTGGAGCTGGAGCACCAGTTTATTTAGCAGCAGTAATGGAATATTTGGCTGCTGAAGTTTTAGAATTGGCAGGAAATGCTGCTAGAGACAACAAAAAAACCAGAATTATTCCTAGACATTTACAATTGGCTATCCGTAACGACGAAGAATTGAATAAATTACTTTCTGGAGTAACAATAGCTCAGGGTGGTGTCTTACCAAATATTCAAGCTGTACTTTTACCAAAGAAAACAGAAAAGAAGGCATAAATTGACAACTATAAAAAAAAAAACGGTATACTGTTGACGATTTAATGGAACACGATAAAATAAAACCGTCCTTTTCAGGACGACCAATATTATAATCGAAGAGACCAATTCTTATATTTACTTACACACAACAAAAGAAATTTTCAACTTTAAAAAATTTAAGAAAAAATATTTTTTTTATATAGGTTTTATCATTTTTTTTTTTAAATATATAAATACATATGTATATATGTACGTACATAATAATAACACAACTGGAATATGAAATTAAAAAATTTATAACGTGTGAAATTCTAACATTTTATAGGCATTTTTCACATTTTTGACCCAAAAGAAAAATAATACTTATATTCTTTATTTTGGTATCATTGAAAAATATATAGGTACATACGTGATACGAGTACATATGTTTATGTGTCTTTATATAAGTACATATTTTTTTATTCTACCTTAGAAAACACATAAATTTCCTTTTAGAAACATTTTTTGCTTATTTGACAATTTTTTTTATTCAAAAAATTAATAAAAATTTTAACACACTCATTTGTAGGAACATGCCTAAAAATTATTCATATTTTTATATAAATTATGTATTTATAAAATATGTAATATGTATATTAATTTATACGAGTACCTATGTAGGTACATATATTTTTATTTTTAAGAAAATTTTTAGGACAATTCAAAAAATTTTAGTTTTTGGTTCATGGGATGCTGTTTTTTTTTTTTTTTGAAGAAAACAAATGGTAGGTATATATTTCTGTAGGCATAGTCCGTTTTTAAACGAAAAGGTTTAAAAAAAAATATAAAAAATTTTTCTCCTACATATGTATCTGAAAAATATATTCTTGTAAATTGTATGCATATACATATATACCTACCTATTTACATAAATGTATATGTTAATTTTTTAGAATATAAAGCTCTATTGCTTACAATAAAATAAATTTTCTCTTCAATTAAATATTTTGTGGCCCTGAAAAGGGCCTTTTTTCAAATAAATTATCGTCATCATAGTAATATTTTTAAAAGCCATAATTGTCATATAAAATGCAATTTTTTAACCGCCAAAACCGTATAATGTACGACCTTGCCTTTTTAATGCGTAAACAACATCCATGGCAGTTACTGTTTTACGTTTTGCATGTTCGGTGTATGTAACAGCATCACGAATAACATTTTCCAAGAATACTTTTAAAACACCTCGAGTTTCTTCATAAATTAATCCAGAAATACGCTTAACTCCTCCACGGCGAGCTAAACGACATATTTAGCTAGCCGATGGCGTAGCTCTATAAATTGAACGACTTTTCAGTATAAACTTTATTCCTAAAATATAAAGTGAAGTGACGGGGAGTATCAGTGTGTGTACTGTTGAATATTTTGATTTTTTAATTCATATAATTTTATAATAAAGTAACAAAATGTCTGGTCGTGGTAAAGGTGGAAAAGTTAAAGGAAAGGCAAAGTCTCGTTCAAATCGTGCTGGTTTGCAATTTCCTGTTGGTCGTATTCATCGTTTATTAAGAAAAGGTAACTATGCCGAACGGGAGAGACACAAAATTCCCAAACACAAAATTCCCGGGATACATAATTTCCAAAACACGATATCCCCAAATACATAATCCCCAAACACATAATCCCCAAACACAAAATCCCCAAACACAAAATTCCCAAACACAAAATTCCCGAGCACAAAATTCCCAAACTCAAATAAATTCATGGAAATCTAGAATTCTTTTTATCTAATTTGTGTTGGCCATGAATTCCTCAAAGCGAAATCGTTTTATATAATATATATATATGTATATAATAACTTTCTATATAATATTACAATTTTTCAATAAAATAGGAAAAACCATAATATATGTATGTAATGATCATATCCAGTATTATCTTATGTGGGTATAAATAATTTTATTTGATACTGTTCTCATAATTTTCTGGTAAAACTTAACTCATTTGTTTTAATGCATTGTCCTTATTTTCATAATAGAAATTTTAAAAATATTTTGTGGCTCAAAATAATTTTTTTTACCTACAACCTTTTAGCAAAATTGGAAATTATGAATAAGAGTATAACGATGCAGTATTTTAATTCATTTTGTATATATGAACATATAATAAAAAAAAATCAAATCTATAGTAGAAATATATTGAAAATTAGTTCTCATCAGGGTTAGCAAAATATAAAATAAAGTGCTAACAAAAACCTTCCACTTTTACTGAATTAAAATCCCGAAATAAAAAAAAATCAGAGTATACTTCGGGCGCCCGAAGTATACTCTGATTTTTTTTTAATTTGGGAATTTTGTGTTTGGGAATTTTGTGTTGGGAATTTTGTGTTTGGGAATTTTGTGTTGGGAATTTTGTGTTGGGAATTCAGATTTGGGAATTTCATGGCCAACCCGAATACTTTTAAAACACTTCGAGTTTCTTCATAAATTAATCCAGAAATACGCTTAACTCCTCCACGGCGAGCTAAACGACGAATAGCTGGTTTCGTAATACCTTGAATGTTATCACGGAGAACTTTTCTATGACGTTTTGCACCTCCTTTACCCAATCCTTTGCCACCTTTTCCACGACCAGTCATTTTTACTTAATATGTTTAATAATTTATTATGTATTTATATTTTCAAAAAAACACAAAAATCACCAACTATACTAAAAACACTTTCAAGCTAAAAATAAAAGACTAAAGTCAAACTGCCAAATGAAAACTGAACTGAATTCTGATAAATTGACTAAAATTATGCTCTCCTTATATACTTTTTTCAGATTCGTCGTCATGTGTTGTGTTGTGTTTTGTGTAATTGTGTATATCAAATTATATAATGTAGGGTCCCTTTTATATTTTAAATAAAACCACTTTCATTTATTTATTCTTTTCTTAAATTTCACTTTATTAATCACACAGAACATCACCTTGTACCTCAGCGTACATATTACTACTACTACTACTATTGGTATCGACTATTCTACTCTACTTAATAATCACCAGAATTTATTACTTAAAATGCTAAATCTACTACAATTCGGCCATCCTGACCGTTAATCGTCCCTGATTAACATCAAAATTTTATTTTATCCTTTATCTTTAATATTATTCTTAAATAACTCATAATTCTTAAATTTCATTTACATTTACATTTGGATTTACATATTTGTATATATGAAACATAAATTTTTTTTTTTTTTTTTTTTTTTTTTTTTTTTTTTATTACTTATTTATCCATGGTTTCATATTATCTGATTCCCAAACACCCTTATAAGGTAACTGAGTAATTTGATGACCTGGTATATCAGAAACTAAATAGCGATCATATCTTAATTTTTTCTGTACTTGGTACGGACCTCGGTATTTTGGTGCTAATTTTCTCGATACACCCATTTGTGTAATTATATTTTTCACCATTACATAGTCTCCTACTTGGTATTCTTTTGCTGATTTTCTCTTTTTATCATAGTTTTGCTTGTTTCCTACTTGTACTTTCTCTTGCACAATTTTTGCCTTTTCTCTTATCTGATCTAAATTTCTATCCTCACTATATTGCTCTTTTTCCAAGTATTCTTTCAAATAATCAATTATTTTTCCCTTTTGTATAATGCCGAACAACATTTGACTTGGTGTAGACCCTATTGACCTGTTAATTGAATTATTTAATGTGAATTCGACCTCATCTAATACCCTATCCCATTGCAGAGTTCCTTTTTCTCGAGTCACCAATTTAGCTATCATTGGAGTTATAGTTCTATTATACCGCTCTACTTGACCGTTTGCATGTGGTGATAGCACAGATATCATGCTATGCTTAATATTATTTTCTTCCATAAAGTCGGAAAAATCTTTTGCAGTGAAAGCACTTCCCCTATCAGAAACTATAACCTCTGGTCGACTATAAGCAGAAAAGTATTGTCTCAAATGTACAATTACTTCCTTGGTGTTTGTGCTTTTTACTGGGTATAACTTGATATATTTAGTAAAAGCATCCACGATAACCAAAATGTATTTCTTTGAAATCCCTCTAGAACTATCAACCGGACCATAATGATCTATATGAATGCACTGGAAAGGTAAGTTCTTAACAGGTATTAAATTCATATGTCCTTCACATGGACCTGATTTTTTGTTATATACAATACATTTCAAACAGTTACTAATATAATTTTTTACTTTATCTTTCAGCTTTGGAAACCAATAACTACGTTTAATAACTTCGGTAGTTTTGTCTACTCCTATATGCCCCATTTCATCATGATATTTCTTCATAATGTTGTTTTCCATTGTTTCAGGAACATAAAACATAACATGACCCTTTTCCTTTCTATAAATCAGACCATTTCTTAACTCATAAAACTTATGTTCGCTCTTCTCTAACAATTCAGAAATGCTGCGTATTTTTAAATCTTTACTTTGCAAAATTGATATATTTTGTTCAAATGTGTTTTCTTCTAATATAAGAATATTAGTAGCTCGACTCAGGGCATCTACATGTCTCATTCGATCACCCTTTCTGTGTTCTATAATATAATCAAATGACTGAAGCTCTAGCGCCCAACGGGAAATTCTAGGGTTAATGTCCTTTTTATTTAACGTTAAAGTCAATGAATTGCAATCAGTAACTATTTTGAATTTGATTCCATGCAAGTATACTCTAAACCTTCTAAGAGCATAGATAATCGCTAGTGTTTCTAGCTCATAGCTATGGTACTTGCCTTCACAATCTGTAGTACGCTTTGAAAAATATAGTACTGGATGCATTTTACCATCATCCCCTTTTTGTAATAGAATAGCTCCAAATCCATATGAGCTTGCATCACAATGCAACTCCGTTTCTCTTTCAGGGTTGTAAACTAATAAAATTGGAGCTTCTATAAGCTTATTTTTCAACTCTTCAAATGCATTCAATTCTTTTTCCTCAAATTTAAACTCAACATTTTTCTTAATCAAATTGTATAGAACTCGCGTAATCTCTGAGAAATTTTGAACAAATTTTCGAAAATAGGAGCATAATCCCAAGAATCTTTGTACTTCATGAGCATTTTGTGGCACAGGAAAATTTTTAATAGCTTCTATGCCATGATCACTTGGTTGTATTCCCTTTTCTGAAACCCTATAGCCCAAATATCCAATACTTTTTTGCAAAAATTTACATTTGTCTACTCTTAATTCAAGCCTATTCTTGACTACTAAATCAAAAACTTTGATAAGAACATCAAAATGTTTTTCAATTGTATCGGTGGCTATCATTATATCATCAATATAAATAACCACGTCACCTGAGTCTATTAATTCTTTAAATATTTTCTGAATATACCTCTGAAATCTTGAAGGACCGTTCTTCAAACCAAAAGGCATTCGAAGAAATTCAAACTGACCTAGTGGGGTAGTAAATGAAGTATATTTTATTGACGCTTCGTGCATATGAACATGAAAAAAGCCGTTTTTCAAATCGAGTACTGTATAAAACTTTTTTCGCCCTAACCTGTCTAAATTATCTTGTATCAACGGTAGTGGAAAATTTTCTTTTAAAGTTACTTTATTGAGCGTACGGTAATCAACACACATCCTCAAATCACCTGTTCTCTTTTTCACAAGCACTATGGGTGAACAATATTCAGATTCACTTGATCTGATAACGTTTTGTTTAATTAAATCATTTAAAATTATTTGTAATTCATTTTTTTCGTAAAATGATAAACGACGAGGTGTACAATTAAACGGTTTTATATCAGTTAAATGCAAAGCCATTTCTATCTCAGTATCGGATTTACCAGGTCTATCAGGTTTAACATATTTATTATAAAATATATCATATAATCTAAATAAGATAGAATTGTCACAATTTGAATCTACATTTAAACTTAAATTATTTTCATTTTCTTCAGTAAATGTCTCAATTCTTAAAATGTCATTATTTACATCAATATCTTTATTTAAACTGAATAGTTTTGATTTATTAATAAAATCCCTGCCTAAAACTACTGGACAGTTCATTGTTGCACTTGGTACAACTTGCAATTCTATTTTTACTATTTTATTATTTTTACCATTTAAAATATTTACATTTAATATACCTTTAATGTTTAACTTACTACCATTTATTCCACAAAATTTTGAATCAACATTTCGTCCACTGCACTGTTGTATTGTTTTTATGTATTTAGGTGGTACTTCATCTTCTCTAATAAAACTTATTGGACTTCCTGTGTCTATTTGACATGAAACAAAAACTGTAAATTTAGTATCATTAAAATTACCCATTTGAATTTGATAATTCTTCTCAAAATCTTCATTAATGTTTGTGTCTGTTTGGTGAATAAGATGCTTAATTTCTCGTTTGTTATTGTTGGTACAGGGTACTGTCATGTTGAGGACACTGCTTTATCTGATGTTCTTCACTTCCACACTGGAAACAAGATCCTTTTCCTCTATTCTGTTTAGTACAATTAAACGCTTTATGTCCATATAGGTTGCAGTTATAACATCTTATTGCACTAAAACGTGTTCCTATTTTTACACGATTTTCTGCAGTAATATTTTTATTCACCATATTATTTTTCAATGTAATTTTTGAGAATGCTTGACAGAGGGAACTTTTGGACTTGAAACAGTTCATTCTCGCTTGATTTTTTAAATTTTCATCAGGTATGCCGTCGATAACGTAGTCTAACAATTCACTTTCTGTTAATTTCAACTCATTTCCCATTATTTCCTTCTCAAAAAGATAGTTCATAAAGCTTTCGTTATAATGCCATATTCTTTTTTCAAATTTCTGTCTCGTTTCTAACTTTGAAGTGTATACAGAAAACATTCTCGTCATCTCTTTTATAAATTCATCATATGACATTTTAACTAATTCTAATTTTGAATGGAACCATTTTTGAGCTTTACCTGTGAGTTTGTTAATAGCTACTAGTTTCATTGTTTTATCATCTACTTCGTATGTTTCTTTTACGACATCTAGTTGTCGTTTCCACATATCAAAATTTGTTTCGTTGAATTCATGCACCATATCACTAAGATTTTTTATGTTTATCTCTTTCTTATTTGTTATTTCTGTCGTATTATCTCGTATTGTTTTATCGTTGACACGATCACGATTTATTATTTCTATTTCTTTTTTTAGTAACTCGTTCTCTTTTCTTATTAATTTGATTTCTCTTTCATGTAATGCGTCTTCTTTTATTTCTTTATTTTTATAACTGCAATTTTTAATGCCGGTGACGCCATGCTGATAATTTTTAACATAATCATTTTCACTTGCATCATCATCATTTTCATCATCCACTTCAATATTTTTCAAATAAGATTTTAATCTTTCAATTAAATCCCTTTTATTTCCCTTTTTTGACAATTTCAAATCAGCCAACTTGTTTCTCAAATCTTTGACTTTCCATTTCTCCAGCTCCGGCGTGCTTACATCCTCCATTTTTTCACTTTAATATATATTGTTTTAACACAACTTTATAACAATATTTATTATTTATTCACTTTATATAATAATATGTTCCTATATCCCACTTCTGATATTTTGTAGGGTCCCTTTTATATTTTAAATAAAACCACTTTCATTTATTTATTCTTTTCTTAAATTTCACTTTATTAATCACACAGAACATCACTCAGAACCTTGTACCTCAGCGTACATATTACTACTACTACTACTATTGGTATCGACTATTCTACTCTACTTAATAATCACCAGAATTTATTACTTAAAATGCTAAATCTACTACAATAACTACATATCAGTGTTTGTTTGTATTGTAATTATTATGTTGCTGCTAACTATAGTTACTAGCTACCTGAAGCTGATATGATATGATATGATATGATATGACAGATGTTTTTCGCTAACCATTTGGAATTTATAATGTTTTCATTTTATTGTATTAATTTATTTTTTTTAATATGTATTGCAATTATGTAGTAGGTACTTGTAGTAACTAGTATTACTACAGCTAAATTTTATTTATAATGAAATAAAATAGCTACATTATAAAAAAAATTTAAAATAAAAAAAACTTACCTGAAAAAAAAAATCTAACATACATAAGTATCACATATATTATAATATATGTATGTACATAAATTATTTTAATATAATGTCCAAATATTATATTATATGTATATTATTCTTACATATAATTATTAATGTATGCGTATAGAACATTTTCTGTGTGCACATGGAAAAAATAAATAAGTAACAAAAAAATTATAATTTTACATTTTTTGGTTTTGAATAGATCAACAAAATGGCCGAAAATCATTATTATTATAAAATACATTATACCTATGTATTACAATTTAGTATTTACAATACATATATATAATATAAATATATACATATGATACTTATATATCTACTTACCTACATACATATTATGTTTATGTACCATATATGCATTGTACATTTAGAAAAAGTGCCGGTAACGCCACGCTACATACCTTGATACCTACGTTGTATGTAAGCAAGCAAGATGTTTCGAAAAAGTTGAAAAGAGAATATTTTTATTCCCCATCACAATTTCAATTTTTAAGCGTCGGTTTAGCAAAATTTTATATAAATAGAAGCATTTTTCAATTAGGAATTTTTTAAAATATTTTCTAGATAATCTAGTTGTTTTGTGTGTAAAGTGATTCAGAGTTGTTAAGTGAGTATTCTGTATTATTGACATTGAGTTGAGTAAAGTAAAATAAAATAACTGAGGAGTGGAAAAATGGCAAGAACAAAGCAAACTGCACGTAAATCTACTGGTGGAAAAGCACCCAGAAAACAATTGGCTACGAAAGCAGCTCGTAAAAGTGCACCAGCAACTGGAGGAGTTAAGAAACCTCATCGTTATCGTCCAGGTACAGTTGCTCTTCGTGAAATCAGACGTTATCAAAAAAGTACTGAATTGTTGATACGTAAATTACCATTCCAACGACTTGTACGTGAAATTGCTCAAGATTTTAAAACAGATTTACGTTTTCAAAGCTCTGCTGTAATGGCACTTCAAGAAGCAAGCGAAGCATATCTTGTTGGTTTATTTGAAGATACAAATTTATGTGCCATTCATGCTAAACGTGTAACAATTATGCCAAAAGATATTCAATTGGCACGTAGAATTCGTGGTGAACGAGCATAAATGGATTCTTTTGATAATGATATTCAGTTGACGGCAAGGACAATTCTATTTTATAAAAAAAACGGTCCTTTTCAGGACCACAAAATTTATAACAAAAGCGTAAAATAATTTATATGCCATCTTACATACTCGTATCCTTATGAAAAATAAATTTTTTGTTGCTAAGTAAAGATAATTTTTACTTGTTTAATGAGAATATGCATACATATTATGTTTATAGTACCTTTGTCCTTTATATTAAAAATATACATATAATATTTTTCATGATGAGAGTTAATGATTTAGAAAACGTACATGCAATTAAAAAAAAGGCGGATTTAGAAATATTTTGCAGAAAAAAAAACCTTCATTCCCAATGTTTTATTTTTTCATTTTCTTTCTTATAAAAAAAAAAAAAAAACGTAGGTACATATTTTATAAGTTGTCTAATTAATTCTGAAGATTTAAAATAAAAGTTTTTTTATGAAAATGGGTAAATGGGTAATGGTTAAATGTAGCAGTATGTAGCATTAAAATTTATTATTTATGGATTGATAGGAAAAAAATTTTTGATATTTATGTATAAAACAATTTTACTCTTTGAAAGAAAATTTTTGCGGCCCTGAAAAAGGCCAATGTTTTTTAGTCGTTATATTAGTAATTTTATTCATTTCATAGTCCATTTATTATAGCGGATAACATTTTTATTTGGAACTTGTATATTTTGTAACGGCTTTTGTTCCTTCACTAACAGCATGTTTTGCCAATTCACCAGGTAATAATAATCGAACAGCAGTTTGAATTTCCCGACTTGTAATTGTTGAACGTTTATTGTAATGAGCTAAACGTGAAGCTTCAGCAGCAATTCTTTTAAAAATATCATTAACATGATGCTCATTGCTTTTGATGAAATACCAGTGTCAGGATGAACTTGCTTTAACACTTTGTAAATGTAAATGGCATAACTTTCCTTTCGCTTGCGTTTCCTTTTTTTGTCAGTTTTTGAAATATTTTTTTGAGCCTTACCAGCTTTCTTGGCAGCTTTTCCACTTGTCTTTGGAGGCATCCTCTTAAGATTTTAGTTTTCTTTAAAAAAAAAATCACACCACTGACCACACAGTATTTGTATATGTATAAACTATAAAAGTATAAACACACCGAACCGAACTGAATGAGAATGAATCAGAATGATCAATGAACAACGATGAATAAAATTGTGTCGAATGTTACTTTTATTTATACTAAAAATCAACACAAGCCAGCTATTAGTATACAGCCCCTCCAAAATTTCTTATAAAGTTTTCAAAACATAGCTAGCCGATGGCGTAGCTCTATAAATTGAACGACTTTTCAGTATAAACTTTATTCCTAAAATATAAAGTGAAGTGACGGGGAGTATCAGTGTGTGTACTGTTGAATATTTTGATTTTTTAATTCATATAATTTTATAATAAAGTAACAAAATGTCTGGTCGTGGTAAAGGTGGAAAAGTTAAAGGAAAGGCAAAGTCTCGTTCAAATCGTGCTGGTTTGCAATTTCCTGTTGGTCGTATTCATCGTTTATTAAGAAAAGGTAACTATGCCGAACGTGTTGGAGCTGAAGCACCAGTTTATTTAGCAGCAGTAATGGAATATTTGGCTGCTGAAGTTTTAGAATTGGCAGGAAATGCTGCTAGAGACAACAAAAAAACCAGAATTATTCCTAGACATTTACAATTGGCTATCCGTAACGACGAAGAATTGAATAAATTACTTTCTGGAGTAACAATAGCTCAGGGTGGTGTCTTACCAAATATTCAAGCTGTACTTTTACCAAAGAAAACAGAAAAGAAGGCATAAATTGACAACTATTATTAAAATTAAAATAAAGCAAATTGTTATTTTAATTAGCTGTAGTTGCAGTTCTTTTATAAGTAGGTGAGTGGTGCCAATTCTACGGGTAATCAGTTCTACAACGACCCTTTTTTTTTAGGTTAAGTTCATAGCAATTTATTTCACAAATAATAATAGTAACTAGTACAATATTATTCTTAAATTTCAGTTCACAATTATTTAAACTTTAAATTCTTTATTATTACAAACAAATACACTGCGATTATTATAAATTTAAATTACTTCACCGCCATGTGTTAAGAGAACACGACAAGACTTTTAGAAAAATTTGTCACCACTGACTTCTTCTTCCTTTCTGTTTCACCTTCACCCGTTTCAGGTTTCACTTTCATTGTTCCTTAGGGTTCGTTCAGACTATCAGCCATGACAAAGAAATATTGGGAACAATATTTAACACTCCCCCTCGGTGAGACGAGCGCCTTCAGCCGATGTTTCACCCTCTTTTTTGCGTCCTATTAAGGCTAACTTTACAACTGGTCTCTCGTAAACTCCTGTAGATGTCTTGACTGTAGCCCTTCTGACTTGTCCATCTTCTGCAACAATCGTTTGTATGACTATCCCCTTTGGCCATGTATTGCGTGAAGAATTTTCATCAATGATGAGGACTAGATCACCTTCCTTTATGTTTTCTACTTTTTCACACCATTTTGGACGACGAGTTAATGTAGGCAAATACTCGCGAATCCACCTCTTCCAGAATTCATCAGTCATCTTTTGAGCCAGGCGCCAGTTGCATCTTAAGTATAAATCTTTAGTATTAAATTCACCTGGAGATCTACTTCCCCTGGATGACCCAAGCAAAAAATGATTAGGTGTAAGAGCTTCACTGTTTGATGAATCGGTTGACATGTATGTGAGTGGACGTGAGTTGATAATATTTTCAGTTTCCATTAAGAAGCAACGTAAACTTTCGTCGGTTAGACGTTTGTTTTTACATACGTGATATAACACTTTTTTCGCTGAGCCTATTAAGCGTTCCCAACAGCCACCCATATGAGGTGCGGAAGGAGGAATGAATTTCCATTCGGTTGTGGAGCTGTTAAGCTTTTCGCCAATCATTGTTTTATTTACTTTTCCAAATTCGTCTCGTAGCTCCTTCTCTGCACCTTTAAAGTTCGTACCATTATCTGAGAAGAACGTTACTGGTGTACCTCTTCTAGCCATGAAGTTTCGTATTGCTACTATACATGAATCTGTAGTCAAAGAGTATGCTATCTCTATGTGGATAGCTCTCACAGTCAAACATGTAAATAAAACTCCCCATCGCTTTTCCTTTTTCCTTCCTGATGTAACTAATATCGGACCAAAATAGTCAACGCCAACATATGTGAAGGGTTTAGTGAACACTGCTAAGCGTTCTGCTGGTAGGGTAGCCATCTCAGGATGAAGTGGTTTAGCTTTTTGTTCACGACAATAATTACATTGTTTTCTGATGAATTTCACTAAAGCACGTAATCTAGGTATCCAAAATGTTTGTCTGATTTCGTTCACAATCGTCTCTTGACATTGATGATAATACTTTAGATGATAATACTTAACTATCAAGTTAGTGATATGATGATTGTTCGGCAGAAAGATAGGTCGTTTTAGATAATTTGCGTCAATTGCAACTTTATCAATTCTTCCTCGCATTCTCAATAACCCGTCATCATCTATGTATGGAGAACAATTAAATAGTGAACTAGACTTTTGCAATTTCTTTCCTTTTTTCAAAAGAGTAATTTCATCGCCATATGTTTCGTTCTGAATAATAATGATGATTTTATTATAAGCATATTGCAACTCTGATGACTTCAGAGGACCAGTGTTCATTTATTTTTTTCTTGTTTTTGATTTTAAGTTGTAAATGTATCTTATTATCCAAGCGACTATTCTATTCAAATGTAACCAATTGGAAAAACGTTCGAAATCTACGATTCTTTCTTCTGCACTAGTGAAATGAGTAAATAAATATTTAGGACGTAACTCTTCTGCTCCACTACTTCCATAATCATTTGGTGTATTCGGCCAATTTTCTTCTGGTTCCTTTAAAAAGTAAGGTCCTGCAAACCATGGTCCATTTGGATCAAATAAAGGACTCTTTTGTCTCTTAGTTGCAATATCAGCAGCATTCAGTTTAGATGGGATCCATCTCCATTCTTTTTCTCTCGTACACTCTGAAATCTCAGCTACTCTATGCATTACGTATGGCTTATATTTCTTGGCATCTGATTTCAACCAACTTAGTACCGTCTTTGAGTCGGACCAAAATATTCTTTCCCTTATGATTATCTTGTGGCTTAGTAAAATCGAATTCGATAGACGTGCACCAATAACTGCTGCTTGTAGTTCTAATCTTGGAATTGATGTTAGTTGCTTTGGAGCTACTTTGGTTTTAGCTGCAATTAAAGCTACGTTCGTTACTCCAGCAACGGTGATTCTAAAATATGCTACTGCAGCCATTGCTTCCTGGCTGGCATCTACAAATGTGTGTAACTGTATATCTACTTCTTTTTTGCAGGTAAGTAACGAATAACATCTAGGTATGCTCACAGTTTCTACTTGCGGCAGCATATGTAACCATTGTAACCATTCTTTTTGTAAACTTTCAGGTATAACTTCATCCCAGTCAATATTTATTATCCACATTTTCTGCAATAATATTTTCAAAGCAATAAGATAATGTGACAAGAAACCTAGTGGATCGAAAATTGACATTAATATTTGAAGGAGTTGACGTTTCGTCGGCATTTTTTCTTTTTTAAGAATACTTGGATCTACCTTTGCATATTTAACTATGAACGTGAAATTATCGTCTTTTGCTCGCCACCACAACCCAAGAATTTTTTCCAATTGAATATACTGATTTGATTGAAAATCTTTATTCTCATAATTTATTATGTTTAAGGCATGAAGCACTTCTGATGAATTAGACCCCCAATTGTGAATCTTAAAACCCCCTCTACTGTGTATATGTTCGATTTGTTTAGCTATATTTATTGCTTCGGTAGGTGAGTCAACACTGATTAATAAGTCATCGACATAATGACAGTCAGTAATAGCTCGAACTGCTTCTGGGTATTGTTCAAAAAACTCCTTGGCATTCTCGTTTTTAATGTACTGCGCAATACTAGGAGAACACGAAGCCCCAAACGTTAAAGCTTGCATCACATAGACATCTGGAGGTCGGTCTGAGTTACCATTTCTCCAAAGGAATCTTTGTACATGTTGATCTTCTTCTCTTACTCTTATCTGATGAAACATCTCTTTTATATCTCCGGTGACAGCAATCTTCTTTTCTCGAAATCTTTGTAGGACAGTCGTCAACGGTACTAACTGATCTGGACCTTTGGATAAAACTGTATTAAGAGAGATCCCTTCAACAGTAGCAGCAGCGTCCCAAACTAAACGTATTTTATTTGGTTTGTTCAGATTTTTAACAATAAATATAGGAAGATACCACACGCGAGAATAAGCTGTTTTCATTTCTTTCTCCGTTAGTTTTCGAGCATAACCTTTGTCTACTAGGTTTTTTATTTGACCGTTAATATTGTACAATAATTCAGGTGCACACTTTGATTGTCTTTCAAGACAATGTAATCGTTTTAATGCCATATTGTAACTGTTAGGCAGCTGAATATTAGGATATTTCCATAACAACCCACTTTCATATTGATCTTTTACACGTCTAACTGTTTCTTTTAATATTAACATAGAACGCTTTTCTTCTTTACTCATCAAAGTAGATTTAGGCGGCACAATTTCGTTACATTCTATAAATTCTTTTACTGTCTGATGAAGAGCTTTATTGCATTCACAAGTTTCATAATGATGAAATACTTCTTGATGTTCAGCTTTTTCTGATAGATTTCCGCTCAACACCCATCCTAAACGAGTCTTAGTAGCAAATGGTTCTGACCATTTTCCTTCTACTATTTTTAGTGGTATACCTAACTTCCAATTGTCTACACCAATTAAAATAGTAGGAACTGCGTTTACATATGGCTGAAGAGGAATGTTCTTCAAGTAGTCAAACTTTTCTACAATTTTCTGTAATAATACCGTTTGTCTTGGTAATTCGAGTTTATTGATAGTACGAGCGTTGTTTATTTTGTAATAATAACTAGTACTGCTGCTAGAAGAAATTTTCAGTGTAACTTTTTTCGAATCACTTTCTTCGCGTACTGTCCCTCCAGTCCATTTGAGACACAACCGTTCTTTTTCACCTTCTAGTTTTAGCTTATCAGCCGTATCTTTTTCTATCAGCGTAACAGATGATCCTTCGTCCAGCAATGCATACGTTTTTACTGATATACCATTACCATGTAATGTTACAGGTACTATACGAAGTAATACTGATTTGTGAGTATGATGCTGTAGATTATGTCTGGTAACAGATGTATGTTGTGAGTCACTCTTCAAATCATTATTATTAGTTAAATTGATGTTATTATTATGTAGCAGCCGATTATGTTTCGCCTTGCAGTCATTAATATTACATACCATTAAATTTCTGCATTTAGAGAAATTGTGCACACGTAAACAGCATTTACAAAGTTTAAATTTTCTCACAGCTGACCATTTTTCTGAAAGAGCTGAAGACCGAAATTCTGTACATCGATCAATTGTATGATTTTCATTACAGATTAAACATAAGTTATAATTATTTCTATTGGATGATATTTCGTTATGCATATGAAGATAATTCCTTAGTTTAACAGTTGTCTCTCTCTCTTTTGATTCATTTACTGACGATGTATACGGCGTCACTATTGTACTCATTGCTTTAGCTACGTTATAAAGCCAATCACTAAACATTATCAAATCAACATGTGTTTTATTGACACTGTACATAGCCCATTCTAATTTCAATTGTGGAGGAAGCTTGTCTATTAACTCTTGTTTCAACAGTGGATTGTTGATATGTTCTTGAAGACCAGAAGCTGTTATTGTTGCGCATAGGTTACGTATACGTATTGCAAAATTTATAATTGTATCTGCCTTGTCTATTTTTGGTGGTGATTCTTTGCGAACCTGTTGTATTAATGTATTGATAATTAATTCAGGACGACCATAAAGCAATCTAAGAGTCTCGATAACATCTGGAACTGTTGACGGCATTAAAAGCAAACTGCGTACCGATTCGAAAGCTTTTCCTTTTAAGCATGCTTGTAGCCTAAGAAGATTATCAATATTAGAAAACCCATAAGCAGCATTGCTTGTCTCATAACTACTGATAAAAAGCGGCCAATCTTCAGGATAACCAGAAAATTTAGGTAAATCTTTCTGAATGAAGTTGTGTGTTGTATTTTGTCCATAAGAGACAGCCGGTAAATATCTAGATGTAATCGGTAATTCTTTTGTTGGTACTGTCTTATAACTTCCAGATAATAACTGGTACTTCTTTGTTAAATACTCATCATCTAACCGTTTTTGTTCTTGTAAACGTAATTGTGATAGCTTACGTTCTTCTTCGAGGCGCTGAAATTCTAAACCTTTAGGTGTATTCATGTCTAGAACAATATCAGCAGCAGAAGTGTTTTTTGCTGTTTGTGAATTTATCGTTTGAAAGGAAGTAGCATCATTTTTGGACATGGTAATAGCAGCGGCAGCGATATTTTGACGGTGTTGGTCTTCGTTGGTATCATTGACTTTCAATGTAGCATTTGAACTAACTGAAGAATCTCGGCAATCTTTGTAATTCCAGTCGTGGTTCTCTACATCTTCAGAAACTCCTACACAAACGAAATGAAACCATGCATCACAACTATCGCACTGCACCATGTGGTCTGAATCTTTTTCAACGCACAATGCACAATTCTGTTCATTTTGTTCCTTTGACATGATTAAGTTTTCAAAGAAAAGAAGAAAAAAAAAAATGTAAATTATTAAATTTTTCTAAAAGAAATATTAAAATTAAAATAAAGCAAATTGTTATTTTAATTAGCTGTAGTTGCAGTTCTTTTATAAGTAGGTGAGTGGTGCCAATTCTACGAGTAATCAGTTCTACAACGACCCTTTTTTTTTAGGTTAAGTTCATAGCAATTTATTTCACAAATAATAATAGTAACTAATACAATATTATTCTTAAATTTCAGTTCACAATTATTTAAACTTTAAATTCTTTATTATTACAAACAAATACACTGCGATTATTATAAATTTAAATTACTTCACCGCCATGTGTTAAGAGAACACGACAAGACTTTTAGAAAAATTTGTCACCACTGACTTCTTCTTCCTTTCTGTTTCACCTTCACCCGTTTCAGGTTTCACTTTCATTGTTCCTTAGGGTTCGTTCAGACTATCAGCCATGACAAAGAAATATTGGGAACAATATTTAACAACTATAAAAAAAAACGGTATACTGTTGACGATTTAATGGAACACGATAAAATAAAACCGTCCTTTTCAGGACGACCAATATTATAATCGAAGAGACCAATTCTTATATTTACTTACACACAACAAAAGAAATTTTCAACTTTAAAAAATTTAAGAAAAAATATTTTTTTTATATAGGTTTTATCATTTTTTTTTTAAATATATAAATACATATGTAAGGTGGAGGTGAAAAGTAGATGTGCTGAATAGCTGATGTGCTGAATAGCGAGGTGGAAAGGAAAACTAAACGAGATAGTAGCTTGGTTAATGGAGTCGTGAATTACAGTCGTGTTTTTTTAAGTTTAATTAGAATAAAGGAAAGATTAATTTGTATTTAATTGAGATAATGTGTTTTATTTATCTAATTATGGTTTCTACATTATATCGTTAACAATTCGAACTTTACAAGTCAGAAGTGGGATAAGAACTCGAATATTTGTTTTTAAATAGTGATTTTGTGTCTATGTGCGAAGCTTTAACGTGATTAGGTTATTGTATGCACGACGGCTATAAATTTGTGTACAAAATAAGGGTCTTATTGGAGAATTGGTTAAATTATTATAATGGCAGGTTATAAAAGAATGTCTGTTAAAGAGTTGCGCAACCGGTTGGGTGAATTGGGATTAAAAGCATCCGGGAATAAGGCGAAGCTGATAAACAGATTGGAAGAGGCAGATGAAATTCATAAAAATGGCGACGCGAATGTAATTAGGGAAGTAATCGAAAATGATGCTATCGACCATTCGAGATTCGAGACTCAATCAGTATTAACCACAGCTGGTGAAAAGAAGAATGAAACAGGTAGAAATAGGAATGTGACAGCTGATGGTGAAAAGAAGAATGAAACAGGTGGGAATAGGAATGTGACAGCTGATGATGAAATGAAGAAAGATTTGAAAGATGTTGAATTTCTCAAAACGGAAATGGAATTAATGAAACGTGAAATGCAACTGCTAGAACGTGAGAAATTATTATTACAAATGCAGAAGAACGAAATTAATGTACCAAGATTCAGTGTAACGGAGGTAAGTGGTATGATTCCAACGTTTAATCCAAACAATACATTCAGTATGAGTGCAGAAAAATGGGTCAACAAAAAACAACTGCTTGCAAAAGCACATGGGTGGAATGAACACATCCTATTATTAGCGGCATGTATGAAATTGGAAGGTGCTGCAAAATTATGGTATAATAACAGTGTTGATGTTGCTACATCTTTCAACCAATTTACTGCTGAAATCAAGAAGGCTTTTCCAACAATATATAATTCAGCTGATATTCACCAAGAATTGAAAGAACGTAAACAAAGATTCGGTGAGCACTATTTGGAGTATATTTATGTCATGAAAGCAATAGCAGAAAAAGGTGAGGTAGATGAAGATGCTGTTGTTAAATATATTTTGAATGGATTAAAAAGTGCTGAAATGGCAAAAATGTTAATGGGATCAACAGCTAGAACTGTAAATGAAATAATTGAACAAATACGCTGGATAGATAAGGTGGGCGTCAAGACACAAACAGAACAGCCAAGACAACAGCAGAAACGATGTTATCGGTGTAATGGGGTTGGTCATGTTAAACGTGATTGCAGACAATCAAATAATCATCAGCAAACAAAAGAGAACGTGAACACACGAGAAATGTACATGATAACAACAGCAAAGTCAATGTATATTAAAGACGCGTATATTAATGATAAACCGTTTGTATCTTTTATTGATTTGGGTAGCGATTGTGTCACTTTAAAAAAGAAAGAAGCAGAAGATAAAAACATCAGTTATGAAACATATTCAATACCGCTTAAGCAGTCTCGATACGATTGCGGAAGAGGTAGAACGTATCTGGATTCTTGTGAAAAGTAATACTTTGAATAGTGTCTAAAAATCAGTGAATTGGTAGTAGTTTAGAGCAAATAGTTGATAAGTGGACAACTAAATTAGTAAACAGTGTTTTCTAATTGACTAAGTTATTCGTTTAATTTAAAAAAAGTAAAAATCAGGTTAAATAAACAACAAGTAGTGAAAAGCATAACCTCAAAGAAGTAAATGAGGTTATTGCAAAAAACCCGACTTTTAACCTTAAACTGTTGAAAAAAAAAAAAAAATAAATTAAATCCCGACTTTCATATAAAATAAAAATTTTTTCAAAGAGAAAAAACCCGACTTTTTTATAAAATCAAAAATTTTCAAAGAGAAAAAACCCTACTTTTTTTTGAATTTTTAATTTTTTCAGTGAATATAAACATTTAGCCAAAAAATAGTTTCTAGTTTTTTTTTATAACAAAAATCCGCAGAAAGTCAAACGGGGGTTTTTAAAATAAGAAAAAGAATTAATTAAAGAAAAATAAATTAAGAATTCTAGAAAACCCGGTTCTAAAATATATAGTACTGATATTTTTAAAGGGTGGAGTATACACCTAACTAGTAGGGGGTAACAACTTCCAAGATGTTGCCCTCAGGGGCTAGTAAGGGGAATTACTATCAAATACTCGAAAATGCCTCCCAAAGTGTGCCAGCGTCGAAAAAGAAGGCCCCAGCAAGGAAAAGGCCAATGAATATCAATGACGAATTCGACTTTCCTATGCTCAATGAAACATCATGCAACGAGCCAGAGGCAAAATACATCATCATTTCCGGTAGGGAAGTGCTAGGTAAAGACGTTAATGGAGAAAATATCTACAAGAAGCTGAGCGAGTATAATCCGTTCCTGATCTCAGCGGCGATCAAATCAATAACATCTGAGATCGTAAGAGGCTCCTTCTTGAAAGACGGCAGCTTCCTAGTTCTCACCAAAAATCAGTCAGCAGCTGAAAATCTTGAGAAAGCAGACAAGATGAAACTCTCTCCCACAAGTGAAATAAAAATCAAATGCACTTACCATAAAACGCTCAATAATTGCAAAGGCGTTATATATTCTCAAATGCTGAGAAGTGTAACAGAAGAAGAGATTGTTGCAGGGCTAAAGGACGAGAAAGTAGTCGAAGCACGCCATATCTCGAGAAAGGAAGGAGACAGGTTTATACCAACAGGATCGATCATCCTCACCTTCGAGAAGTTCCGGCTCCCATCTCACGTCAACATCTGCTTCCAGAGAGTGGATGTCCGTGAATATGTGCAGAACCCGATGCGGTGCGTATTATGCCAGAAAATCGGCCACACCAAGAATCGCTGCGCAGAGGAAACAACTTTATGCTCCATCTGCAATTTGTTAGCAGGACACCAAGGAGAGTGCCCAGGTAAATATTGTGTTAACTGTAATACTTCTAACCATGCCTCCTCAGATAAAAGGTGCCCAACTTTCGTACGAGAAAGAGAGATACTTAGGATCATGAATCAGACCAAATGCACTAGGTACCAGGCTCGTAAGCAATATTTCTCTCTTCATCCTGTGATTCAAAATGAAATAAGTAGCCTACCAGAGTTGAATAAGCCAGTCAGCTTTGCCCAGGCCGCTGCAAGTTTAACCTCAAACAGTACGCCAAGTGTAACTAAACAAGCTCCAACTCCAAGTGTTAGCTCATTGGACACCAAACAGACAAACCTAACGACAAAACCAACCTCTACATTACCAAAACTACAAGAAAAAACCAAACTACCATCAACCACAACTAACAAAATTATCTTACCACAAAATAACACCCCAACACAACCGAAACTTGACACAAATAAAACGAACCCCATAATCCCCAACAAAACAAACAAACAAACAGACAATACAACCTCCAAACCTCCAACAACAACACCAACAACAATTATTACAAAGGAAAACCTAACCAGACTTACAAAATACTCAAAAGAAAAAACGGATGAATTCATAAGGAAAAATGAGCAAAACTTCCTTAATAGCAACATGACATTCACCCAATATTTCAATAAATTCAATCAATTTGAAATCCCATTCCAGGTAGAATTTTCAGATGCGGTCACTGATGACGTCGTCATGAGTGATGACATGACCCTATCTGACGAATTGTAATGCCCTCAGCCATCTTCAGTAGCCTCCTAACCTCTTACAGCGATTAGTTTATTCTAGTTCCTAGAGTAGACGGTAGTCTAGCTTCATGGTCGTAACAACAACTTGTCCTCGAGATTTAACTATCATACAATGGAACATTAGAGGTTTCCGTGCCAACCAGCACAGCTTAGAACTTTTGATAAACAGGTACAAACCTCATATCATAATGTTGCAGGAAACGTTGTTTTTCAACAATGAAGGGCCTGCAACGTTCAAAGGGTTCCAGTGTTACTTCTCGGACAGCAATGCTCAGAACGCTTCGCAAGGAGTCGGAATCTTGATCAGATCTAGCATCAGTCACACCTGTATCAACATTAACTCAGCGTTTCTCAATTTAACACTTTCAGTGCACACGTCACCCTCTGTGACGGTGTCATCCGTTTATCTCCCTCGTTCAGTTCGTATCACGACAGAAGAACTTCAAAACTTTTTTAACCGTCTGCCAATGCCTACAATAGTATGTGGGGATTTCAACTCTCACCACCATCTGTGGGGTGATAGTAGAGTAGACCACAGGGGTAGTCTAATTGCGGACTACATATCAAACTCCAACTTGTCACTGTTGAACGACGGTGCATCTACATATGTTTCAGCTCAATACCTTACCTATTCTGCAATCGATTTAACTATTGCGTCCGACACCATCGCGAACAGATTATCGTGGCATGTCCATGATAATCCAGAAGGAAGTGATCACTTCCCAATAGTTATCTCGAGCAGGATACCCATGGCGGTCCAGAATAAAACACTTCGGCTGGTAGAAAGTAGAGCCGACTGGGACAAGTTCTCAAAGGCGACACTGAAACTGGCAGAGGTGTTCCCTCAGTCATCGTTGATAAACCAAGAAGCAGCCAACATCAAAAAGATCATAAGATCTGCTGCGTTTAGTACAATTCCATCTTTCGTTAATAAACCTAACATAGAACCGGCCTGGTTAGACAACAACATCAAAGAAACAATCAGGGCAAAGAACAAAGCATGGAAAAAGTACCAAAGATATCCCTCTGTCGAGAACCTTGTAGCCTTCCGGAAACTATCGGCCCAGGTTAAAAGATCTGTAAAAATAGCGAAGAAGAAATCTTGGCAACAATTCACCACCTCCATCTGCCCTTCAGATTCACTGAAGGATGCTTGGACGAAGGTCAAACGCCTTTATGGCAAGCCCACTTCAAGCATTCTGTCAATCATATCAAATGACAAACCTATTACAGATCCGCTGGAGATTGCAAATGAATTTGCAATGGCCTGGTCGTCAGTGTCCAGTGATGCAAACCTTTCGGATTCAGTTCTGTTCCAGAAAACCAACTTCTGCATAAATAGTGACTATTTCTCTAAGTATAAGCTCTCATACGGAGTCTCCATGAAAGAATTCGAGGAAACACTCACAACCTTCAAAGGCTCCACCCCAGGTAGAGACCTTATCTCATACCGTATGATGAAAAACCTTCCATTCACATTGAAAAACAGGTTAATTAAACTCTATACTAATATTCTGTATAGAGGGACCATCCCCCATGAATGGAAGTCAGCGATTTTGGTTCCGATACCAAAAAAAACCAGCAGTGTGAAAACCCCATTGGATTATAGACCAATCTCGTTGATCTCCTGCCTATCCAAAACGTTAGAGAAAATTTTATGCAGAAGGCTTCAAAAAGTATCTGAATCCATATTACACCCTGGTCAACACGGTTTCCGACCTCGCAGAGGAACCCTAACATTACTACACGACATGGAGGAGGGGATGGCCACCTCCATGGCGTCCGGTGATCACTCAAGTGTCGTGTCACTAGACCTTGAGAAAGCATACGACAAGATCCCATCCGTTTTCGTATGCCAAAGACTGATCACTTGGGGTATTGATCCAAGCTTTGTTCAAACCATCTACAGTTTCATGTCTAACAGACACATACGGGTAAGGGTCAATGGTTTTATGTCAAATGCATTCCACGTAGATAATGGGGTTCCGCAAGGTTCACCACTATCCACTGTTTTATTGACAGTATACATGGATGCATTACTTAATGGTTTATCAAAATTCACAAACGTAAGTCCATATATATATGCTGATAACATACTGTTATGTGCATTCAAGTGCAGCAGCGAAAGTATGAACAACCTAGTTGGAGCATCAGAATTCGCAATTGGATGGGCTCAAGACAATGGTGGCAAAATACCAACTGAGAAAGTTGAATTCCTACATACTTGTCGTAAACGCAAATGTACAATAAAAAGTATTTCAATTAACAATTATCAAATCAGATCCGAAAAGAAACTAAAAATCCTAGGAATTACTTTTACCAAGAATTTGAAGTGGATAGAACATACTAAACAGGTTGTGACCAAGCTGAACAAAGTGCAAAATCTCATTAAGGTTCTGGCCGCAGGAAAAATGGGAGCACCTCCATCCGCTCTCATACCAGTTGCAAGAAGCCTGATCAACGGTATCTCTGGCTATGGTTTAACATTAGTCGGAGACTGCCCATGGTCATGCAAGGAAAAGATTCAGAGAATATGCAACAGAATCTTACGCACAGCTTCTAGAGCTTACTGTTCCACTCCAATCCCCATTCTGCTTGCAGAGTGCGGACTTTGGAACGTGGAGGATAGAATTTTGAAGCTTAGATTGAGGTTAGCAGCGAACCAAGTAGGAGATTCTCGCTCACCACTATTCAGAACAGCCCACAATTTCGTTCAGAATAGTTTTAGAGAGAGAACCTCTTCCTTAAGAAGATCAATAGCTGTAATTTCGAAACTTGGAGGTCTCTACCCCAACCCTCCCCCTCTAATCAATGAGCTCGCAGTGTTAACCAAGGATAAAGAGTGCGTCTTGGATGATTTGGCGAAATACAGTAGGGACAAAACATGTGAAGCCGTCTTCAAAATTGCACACAAGGAAATATGTGAGAAGTACAAGGATAGGATCCACATATATACCGATGCCAGCAAGTCTGACATCGGTATCGGGTTATCAGTTGTTCGAAAGAACAAATCTGGTAAGTGGATCTCGGTCTTCTCAAAGAGGCTCGTAAAAAACTCAAGTATCTTTGACGCTGAGTTGGGAGCGGTGTGGTTGGCGGCTGGGTTATCAGGGAAAAATAGTAAGAAAATCATGATATTCACAGATTCTTTATCAGTCGTCCAGGCGGTAAAGAATGCTAATAACACCGAGTTTCTGGTTAAAATGGTGAGAAATCTATTAATGGAGCGCGAAAGTTTATTGTGTTGGATACCGGGTCACGTCGGAATTGCGGGCAACGAATTTGCGGACCAGGCCGCTAAGTCTTCTATACTGAGTATAGAAGAATCTGCAAGTTTCGTCCTGCCAAGCCCACGTGCCATATTTAGCATTGGGTTGAAAACCATAAACGACAGAAGGATTAATAGATTTCGGAAGAGTGAGTCTGAAACCATTTTAAAATATCATGAGATTAACAGGCAGTTAGTTGCACCACCACTCAACCCATCGTTAAGTAGAGTTGAGCAATCCGTTCTAATTAGATTACGCTCCGGGCACACCAGGCTGACTCACATGTTTCCTTTGAGCAGCAGAGCATCATCGATATGTCCTTGCTGTAACGAGCCAAATCACGCTAATGCGTATGAGCTCTTACAGGATTGTGCAGCTATTAGGTCAAAGCTGGCTGGCTTAGGCTTGAGTGGTACCAGTGCAAACAAACTACTTGATATGCAACAAGATAAAAACCTAATTATACTAAAAATATTAAAAGAGTTAAATTTAATAAATGAAATTTGAAAAAAAAAAAAAAAAAAAAAATGTTTAATAAATTGAGTTCAACTGCAAACTAGTATTAAGATATGTAAAAAAAATTTTTTTTTTTTTTTTTTTTTTTTTTTTTTTTTTTGAAATATAACTTAAGGACTATAGCAACTAAGTTATATTTAGTAGTACAACCCAGGATAAGCAAACTAATAAATAACTAACAATATAATATAAATAATATAGAAGAGTAGATAAGGACAGGCAAACCTGTAATAGAAATAAGCTAGTAATAAGAAACCTGTAATAGAATAAGAATAGCAATAAGTAGTAGTTAGGTATAAGTTTAATTAAGATTCATAGTACTTAAGTTTAGCTTCTAAAATTGTATGTCGTGTCGCCAAAAGGCCCTGGCGGGCCATGGTGCGGGCCTGGAGGCATCAGGTTCACCTGGTGTGCTCTTGAAATAAAAATCAAAAAATCAAAAAAAAATACCGCTTAAGGGTTTTGGTGGAGGAAATTGTGAAACACTAGGTCGAATATATGCTGAAATTAAAGTAGATAAATTGAAATCGTGGGTTGAAGTTTTAATAGTTCCAAATCATGTACAAACACAACCTTTAATGATTGGACGATCTTTGTTAGATCAACCACAAGTTAAAATTGTCAAGACAGCTGGAAGGTTGGAAATTTATGAAAGTGAAGATTTGTTTGTTAAAAATGTAACGTCAAAGTCGAAAATATTTGAACCAATCGAAATTAAAGACCTAGATGTAGGCATGATCGAACAAAATGAAAGTGATGAATTAGTTGATATAGTAACAGAATTCAGGGAGTGTTTTGCAAAAGTTACAAGCGAATTGGGAGAAGCGAAAGTGGGTGAAATGAAAATCGAATTAAAAACGGATGATCCTATTTGCGTTCAACCATATCGAATCCCTTTTGCAAAAAGGAAAATAGTTGATCAAATTGTAACTGAATATCTACAGCAGGGTATCATACGTCCATCATCATCAAGCTACAATTCACCAATTGTATTAACAAAGAAAAAAGATGGTAGTGAGAGATTCTGCATTGATTTTCGACAGATAAATAAATCAACCATAAAGCAAAAGTTTCCTATGCCAGTGGTAGAAGAAGTGTTGTCATCGCTTTCTGAATGTAATTATTTTACGAAATTGGATCTTGCTTCAGGTTATCACCAGATACGAGTTGACGAAAGCAGCAAGAAGTATACGGCTTTTTGGACATCAACTGGTTGTTTCGAATTTAATAAGATGCCATTTGGTTTGGTGAATGCACCAGCCGTGTTTCAAAATGTAATGAACATCGTGTTGTCAAAAATTGGATCAGATAGGGTAGCAGTAAATTATTTAGATGATATCTTGATACCTAGTAAGACTGTAAAGGAAGGTATAGTGAAACTTAGGAGAGTTTTAGAAGTTCTAAGAGACTATGGACTTACCTTAAAACTGAGTAAATGTTCTTTCTTGAAGAAAGAAATGGACTTTCTTGGACATCAAATACATCCTCGTGAAATTCGTCCAGGGAAAATTAAAACGAAAGCTATTACCGAATTTGCAACACCAACAAATGAACATGAGATACGACAGTTCTTGGGCTTGGCGGGATACTTTCGTAAATTTGTTCATAACTATGCTCTCATCGCCAAACCGTTGACTGATTTAACCAAGAAAGATGTACAATTTGAATGGGGAATTAATCAAGAAACATCATTTCAAAGATTAAAAAAGATTTTGTGTGACGAACCAGTATTGGCATTATACAACCCAAATGCTGAACATCGTGTTCATACTGACGCGAGTTCTATAGGATTGGCTGGTATACTATTACAGAAAGATGCAAACGAATCATGGCATCCGGTTATTTATTATAGTAGACGTACCACTGAAACAGAATCTACGTACCATTCATACGAGTTAGAAATTTTAGCAATCGTTGAAACACTTGAAAGATTTCGCATTTATTTACTTGGTAAAGATTTTGAAATTGTCACAGATTGTGAAGCTATCGTATCAACAAGCAACAAAGCCAAAATTGTCCCACGAGTTGCTAGATGGTGGTTAAGGTTGCAAGAGTTTAGTTTCAAAGTCATTCATCAGTCTGGTAAAAGTGCACAACATGTCGACACTTTAAGTCGACGACCGGTTGAATCTTCTCACGAAATCGAAGAGGCGAATATAGACGTCATGAAAGTTGATATTAATTTCGACGATTGGTTAGCTTCTATCCAAATGCAAGATGACAGTATGAAAAATTTAGTAAATATTTTAAATGACACGAATCATTTGGAATACGAAAAGAAAAGGAATGAATATGTGGTACAGAACGGCCGATTATTTAAGAAAATAAATAATGAAACAAAGTTTTTAGTACCAAAGAATATACGTTGGCGGGTGCTAAAAGCATGTCACGATGATGTTGGTCATCTGGGTATGGAAAAAACACTGAACAGACTAAAAGAAAATTTCTGGTTTCCTGAAATGAGGCGATATACTGGAAAGTATATAGATTCGTGTGTTAAATGCGCAAATAACAAACGGAAGGGTGGTCAAAAAGAAGGTGAACTACATCCAATTGAACGTGTAGCTGTACCTTTCCACACTATCAACGTGGACCATCTTGGGCCATTTACGAAAGGTCATGGAGGGACCGCACATGTGTTAGCACTTATCGATAATTTTACAAAATTTTGTATTCTACGTGCGGTTAAAACAACAAGTACTAATAACACAATAAAGGTCTTACAAGAAGCGTTCAACTACTTTGGTTGTCCAATAAGGATTATTACAGATCGAGGAACTGCTTTTACCTCGAAACAGTTTAAAGAATTCTGTGACGTCAACAATGTTCAACATGTGAAAGTTGCTACTAGAACACCCAGAGCTAACGGACAGGTTGAGAGGCTCAATAGAACTATCCTCACATCACTGAAATGTATGCATGAAGATTCTAAAGGACTTGATTGGGCAACACATTTGAGAAGCTTACAATGGGGACTCAGCTCATCCAAAAATTCAACCACAAAGATGACACCGTACGAGTTGATGTTTAACTTCAAGCCTCGTGACACACTTAAAAATGAGCTTTTGTTAGCCTTACATTCCGATGATATCATTAGTCCAGAAAAACTAGAAGAAAAGCGTAATGACGCGGAAAAGAGAATTCGTGATGTACAACGTATGCAGAAGGTAAGATATGACCGGGTTCATCGGACTCCAATTCAATACAAGGCGAGCGATATGGTTCTTGTTGAGTTTGAGCCTACCTCTACAGGTGAATCTCAAAAACTGGAATGCCGTTACAAAGGTCCTTACCTTATCACTCAGGTTTTGCCAAACGACAGATATGTAATAGAAAGTTTGCCTGGTCTACACCTGTCTCAACGTAAGTATAAATCAGTGTTCCCATCTGATAAGTTGAAGCTATATCGACACGAACTCGATGACGAAATGGATATTGAGGGGGAAAGTGACGAAGACATGAGTGATCATCTTGAGGACAAGATGTAGTCAGGGTGGCCGAACTGTAAGGTGGAGGTGAAAAGTAGATGTGCAGAATAGCTGATGTGCTGAATAGCGAGGTGGAAAGGAAAACTAAACGAGATAGTAGCTTGGTTAATGGAGTCGTGAATTACAGTCGTGTTTTTTTAAGTTTAATTAGAATAAAGGAAAGATTAATTTGTATTTAATTGAGATAATGTGTTTTATTTATCTAATTATGGTTTCTACATTATATCGTTAACAATTCGAACTTTACACATATGTATATATGTACGTACATAATAATAACACAACTGGAATATGAAATTAAAAAATTTATAACGTGTGAAATTCTAACATTTTATAGGCATTTTTCACATTTTTGACCCAAAAGAAAAATAATACTTATATTCTTTATTTTGGTATCATTGAAAAATATGTAGGTACATACGTGATACGAGTACATATGTTTATGTGTCTGTATATAAGTACATATTTTTTTATTCTACCTTAGAAAACACATAAATTTCCTTTTAGAAACATTTTTTGCTTATTTGACAATTTTTTTTATTCAAAAAATTAATAAAAATTTTAACACACTCATTTGTAGGAACATGCCTAAAAATTATTCATATTTTTATATAAATTATGTATTTATAAAATATGTAATATGTATATTAATTTATACGAGTACCTATGTAGGTACATATATTTTTATTTTTAAGAAAATTTTTAGGACAATTCAAAAAATTTTAGTTTTTGGTTCATGGGATGCTGTTTTTTTTTTTTTTTTGAAGAAAACAAATGGTAGGTATATATTTCTGTAGGCATAGTCCGTTTTTAAACGAAAAGGTTTAAAAAAAAATATAAAAAATTTTTCTCCTACATATGTATCTGAAAAATATATTCTTGTAAATTGTATGCATATATATACCTACCTATTTACATAAATGTATATGTTAATTTTTTAGAATATAAAGCTCTATTGCTTACAATAAAATAAATTTTCTCTTCGATTAAATATTTTGTGGCCCTGAAAAGGGCCTTTTTTCAAATAAATTATCGTCATCATAGTAATATTTTTAAAAGCCATAATTGTCATATAAAATGCAATTTTTTAACCGCCAAAACCGTATAATGTACGACCTTGCCTTTTTAATGCGTAAACAACATCCATGGCAGTTACTGTTTTACGTTTTGCATGTTCGGTGTATGTAACAGCATCACGAATAACATTTTCCAAGAATACTTTTAAAACACCTCGAGTTTCTTCATAAATTAATCCAGAAATACGCTTAACTCCTCCACGGCGAGCTAAACGACGAATAGCTGGTTTCGTAATACCTTGAATGTTATCACGGAGAACTTTTCTATGACGTTTTGCACCTCCTTTACCCAATCCTTTGCCACCTTTTCCACGACCAGTCATTTTTACTTAATATGTATAATAATTTATTATGTATTTATATTTTCAAAAAAACACAAAAATCACCAACTATACTAAAAACACTTTCAAGCTAAAAATAAAAGACTAAAGTCAAACTGCCAAATGAAAACTGAACTGAATTCTGATAAATTGACTAAAATTATGCTCTCCTTATATACTTTTTTCAGATTCGTCGTCATGTGTTGTGTTGTGTTTTGTGTAATTGTGTATATCAAATTATATAACTACATATCAGTGTTTGTTTGTATTGTAATTATTATGTTGCTGCTAACTATTAAAGGAGGTACAATATAATTGTGTAGAAATTTAGTTTTTTTTTTCTTAGAAATGAAGAAGAAAGATATATTTTTCTTTCCATATAAAATCATGTAAATCTATAAGGTACATACTACAAGTCTCTCTCCGTCTTATAGGAAGTTTTTTTCTTTTTTTATTACTGATAACGTTCTTCATTATGATTGGATGTCATTTTTTATTTACCGTTATGCAGAAGTAATTTTACTTGTTTTGATATTGGAAGATAATCTTCCGGAAGAAAGGAAAGCGATATCTTCCACGCGAAATTTTTTTCGTCTTTTTCTCCTATTTCTATTGCTGAAGCGATATCATATGGACGAGAAAAAGGCGATAAGAATTGAATTCGTTTTGCTGATAATAAGAAGAAGTGGAAGATATGTATCTTCCTTCTATCTTCCTTCAGATAAAAAAGCAATAATGTAGTATCGCAGGTATGTTAAAAAGACGATAAATGTTACTGTTTTATCTTCTTGACGATAAAAGGACGATGAATATATCTTCCTTTTCTCTTCAGAACGACAAGTAAGGGATAACGTGCTATATATATGTAGACACTTACTACTTTTTAAAAATAATATAAAATTAAAAATTTGGTTATTTCGTTTTAGATTGTTGAAGTTTAAAGTAATTATAATTTATAGTGCAAAGTGTTTTTTTAAGTGTGTTTTTTAAAAAGTGAAATTTAAAATTAAAAAACTTTTACCATTTTAAAACGAGATAAATATGAATTCAAGGTAAGTGGAATATTATATGTTTATTTATATTATAAAAATATATTATTAAATAGAATAAAAAGTAATTTTTTTTTATAAAAAAATTTGTCCGTTACATAGGAAAATGGCATCCTCTTCATTTCATGGGATAGATTTCGAAGAGAACAGACAGCGACAGGATGACCAGCTAGTTCGTGAAACACTAAGTTAGGTCCTTACCTACAATGACTTGCTTTAAAATAATTCCGGTTTGTATTGTTTAACAATGAAAATATGTTTTTAAATATCAATTATTTCTCACAGCTAAAAGACCAATCTCATCCACCAACCCAGCGCCTCCCTCACTGTGATGCCAGTATCAACAATATGTATTTTTCTTGTTTTTTTTTTTTTCTATTATTAAGTATGTACTTATTATTATTAATATTAGTTTTCTAAGTTTAAAAATAAAATTCATAAATTTAATTTTTAAATTTCTTGTTTTTCTTCAATCAATCCTTTCGTATATGAAAAAAATTTCTTGTAATTGAAATAAAGAATTCCTCTCGTACTAGCGATTAGAATGCGAATCGTCTTGGGGATAAGAATACGTAACGCTTCACTGATAGGAAAGCAACACTCCTCCGCGATACTTTTTCAATTCGTCTTTTTATTTTCCTAGCGATTCGAATTCCTATCTTCTACTCGTATCTTCTAATTATCTTCTTGGCGTTTCGCCGACGATAACCATCTGGTTACGATGGACGTAACGTCCGCGGCCGAGAAGAATACGATATCGCAGAAGATAGAGATATCTTCCTAGGCGAAACCGTATTCCAATCGCGGAAGATAGGAATGGTTTACTGGGATATCGCATATATGTGTACAGATTGGTATGTATATATGTATGTATATTTTTAAAAAGCAAGTCAGAAAAAATTTTGAAGATATACATGCGTATGTATGTATTTGTATTTTAACATTTTTAAAGATTTATTTCTACTTCTATTTTATATATATAATGCATATTATACAGCGTTGTTGCAATGTTCTGTTATATAATGTTTTAAATTAATATGGGATAAGAAAATTTTCTGGCAACAATGAATTATGATTATTGTGTTATCTTTTTCATTTCTTTTTAAAAATATGATTTTATCAGTTTAATGCATGGTGTAATGATATATAAGGTGTGTGCTTTAAACGTAAACAAATTTCGAATCGAACTGGCCAATCAGAACCCAGCTTGCTAACAAAGGAATTTGACATTTTAACTTGAAAAAAAGTGCTGTCACTAGCATTTTATTTTCCATTATGGTGGAATGATATTTTATTAAAATCATTTCGTGTTGTGAATTGTGTGAAAAAAATTTTTATTCTGTTATTTTTTTTAAATTATAAATTATTAATATTAAATTAATTATAAAATAATAAATAAATTATTATAAAATATTAATAAACAATGGTGCGCTGTGTAGTAAAAAGAAGATTTGTGGAGAAACATATATTAATTTAAAAACATCCCGGATTTGTAGTGTTCATTTCGACGACGACAGTTTTCTTCAAAATAATTGTTTAAAATCAGAAGCTATTTCCACTAAGTTTTTGCCGTAACTTTTATTTATAATTCATAGTGTTCTGTCTGATGATGAATATTTAACGTCAATAATATATTAATATTTATTTTTTTTATAAAAGAAAGAAATAAAAAAAAAATTGAAAATCTAAAATTCAAAAATAAAAATATACAAAAATTTATAACTTAAATTTGTTGGTTTTATTTAATAATATATGGCAGCACTAAATTACCAAAGGCCAACTCGAAGTTTCTAAAGCACACACCTTATGTTATATATCATTACACCATGGTTTAATGTATATCTACATATACTTTATTTAACAATTAAAGTCAGTACAGGCAAGATAGGCATACTTTTCTATACTCTTTTACATTTCGTTTGTATAAATCTGTCTCGTGTGTGGGGTGATCAGATCTCAATTTCAATCGAGGAGAATCTTTTAAATTAAATATTACCAAGGGCAACAATCTCATCGGGTACTGCCTGCATAAGCACAACACTGACTTTAGTTGTTAAATAAAGTATAGGTACATATTTAATGCAATTAATATGGAAAATTTGAGATTTTTGAGAAGCTATATTTAACACTTCGATCTACTTATGTTAAATATTTTCAATTTTCCATATAACTTTTTCAAAATTTTTGTAATTATTAAACAATTAACTAAGAAAAAATTAAAAGTTCTTTTTTAAATGGTTGAGTGTGAAATTTACTCATGCACAAATATTTTTTGTCATCACTGTATAACATTTACGCTGTTACGCATACTTATGATGGATTTCTTCAGAAGTCTCAACAAGCTGGGTATCACCTAAGTGTAGGTGACACCTAGCTAGAGGTTTGGATTTCTTCATTAAAAAATTCTGCTAACTAGCTGCAAAGACCATATATAATTATTTCTAATATTTAATAATTCAAATTTCTTAAACAATCAACAAAATTTGATCGTTATTTTCCAATAGTAAAGCTCTTGAGTTCTTCAAGCTCTGCAAGTACAATTGTACAAGTATAAAGTTTTTTAAATATGTATTTCGAATTTTCGTAAATATTGTCGAAATCTACCATTTTTATTTTATTTTCTATTTCATTCACACACATTATTGTATTAATTGTTTTTGTATACCATATGATTTTTTTAAATTTTGTTTTGATTCTGATTGTATACATTTTTGGATATTTATATTTTGTTTCGAAAAACAAAAACAATACAATTGAGAATAATGATTGTTGATTATGATATTAATGTGTCTTGTGATACCTATGTAAATTATGTATAAAATGAAAAAAAAAATTTTAATTTTCATATTTTTTGACATATTCTGCTTCTAAATCATTTTTTTAATTTTTATAAAATAATGATAAATTTATTAAATCGGATATAAATTTTACTCCTTTTTATGATTTTTGTTGTTGTCAAATTTCATGTTTTTTTTAAACTTATTTTCATTCTGAAAAGAAGAATTTATTTTAATTTTTTGTAGTAGATATACAACAAAGATAACCAGATAACAAATAGATAATAGATAACAAAGTGAACCAGAAGAAGAAAAAACTTAACTAAATATATTGTTATATTAGTAGGTATGTACCTACAAATTTTATTTTGCAATGAACTTTTCCCTCAATTGTATTGTTATTTAACCCTAGGATTGCCTGATCAAGAATGTCACAAATTTGGCCGTGAGTATAAAAATGTATACCATACATTTTATATGGAAATTTTAAAATTTTTTTTTCAAAGAGCTGTATCTCAGCATCCCATGGACCAAAAACTATTATTTTTATATTGAAATCTTTATTAAATCTTTAATGTTGTTGCTATTACAGTTTCATATTTTTTCTAGTTTCCGAGATAAAATGGAAAATCCTTTTGGTTGAAAACTATGGCACTTACAGAATTACTGTATAAGACAGCTTTTAAGCAATACTTCAGCAAATATTTTAATCCAAAAATATTAGTTTTTAGTTCAGAGGATGCTGAGATATAGAACTTCAAAGCCAACAATAGATGTTTGCTTTTATGAATGTACAAGAATGTATGGAACATTCACGTTTTTCATATTATTGTGCACTTTATCTTGAAAACTAAAAAAACTACAAAAATGCTGTAAGGAACAATTCTAAAGAGAACACTTTGATAAATGTTTAAGTATAAAAATATTAGTTTTCAGTCTACGGGATGCTGAGATACAGATCTTTGAAGTTGAAATTTAAGTAAAATTTGTGTTTGGTCTCAAAAATGTATGGGAATTTTTTGTCTCTTTACGTTGTTTTGCAATTTATCTCAAAAAGTAAAATTACTAGAAAAAAATCGTACAAGATAATCAAAGAGAACACTTTAGCAAATAATTAAGTCAAAAAACTAAGGTTTTTGGTCCACGGGGTGCTGAGATAACTTTTATTGAAAAAAAATGTTAAAATTTCCATATAAAATGTACGGTATCCGTATACATTTGTATACTCACGGCCAAATTTGTGTTTTTGCATAAAAAAGGATATTTTGTTTTACCGATTTTGAGCTAGGACCTTGAAAATTGGGGTGTATAGAGAGAACCCTCCAACGAAGGATTTGGTGAAGGTTTCAAGCTCCTAGCTCAAAGGTATTTTATCAAGGGTCAAAATCCGCGTGTATACGTTTGTATACGATCAGGCAATCCTAGCGTTAAAGATGGACAAAGACAGAACTTATATTTGTTCAATGTTGTTGCCAATTTTATGAAATGTTATTTTTGTTCTGCTTAAAAATACATGGGATAAAAAGTTATTTGTCAACATATTTTTTTAATACACAAAAATTTTTCAAATAGATACATATTTTAATTCACATCAGCTGACTTTTGTTTTTTTTTCATTTAAAAAATGCTTGTAAAAACTAATTTTTCTTCAAGTTGAAAATTTATACCTACATTCTTTTTCAATAACAATACAATTGAAGGAAAAGTTCTTTAGAAAATAAAATTTGCACCTATAACAATATTTTTGGGTAAGTTTCTTCTGGTTCAAATATTATATATTTTCGAAATAAAAGAATTAATATATTAATTACTTAGGTGTTTATTCATTTTTCAAAAATTGTAGAAATAATTGATCTATTAGTTAAATTCATAATACATACATAACATGATAATTCAAAATTTTCTCAAACTTTAGTTGAATACCTATACTATGTAGGTATATGTACAGTAAAATTTCTAATGAATCAAATTCAATGTAAAGTAAACAGTCTGATAAAATGGTATAGGTATATACATATGCATAGGTGTGTACATACATATACCAATCATTCAACCTACTATGTACAAAAAATAAAAATAAATCCTTCTATTCAGAATGAAAATACCTATGTTTTAAAAAAAATAAAAAACATGAAATTTGACAAAAAAGAAAAAAAAAATCGTAAAATTGATTTCCGATTTTAACAGTTTATACGGTGAAAAAATAATCCGTATTTTGGATTAAATTGGGAGTAGCGTAGAAACGGTAAAATTGGGATTAAAAAAGTACATGCAAACGTTGATATTTTTATACACATTACATATATACATATTATTCTTCTTCCACATAAAAAATAGAAGAAGAACGTGACAGCTTCACTTTCACCATAAAAATTAGAATCCGCCATATTGCATTTTACCTCACACATACATATAAAAAAATTGGGATTAAACCCGAATAAATTGGGCTTAAGCAAAACCTACTACAATAAAAGCCTCCTACTGGCGTTGTGTATGTATTAGTTAGAAGTGCCATGTTTTGTTTTGACATTTTAGTTGATTTCTTAGATTGAGTACTGAAATAGGTGTGAGGAAGAAATGATTTAGGTAAATATTTTTGTTTTTTTAAATAAAATATTTGAAAAAAAAATTTGAAAACATAATAAATAAACAATTTTTATATTTTTAGAGTGCACCACATAAAAAAGGAACACAAAAAGCTGGGAAATATTGTGCAAGAAGGTAAGAGAAAATGTTGTAAATGACTAAGTATTTGAGGTTATATTATAAATGAATAAATTGATTTGATTTAGTCAAATTTAGTTTATAATTTTTATCAATTTTTATATATTTATATGAACATTTAGAACAGTGCAGAATAATATATAATATAAACTTTATCATTCTATTTTTAGTGCTAATGAAAAAAGAAGTATCGCTATCTACCAAATAACCACATGTTCTATGGGATAACTCACTGCAGGCAAGTAGATAAAAAAATAAATCAATTGTATGATTTTTTTTATTGTATTTATTAATTTTTTACTATTATTTACTTTTTAAACTTGTATATAAGTTTTCGAGATATTTAAAATGCCTTCTTGTTGTTGTGTACCCGGTTGCAAATCAAATTATAATTCAACAATTAAAAATTCTGCAAAGGTTTCAGTTTTCAAGTTCCCTAAAAATGAGGATTTAAAACAAAAATGGTTGAAGGCAATTCCTCGTAAAGACTGGACCCCAAATTCCTATCACACAGTGTGCTATATTCATTTTCGCGAATCTGATTTTCGTATAGGAATTCGACGTCCTAGATTAACAGAAAACGCGGTGCCTTCAATATTCCCGAATTTACCGTCCTATATTTCGCAACCTCAACCATCAGCTTCGAGACAAGATCCATCTCTTAGAAAAGAAAAATATTTTTCTCGTTTGGAGCAAATGGGAAATGATTTACTTTCAGGTGATTCTATCCCTGATTTTAAACACTTTGTTGAAAACTCTGAAAGTAAATTACAATTGAAAGATTGGATTGTTGCTAAGAGTGAATTTCAAATAGTTTTTTTTCGGATCAAATCCAATAATGTAACAGGCTGTGAGTTTGCAGTGCGCATAATTATTAATAATAATATGAAGTTAAATATTTTAGTAGAAAATTCACCCGTTCGTTCTAGCGATTTAAATTGGGTTCTTCCTCCATCGTCAAACTTGACGTTATGGTCGCAAATACAAAATTTAGAGGGTTTTGGCTTAAGCCAAAATCCGAATTATCGAGTTTATACGACAAAAAATTGGGAGTAAACCAAAATCCGTATTAAAAGCGAATCAGGCATAAACTCGTGCATTGAAAAAATTATCGTTATTGTATAAGAAATATAGTATGCAAAATAAAAATTAATAATAAAGTTATTTATGCATAATATTTTTCATTTCATACAAAATTCACATACGAGTTACGACATACATAATATGTATTAAAATACAACGTGAACATTATAATTTAATTTTCTCTATTGTATTATTTTTGTACTTCCAGAATCAAAACAAAACTAAAAAAATACCATATGGTACACAAATACAACAACAAATACCGCATTATAAGATGAATATTAGAATTATGGGCGTGTTCTTCATTATTCTTTATTTCTTCAATTTCCTTTACATGTTTCTTCTTTTCACATCTCTCGTCTTGCACCCTTGTATAGTCTAACATCTCAAGAGCTTATTCGAAGCCAAATTGGCAAACATACAGACACGAAAATTCAAAAATTTGAATTTAACGGATAAATTAAACCTCTATTGTAGTATATAAATTCTCTTTGAATTTATATGAAAAAGTCCCATCGTGCATGGTAGAGACACCTATTGAGCAAAAATGATCTAAATGATGCCACTACTATTTAACTTCAGATACAAGGCTATTAATATCATATCATATCAGTGGACTGAATCAACGACTCCTATAGTACCAAGCCTTAATCATAAAATTCAAATACAATGATCATAGTGTATATAGTGTTCCTACTGAGAGCCGATTTTTATTTTTTTTTTTATTTATAAATTTTTCTCTGAAAACAAAAACAAAATCCCATATGACTGAAGGAGGTAAAAATAATGCGTATTTCTTTAATGGAAAATTTCCGTATATATGAGCGAAAGCATATAATATGATTATTCATACTAATACCTCTCCAACATAGTTTTTTATAAACGCATTTTTCAAAATAGTCACCTAAATATGCATTAGTGTTCGTGTTTTTTTTTGTATATAAGCTAAAACCATATAAAATATATATGAAACGCATACAAGCATAGCATATAGACACAGGTTTGTTTACATTTATTTATAATGGGAATTTTTCTTTCTTACTTAAAATTGTGAATGTGTTCGTGTTTTATTTTTTATTTGTAAATATTTACGTTTCATTTCTTTTCAGTCAATGAAAAAATATTTCTATCACCTTTTAGCATTTTCTCAAAAAATGTGAGAGAAATAAATAAAAAAAAAATCTTCGGCTCTCAGTAATCCTACTATGTAAGAATGTAAGTTCTTCTTTATACTCTGGACTTAATGCTCAATTTTATTTTATTGTTTATATGTGTTGGAAGTACCAAATTAACATCACAACTTATTGTTTTTAATCAATTATAACTAAGTTGTGATTGAAGTTACATGAAAATTATGTTCTAATGAAATGTAGAGAAGATCCTTAGCTTTATTTTCACAGAATATATTAAATATCTATGAGCAACGTAAATCAAAGAAAAAACGTGATAAATATTAAGTAACATAAAACTGAGAATCAATTTTTCCTTAAATCTCCCAAATTACTAAAAATATTAAATTATAATGTTCTATAAATTTGTAGATTTTTAATTAATAAACATGGAGTTCTGTTCGAGCTATCGTTCGATAAAGGTGAAAAAGTGAGTAGGTGAAATAAAAGCAGTGTCAGTGAGAAGAATATATCAATAAATATATATAACATATATGTATATATTTTTACATATGTACATATATCAATAATATATATATAAAAAACTAAACTAAACTAAAATAAAAAACTATATAAATAAAAATAAAAGAAGAAAAACAAATATTTAAATTAAAACAAAACCAAAAAAAAAAGTGAAGGTTAAGTGAAGGACAAGTGGAAAATTAGTGCAAAAATGAAACAAATGCAAACTGAACAACCCCCAAAACCACCTCCCGATAAAACAACAGGTAGGATAGAAAATAACAATACTAACAATAGTAATAAATTAAATAATAAAACACCAGGACCAAAATACCTCATCATGCAAAGAACAGACCAAAATAAAACACTAGCAAAAATATCACCATTTTTGATATAAAAAGTAATAGACAGTAAAATAGAAGGGAAATTAGAATTATGCAAAAAATTACGAAACGGCACAATATTAATAAAAACAAAAGATATGACACAAGCAAACAAAATTATCGAATTAACTACACTCACACCAGATATCAACATTAAAATCACAGAACATGAAAAATTAAACACTTCAAAAGGTGTAATATACAGCCCTGATCTAATATATATAGATGACAAAGAAATTCTTGAAGAACTAAAACAGCAAAATATTATAGAAATCAGAAGAATTAAAAAAAGAGAAGATAAAGAAAAAGACACCGGTCTATTTATATTAACTTTCTCAACAACCACAATCCCACAATATATAAATATTGGATATGAAAGAATAAATGTTAGACACTACATACCCCAGCCTATCAGATGCAGAAATTGCCTACATTTCGAACACTTTGAAACAGAATGCAAAAAGCCAAAAATTTGCATAAACTGTAACAAAGAATACCACCAAAAAACAGAAAGTGAAAAATGCGAATCAAACACACAATGCACAAACTGCCTATCAGAAGAACATAATTCTTTAAGCAAAAAATGTCCAATATTTCAAAAACAAAGAGAAATCATGAAAATCAAAGTAATAGAAAAAACAGACATGAAAAGAGCAAAACAAATATACAAACAAAGACACCCAACAGAATTCCAAAAAACATTTGCATCATTATTCAATCCCGCAAAAATCACAAAAACAAATGTAAGCACACAAACCTCCCACACTACTAATCAACAAAACATCAATGAAATTATAAATGAAGAAGAAACTACTGATAACGAAATTGAAGATTATGATATTGATAATAATGAAATAAATAATGATAATACTGATACTGACACACCTAATTATTCCACCCGCCAATTAAATATAAACAAAATCGAATTAAAAACATCCGCCAACAAATATGCAAATAAAGACAAACCAAAAGAAAATGATAAAATACAAATAAATTCAAACACAGAAAGAAGGAGAAGAGGTAGACCAAGAACAAGCTCAAATAGCCCGAAAAACACAAAAAAATCAAAAAACTAAGCAATATTATAAAACATCCAAACAACTTAGATAATAAATGCATAACTATTCTAAAACAAATAGTGAAAACTCAGAAACATTACAACTCAACGAAACATCCACCCACAGTAAGCCAAGACACGAACCCGAAAGAAAAACATCTCAAAACACAAAAGTAACCCCACGACAACAACAAACGCTAAAACAAACAACTAAAACAATATCAACAAATTCATCAAATAAAATTTAAAAAAAAACTAAAGAAAAACCTAGAAGAAGAGAACGGTCAACCAGAAACCAAGTAAATAAGAATACACCAAAAATAATGGAAGACAACACAAAAGAAACGAAAACTTTAAACGACGAAGAAAACACAGCAACATAACATAAATGAATCTAAATACACAGAAAACAACTAATATAATACAATGGCACATAAACGGCTTCCTACACCACCTAGATGAATTTAAACTTCTAAATCAAAAATACTGTAACAATATCATCTGCTTGCAAGAAACCAAATTAAAAGATACTACAAAACCAAACATAAAAGGTTACAACTGCTACTACAAAAACAAAAACACGAATAATGTGGCCTGTGGAGGGGTTGCAATCCTAGTAAATAACAAATATTATAGCCAAGAAATACCACTCAAGACCAACCTCCAAGCTATCGCAATAAAAATCTTCTCACCTTTAACACTAACAATAATTAACATATACTCCGATGACACACTAACAGAGAAACAACTGCAAGAACTCACTGATCAAACAACAAAACCCTTCTTACTAGTTGGTGACTTTAACGCTCACAACCCTCTTTGGGGATCAGACAAAAAAGACAAAAAAGGTAAAGAAATAGAAAATTTCATTATTAACAATCCAGTCAATATACTAAATAACAAAAACCCAACTCACTTTAATTTCTCCTATAAAAAATTTTCAGCAATAGATCTCACAATTTGTTCACCTCACCTTCACAACAACATAAATTGGTTCATAGAAAACGATCTCTACGGTAGCGACCACTTCCCTATAATAACCCAAATAAACCTAAATGAAAACACATCTAGCCTCAGATCCACATTCAACATCAAAAAAGCTCAATGGAACATATATCAAAATAATATAAACTTCACAGAATCTATAAATAATTTTAACAACATAAATGCATTAGAGAAACACATAAGAGAAAAAATCCTAAACTCAGCCCAAATAGCGATACCCCTGTCTCAAACAAACCCACGAAAAAAACACGTTCCATGGTGGAATAACGAAATCAAAGAATCCATTCGTGAAAAGAAAACAATGTTAAAAATTTTCAAAAATAACATGACACAAGAAAATTTCATCAACTTTATTAAAGCTAAATCCAAAACTAGAAAACTAATACGAAAACAAAAAAAAATAACCTGGGAACAGTATATCTCCTCCATAACTACCAAAACAACTACAAAAGAAATCTTCCAAAAAATAAGAACACTCAACGGCAAAAACAAAAACCTAGAAATAACAGCTATTAAAACAACAAACCAAAATATTACTACCGATAAAAAAGAAATATGCAACATTCTAGCCAAACATTTTGAAACCTCCTTCAGTAACCACAACTACAAAACATCCTTTCTCCAATACAAAAACAAAATCGAATCCGTAAAAATAAACATCTTAAACAACACAACACAAGAATACAATAAACCTTTCACACTTCAAGAACTAAACCAAACCCTACAGAACATAAAAGGCTCTTCACCAGGACCTGACCTCATTCACTACGAAATGATAAAAAAACTAACACAATCCCAAAAAACCTACCTTTTAAATTTTTACAATTTAATATGGCAAAAACACGAATTTCCACAAAAATGGCGCGAAGCGCTATTAATCCCAATAATAAAACAAGGCACAGACCCCACAATACCTAACAACTATAGGCCCATAACCCTAACCAATTGCTTATGTAAAGTTCTCGAAAGAATGGTAAACAAAAGACTAATATGGTTTCTAGAACATAATAAATCTATAAATGAATTCCAATTCGGTTTTCGAAAGAATCTAGGAACAATAGACGCACTTGGCCTCCTCGAAACAGAAATCACAAAGTCCTTTTCGAAAAACGAATACACGATCGCTGTCTTTTTCGACATTGAAAAAGCATACGACCGTATATGGAAAAGAAACATATTAGAAGAAGCCATGAAATTGAATATCAATGGCAACATGTTATTTTTTATAAACAACTTCCTTTTTTCGAGAACTTTCAAAATTGCAATTGGAAACACAACCTCCACCAATAGAGCAGCAGAAAATGGTATCCCTCAAGGATCTGTACTTAGCACAACACTCTTCCTAATAGGTATAAATAACATATGCAAATATATACAAAAACCCACCAAACACGTTATATATGCCGATGACCTTGTTATTTTTTCATCCTCCAAAAACCTAAACAATCTTTCAAAAAATATCCAAAATACAATAAAACAATTAACAGAATGGACTAAAACAAATGGAATGACATTCTCAACTAACAAAACGAAATACATGATTTTCACCAGAAAATACAAAATACCACAAATACCACAGCTTACACTCGACGACACAAATATAGAACTAACAAAAGAACACAAATATCTCGGACTAACCTTTGACAATAAACTCAAATGGACAACCCATATAAAACAGACTAAGTCAAAAGCACTCAAAGCACTAAACATCATGAAAATATTAGGAAACTGCAACTACGGGTCGAACAGGAAAGTACTCCTACGAATCCATAACACCATTATATTACCAATCCTCGACTACGGTTGTCAATTATATATCTCGTCTAACAAAAACACACTTAAAACACTAGATTCAATACACCATACAGGTATCAGATTAAGCACCGGAGCTTACAGAACAACCCCAAAAAATAGCTTACTAATAGACTCAGGACAATTACCATTAAACCTCCGAAGAGACTTACTAACAATCAATCTTTATTACCGCATCATGTCAAACAAAAACCACCCTATTTCCAAAAGTACGAAAGAAACCCAAAAATATAAATACCAACCATTACTGACCAGAGCCCAAACAATATTACAAAGCCATAACATACAACCACAATATAACATTAACACATATAATCTTCCCCAAACCCCACCTTGGCTCCTAACACAAGTAAAAATAGACAAGGAAATAGAAAAACTCACAAAACAAAATACAAACCCTAAATTCTATCAACAACTATTCAAAGAAAAAACCAGAACAAAGTACAAAAACTATACCCAAATTTTCACAGATGGATCTGTACAAAATGAAAAAACAAGCTGCGCTTTCAAGATAGAAAACCTTGAAAAACAATTTAAACTAACCGACTACACAAATATAAACTCTGCAGAACTATACGCAATACTTCAAGCAATACAACATGCAAAAAACCTACATTACAAAAATTACCTAATTTGTACTGACTCCCAAAGCTCTATTAAATCAATTAACACCATGACGTACCCAAAAGACCCTATAGCTATAGAAATAAAAGATACCATCCAAAATAACAAACAACAAAACTTTACATTTATGTGGATCCCTAGTCATACAGGCATAACCGGAAACGAAAAAGCAGACAAATTAGCTAAACACGCACTAAACTCACAAATCGACCAAAATTTCAAAATAAATAAAGATGATATTAAAAAACAAACTAAAATAAAAATATCTCAAAGCTGGAACCAAAAATGGACAAACGAACCCACCACGAACAAATTAAAAGAAATAAAAAAAGATACAAAACCCTGGACTTCAATAGACTTGTTACAAAGAAAAGACGCTACATTTATAACCAGATTAAGAACAGGACATACAAAACTAACACACAAACACCACTTAGAAAAAACGACACCACCCAAATGCAAATGTAATAACACACTAACAGTAAAACATATACTAAATGAATGCAACCTCCTCACAGCCCACAAGAAAAAATATAACCTGAAAAATCATAAAGATCTTGCAAGTGATGATATTGAAAAAATTAAGAATGTAATCGAGTTCTTTAAAGATATCAAATTATATAATGAAATTTAAAAAAAAAAAAAAAAGTTGAAATATAAGTAGGTATAGAGATAGTTAAGAATAGTATTAAAATAATCTAGAAATAAGTATAAACACAAATGAAATAAAATTGTAAATATATTATATAAGCAACAGTAATTAATGTAAATAGATTTTAGCCTTAAATAACCTTCTATGAGTTGAAAGGCAAACTCTATAATAATAATAATAATAATAATAATAATAATAATTAATAAACATTTTTCCCAAACATTGTTATATTATAAAATTAATAGAAAATGAGTTATAAAAGAAAAATGATAATTTTTTATTAAAATCACAATTATCTATCTCATTTCTCATTTTTAACAGCCACCTCTGAAAATGTAGTACCACTTGAAAAATGTTTTTTTGTTTATGAATAATATTTTTGAAAGAAAAAATAAACAAATGAATAAAAAAATTCTTCAAGTGGTACTACATTTACAGAAGTGACTGTTAAAAATGAGAAATGAGAGAGATAATTGTGATTTTAATAAAAAATTATCATTTTTCTTTTATAACTCATTTTCTATTAATTTTATAATATAACAATGTTTGGGAAAAATGTTTATTGATTAAAAATCTACAAATTTATAGAACATTATAATTTAATATTTTTAGTAATTTGGGAGATTTAAGGAAAAATTGATTCTCAGTTTTATGTTACTTAATATTTATCACGTTTTTTCTTTGATTTACGTTGCTCATAGATATTTAATATATTCGGTGAAAATAAAGCTAAGGATCTTCTCTACATTTCATTAGAACATAATTTTCATGTAACTTTAATCACAACTTAGTTATGATTGATTAAAAGCAATAAGTTGTGATGTTAATTTGGTACTTCCAACACATATAAACAATAAAATAAAATTGAGCATTAAGGCTTGGTACTATAGGAGTCGTTGACTGAATGCTCATTTTGTGTATGTGTTGCGCGTACCAAATTAACATGACAACTTATTGCTTTTAATCAATCATAATTAAATTGTGATTGAAGTTACATGAAAATTATGTTCTAATGAAATGTAGAGAAGATCCTTAGCTTTATTTTCACAGAATATATTAAATATCTACGAGCAACGTAAATCAAAGAAAAAACGTGATAAATATTGAGTAATATAAAACTGAGAATCAATTTTTCCTGAAATCTCCCAAATTACTAAAAATATCAAATTGTAATGATCTACAAATTTGTAGATTTTTATTAAATAAACATTTTTCCCAAACATTGTAAACATCATAAAATTAATAGAAATTAAGTTATTGAAGAAAAATGACAATTTTTAATGAAATGAGAAGAAAGAAAGAAGACTAGTGTAAAAGTAAAAAGAAGAGCTGTGTAAAAAGGTACAAACAGAAGACTGTTTTTTTTTAATTTTGAAAAAAAAAAAAAAAACCATCTACTAGAAAATTTCGAGCAAAAACAAAAGACGTTATAATATAACAGCTGATTGTCTAATGTCTAATAAACCACTGACCAATCATAATAAAGAAAATCATCAAAGAAAGACATTTTCGAGAAATATGAATAAGTTTACTATAATTTTGGGAATATTTCTTTATAAATTCCATGAAAATTTGTGCTATGATGTTAAAGGATTCGATGATACTGTTTTGTATAGGATAGATTGGCCTGGAAATGCTGATTTAAAACTTGTAAGTTTTTGTGTGTCAAAGAATTGTTTTTATTAATTACGTGTCCTTGTTATTTGTTTTGTAAATGTTTGATTTCCTTAATTAGGATGAAGATAAATATGAGCCAATGATAGTCACAACTCCAGATCAGGAGAAATACAAATGTATGATACCACAGACAAGTCGTAAAGAGGAGGATGATCATTCTGTAGAAACAACTTTATGTAAAAAGAATATTGTTTTTATTTTTATTTTATAATCCTTTGAATTAAAGAATTTTTCTTTTATACTTTTTATAGCTCCTTTACATTTTCTTAACCCAATTTTTTCATTATCATCGTGTTCATATCGTATTGAAGCATATTGGACATATGAAATATGTCATGGACATCATGTTAAACAATATCATGAAGATCGTGAAGGTAAACAAACAAAAATACAAGAATATTATTTAGGTAAATGGAGTACAGAAAAAATGGAATTATTAGAGAAAAAATTAAAAGATGATCATAATAATGGACGTAAATTTAAAACAACAAAAATCGATAATATACGTTATCCATATTTAGAAATGGAAATGTCTGATGGTACATTATGTGATATTAATAATGAACCACGTATTACAAGAGTACGTTATGTTTGTTATCCACAAGGAAAAACTGATATATATTCATTAAAAGAAACATCAACATGTAATTATGAAGCAATTGTATTGGCACCAGCATTATGTATGCATCCAGGATTTTTACCAGAAGATTCAAATGAAAATGTTATTAATTGTATACCAATTGATGATGCACCAGAAAAACCATATAGTTGGTTATTAAATGAAATTGATAATATGAAACAACGTTATAAACAAATTTCGGTAAAAAAATATTTGTCTCATATTTTCTTGTAATCTTATTAGATTCTTCTTCAATGGCTGTTCAGCTCGCAGAACATATAATATTCTGAATAAGAGCCCTGGCCTCCAGAATCTCATTAGATTACAAATTTTTAATAATTTTTACTAAATGTGCTAGAAAACTATTTCACATGAGGTGTCGAAAAAAGATCACCTTTAAAATTAAAATCTTACATCGCGATTAAAGGTCGGTCGATTCACACACATTTGTCCTGGTTCCAGTCACAAATCACACGAACGTCGACAGAGGAGAACCGGATCGGATGAGTATGTGAATCGACCTTAATTCACTCATCATTTTCATGTGAAACAATTTTCAATAACACACTCGTTTTATATTTAGTTTTGATTTGTTTTATTTTATTAATTTTATTTTTCATGTTGGAATTTTTTCATTTATTACTTTGGTTTATTGTCTTCATTTGTTGTGTCATCATTTCGTTAATTTGTAAAAAAAAATGTAATGTAGGAAGTACTCAGAAAAAAGGAGAATACTGTTTTCATAAAAATAGATCCTAAGGTTGGTTATTTATTTATTTTTTTTTTTGTTTAGATAAAATTTATTTTGAAAATTTCATTTTATATACAAACTTTATATATACATAGATATATATATATATATATATATATATTTTTTTTTTTAATACATACATGAAAATAATTTGCTTTTCGTAACATTTGAATTTTTTTTAGGAAGGAACATTAAGAATGGAATTTATTCAAGGTGACCTATTCGATAAAGCAACAATTGATTTAACTGATACAACTGAAGATGAAACATCACGACCATCTACAACACCAGCCCCATCATCTTCATCATCATCATCATCTGATGCAACACCAAGTACTTCACCAAAATTATCAACAACAACAAAAGATACGACACCAGTTAGTGAATTTCTTGAAGGGAAACATTGTTTAACCGGAGTAAGAAATTAAATTTTAAATCAAATTAAGACGTTAAAAGAGAGTGGAGTTTATTTTCAAATATCATCTTTTGGATGAGTTCAAAATGAACTCTGGTTTGGTTTGTGTGTACGGGGAAAGTAGACATCCATGAGATGTCAGACAGGAGATTTATTGCACTCAGAATCTACTATGACTTTCAACGTCTTAATACACGTTGTATTTCTATTTCTCTTATTTATTCTACTTTTTTAAATTTTGTTTTTCAGGGTACCGGTTGGTGGAAATATGAATTTTGTTATGGACGTTATGTTAGACAATTTCATATTGATAAAAAAGGTGAAATATCAATAATACTTGGTTTTTTTGATGAAAATTTACATAAAGAATGGTTAAAATTAAATTCAGATAAACGTCCAAAGCCAAAATCAATACGTAATGAAATATCACATCATTATCAAGGTGGTACAACATGTGATAAAACTGGTGAAAAACGTCAAACTGAAGTTAAATTAAAATGTTTATTAAATGCATTAAGTCCAGCAACAGTATCAATGTATTTATTAGAACCAAAAACATGTCAATATATACTTGTTGTTGAATCACCATTAATATGTGATATACTAAAAATAGCTAATGATGATGGTTTAATACCAAAAGAACCAACAAAAGAAAGTTTAAAAGATGGTAAACCAGTTGAAAGTGTTACGTTAGAATTAGAAGACACACAAATTTAAACTATAATCAGCATTTATAAATGTTTTGTTTCCTTTTTTTTTTTCTTTCTTTTTTTGTAATTTAAAAAAAAGATTTCCTACAAAACAAAAAACATAATTAAATTTATTTAAAAAAAAAACAGGTCTTTCGGTAAAGGCTGATATATTTCTAAAAATTAATTTCTTTTTTTCCCAAACACACTTTTTTTTAAAATTTCTTTCTTTTCTAATAAAAACACTTCTGAAGTTTCATTATGGCTCAGTTAGTTCACATAATCTTCCGATTTACATAATGGTAAGCTTGTAGACAGAATACTAGCTCCAGATACAAAAAAGTGGTATCTGGAAACCATAGAGACCAAGATCTCCGTCTCCACACACCATTTTTGGTATCTAGAAGCCAGTCTCTTGTCGTATAAACTTACCATTATGATTTAAAAACCTACAGGTAAATTTTTCTTTACTTTCTTAATCAACTTTTTTTTTATGATAAATATTGTGTTTGAAAAAGAGGCTCATCATTTTTGTTATCAAAGCCGTTACCACTAGTTACATCAACGTTTGTTGTGTTATTGTTTTTTCTTTTATTTTTATCTTTTAAAGCTTCATTCTCAGCATTAATTTCAGCTGTTACCAGTGTAAATGTTTGATCCCAATTCCATACTTCATCTGATTCTTCAAGCATTTTTAATGGTAATAAACGTTTTGTTAGTATTGATAAATCAATATCTTCTAATTGTGAAAATTCAGATTGTTTTAATAAATCTGAATCAAGTTCTTTAAGTGTTACAACACGATTAATAGTTACGCTGGAAAATTATAGTGATACATTTTAGAAATTACAATGGGGACAGTTGAATACTTACGATGGCGGTTCAACAATTTCATTCATTAAAATCTCATCTTGTATATCATCAAGATCTGGAATAATTGGAATATCATCATCTTTAGCAACTATTGTTGCTAACATTTCAGTTTGGCTCAATTTTTCACTAAAAAAAAATGTTTTAAAAAAAAAAATACAACAGTCTAAAATTTGTGATACTTACTCTTCGTTTATACTTTTGTTTCTATTTTTGCCAGATTTTAAGCCAATATTTTCAGTCCAGCCACTAGTTATTTTCTTTGGAGGTGTTTTCAGAACTTTTTGATCATGTTTTGGTGAATCAAGACTTAGGTCTAAATCAATATCGAATGAATCATCTTTTTCAATGGATTTTAAAGAATTTTTTGATGATTTTTTTTCTGGTAGTGGTGGAGGCGATGAAGAAGGAATTTGTTTAATCGGTGATGTTTGTGGAGATGAAAGTTTTTGTTGCTGTTGTTGCTGTTGATTGGCACGGCGTCCTTTCTTTGCAGCCGACTATATAGTATAGTTTTTCACAAATTTGTAATTTAAAAAATGAAATTAATCTTACTTTCATGAATGTGAATTTTAAATCCTCTTTCCAATCCATGTTTTTTTTTTGCTACCCAAATTGAAACAAATAAAAGTTATGTGGAAGAAATTATTTTGTGAACAATTTTTGTTTACTAACAAATCACCAAGGTAACAAAATGTCAAAATACGAAAAATATAAATGAAAATTTAAATTTTCTGTGGGGAAATAATTGATGAATTGGTGATCTACCAGCATTGTCAATTTGTCAGTACAATGTACAATTTTGAGGTTTGACGAAATTTCAAACTTTGTGCTCAGAAAATGCCCTGATTCTTTCGATAATTACCTATAGCCTATAGTATTTTTCTTTTTGGAAGTCAGTACATATTACATAAACATAATACATATTGTGATATTGTGCTTTATGGAGGCAGTACCCGATGAGTTTTTTGCCTTGGTAATATTTAATTTAAAAGATTCTCCTCGATTGAAATTGAGATCTGATCACCCCACACACGAGACAGATTTATACAAACGAAATGTAAAAGAGTATAGAAAAGTATGCCTATCTTGCCTGTACTGACTTTAATTGTTAAATAAAGTATATGTAGATATACATTAAACCATGGTGTAATGATATATAACATAAGGTGTGTGCTTTAGAAACTTCGAGTTGGCCTTTGGTAATTTAGTGCTGCCATATATTATTAAATAAAACCAACAAATTTAAGTTATAAATTTTTGTATATTTTTATTTTTGAATTTTAAATTTTCAATTTTTTTTTTATTTCTTTCTTTTATAAAAAAAATAAATATTAATATATTATTGACGTTAAATATTCATCATCAGACAGAACACTATGAATTATAAATAAAAGTTACGGCAAAAACTTAGTGGAAATAGCTTCTGATTTTAAACAATTATTTTGAAGAAAACTGTCGTCGTCGAAATGAACACTACAAATCCGGGATGTTTTTAAATTAATATATGTTTCTCCACAAATCTTCTTTTTACTACACAGCGCACCGCTGTTTATTAATATTTTATAATAATTTATTTATTATTTTATAATTAATTTAATATTAATAATTTATAATTAAAAAAAAATAACAGAATAAAAATTTTTTTCACACAATTCACAACACGAAATGATTTTAATAAAATATCATTCCACCATAATGGGAAATAAAATGCTAGTGACAGCACTTTTTTTCAAGTTAAAATGTCAAATTCCTTTGTTAGCAAGCTGGGTTCTGATTGGCCAGTTCGATTCGAAATTTGTTTACATTTAAAGCACACACCTTATATATCATTACACCATGCATTAAACTGATAAAATCATATTTTTAAAAAGAAATGAAAAAGATAACACAATAATCATAATTCATTGTTGCCAGAAAATTTTCTTATCCCATATTAATTTAAAACATTATATAACAGAACATTGCAACAACGCTGTATAATATGCATTATATATATAAAATAAAAGTAGAAATAAATCTTTAAAAATGTTAAAATACAAATACATACATACGCATGTATATCTTCAAAATTTTTTCTGACTTGCTTTTTAAAAATATACATACATATATAAATACCAATCTGTACACATATATGCGATATCCCAGTAAACCATTCCTATCTTCCGCGATTGGAATACGTTTCGCCTAGGAAGATATCTCTATCTTCTGCGATATCGTATTCTTCTCGCGGACGTTACGTCCATCGTAACCAGATGGTTATCGTCGGCGAAACGCCAAGAAGATAATTAGAAGATACGAGTAGAAGATAGGAATTCGAATCGCTAGGAAAATAAAAAGACGAATTGAAAAAGTATCGCGGAGGAGTGTTGCTTTCCTATCAGTGAAGCGTTACGTATTCTTATCCCCAAGACGATTCGCATTCTAATCGCTAGTACGAGAGGAATTCTTTATTTCAATTACAAGAAATTTTTTTCATATACGAAAGGATTGATTGAAGAAAAACAAGAAATTTAAAAATTAAATTTATGAATTTTATTTTTAAACTTAGAAAACTAATATTAATAATAATAAGTACATACTTAATAATAGAAAAAAAAAAAAACAAGAAAAATACATATTGTTGATACTGGCATCACAGTGAGGGAGGCGCTGGGTTGGTGGATGAGATTGGTCTTTTAGCTGTGAGAAATAATTGATATTTAAAAACATATTTTCATTGTTAAACAATACAAACCGGAATTATTTTAAAGCAAGTCATTGTAGGTAAGGACCTAACTTAGTGTTTCACGAACTAGCTGGTCATCCTGTCGCTGTCTGTTCTCTTCGAAATCTATCCCATGAAATGAAGAGGATGCCATTTTCCTATGTAACGGACAAATTTTTTTATAAAAAAAAATTACTTTTTATTCTATTTAATAATATATTTTTATAATATAAATAAACATATAATATTCCACTTACCTTGAATTCATATTTATCTCGTTTTAAAATGGTAAAAGTTTTTTAATTTTAAATTTCACTTTTTAAAAAACACACTTAAAAAAACACTTTGCACTATAAATTATAATTACTTTAAACTTCAACAATCTAAAACGAAATAACCAAATTTTTAATTTTATATTATTTTTAAAAAGTAGTAAGTGTCTACATATATATAGCACGTTATCCCTTACTTGTCGTTCTGAAGAGAAAAGGAAGATATATTCATCGTCCTTTTATCGTCAAGAAGATAAAACAGTAACATTTATCGTCTTTTTAACATACCTGCGATACTACATTATTGCTTTTTTATCTGAAGGAAGATAGAAGGAAGATACATATCTTCCACTTCTTCTTATTATCAGCAAAACGAATTCAATTCTTATCGCCTTTTTCTCGTCCATATGATATCGCTTCAGCAATAGAAATAGGAGAAAAAGACGAAAAAAATTTCGCGTGGAAGATATCGCTTTCCTTTCTTCCGGAAGATTATCTTCCAATATCAAAACAAGTAAAATTACTTCTGCATAACGGTAAATAAAAAATGACATCCAATCATAATGAAGAACGTTATCAGTAATAAAAAAAGAAAAAAACTTCCTATAAGACGGAGAGAGACTTGTAGTATGTACCTTATAGATTTACATGATTTTATATGGAAAGAAAAATATATCTTTCTTCTTCATTTCTAAGAAAAAAAAAACTAAATTTCTACACAATTATATTGTACCTCCTTTAGTTATATCAATGTGTGTATCACAATATATTTTACATAACTTTATATTCTCATTTCTCACCTACGCATGTTTTACGCATACACGTAAAAAATGAGAATAAAAAAGCCTCCTTCAATTGCCTATCTGTATTGGTTCTATACTTTTTATAAGGTAAAGCGTAGTAATATTGAATCACTAATATTTATTTTGTATATTATTATTTGTAAGGGGATAGTGAAGGAAATGTAATAGATACATTTTGTTGAGTTTAAGTAAAAAGGTAATTAATAAATTATAATTTAAATGAATTTCCAGTAAATTTCCTTATATTGGGTTTAAAATTAGGTTTTTGCTTCCATTTTACCCAATATGGCAATAAGAGTATGGTGTACTCTATATATTGAATAACTACGTATATAGAAAATTTAAATTTTTTATCTTTGTTGTTCCCTAATGATTTATCTTTTGGACTATTTCTAGCAAAATACACTTGCATTTTACACATATATTGAAGTTTTTCAAAATTTCTTATCAAATTTTGTATGGAAAATTGAAATGTGATTTTACTATACTATTTTTATTTTTGGAAGTCAGTATTGTGCTTATGGAGGCAGTACCCGATGAGTTTTTTGCCTTGGTAATATTTAATTTAAAAGATTTCCTTCGATTGAAACTGAGATCTGATCACCCCACATATGAGACAGATTTATTTAAACGCAATGTAAAAGAATATAGAAAAGTATGCCTATCTTGCCTGTACTGACATCCAAAAATAAAAATAGTATAGTCTTCTCTGTACTATGACGATACCTATATTGGGCCTTATTCTCAGAGTCGTATGAAGTGATGTGAGATGTCATTTGAGATCGAAATTTAAAATTGGTATTCTCAACATCACGTGACATGAGTTTTAATCACCTGTTTCGTTCAACCCGTATTCCCATTGTCATGTGACAGTGAAGTTATCTCACTTTATTACAAACATTTGTCGGTTAGGGTTTACAAAGTGACAAAGAAAAATATAAAATGAATGAAGAAAAAAAATGAGTAAAAATTTATTTAATACGAAGCAAATTCGAATTTTATTCACCATTTTTGTTTTCTAAACATTTTTTTATTACGAAAACTATTTCAAATAAATTCATTTATTATTTTTAATTATTCTTCATATATTTAGAACAAAAGTGACAATTAAAAATCAGTTCAAGTGTCTAGTTGAACTAATGGAAAAAAATGAAAGAATTGCAAAAGGCATGAAATATGCGGAAGTTTGCAGCATTAATAAAGACTGACTGACGGCTATATCATTGTACGAGTTTATGCTTGATTCGCTTTTAATACGGATATTGGTTTACTCCCAATTTTTTGTCGTATAAACTCGATAATTCGGATTTTGGCTTAAGCCCAATTTATGTCGGGATTAATCCCAATTTTTTTATATGTATGTGTGAGGTAAAATGCAATATGGCGGATTCTAATTTTTATGGGGAAAGTGAAGCTGTCACGTTCTTCTACTTTTTTTTTATGTGGAAGAAGAATAATATGTATACTATAAGTGTATAAAAATATCAACATTTGCATGTACTTTTTTAATCCCAATTTTACCGTTTCTACGCTACTCCCAATTTAATCCAGAATTCGGATTATTTTTGTGCCGTATAAACTGTTAAATGAGATCTGATCACCCCACACACAAGATTCATTCAAACAATTTGTGAAAGAATATAGAAAAGTATACCTATCTTACCTGTACTGACATCCAAAAAGACAAATAGTATAGGTAACTGATATTTTATTAATGATTCATTAAGTTCAATGTTCGTTTTCACTTGAGTCTGAATCACAATAGCTGATATGGCAGCAGTGAACACAAACGGTGAAAATATTTTAGATAATTATAGAGTAAATTCGTGTTTTATTTGTAAGCTCTGTTTTGTCAGAAAAGAGGACTCATTTACAAAAAGATGACGAGAAGAGGACGCATTTACAAAAAGAGGACGATGCTTTGAAAAAGAGGACGTCTGGTCACCCTACCCATATCTATGCTTTCAAACCTAAGTAAAATTTTAGAACGTGTAATTGCCCGTAGTCTTGATGCCTTTTGTGTCGACCAAAAGATTGTCCTTGGATTCCTTGGAACCAGTTTGGCTTTAAAGAAATATGGTTATGGTGCTTATTATGATTTTCGATTCGTACTTCGTAGGTTGATCGAAGAATCTTTTTCGATTCGACTGAATTTAATTTCGGTATTATGTAACTCAATCGATCGAACCAAAAAGCGATGCCATAAACACATTGGATACAAACGTCAATATCGTGAATTATTGTGTATATTTTCTTTGAATAATTTTTCAGCTGTTAAAATTTGAAGATGCATATTTGAATAAATTGTTTTAAGTTATAGCCTAACCAAAATAAAACATAAAGAGACATTAGAAACTGAACGAACGTAAGCAAAAGTGCTGTCATTTTGACATTGGGGCAAAATGCCCCCAATGAAAACGTAACAAAACGTTTGCTTTTATATACATTTTCAGTTTATACTGTGTGAAATATGTACTATTTTCAATTTTGTAAAATATTGTGATTTTTTTTTTAAAATGAATAAAAACAAACTTATAAAAAATTTGGAAAATATCATAGATTTATATATACTATGGCAAAAATATTCCAAATTCAATAAAGAATCAATTAAGGGAAAGAAAACTAAGGAAATTAAAAAAACTGATTAATTTAAAAAAAAAAAACTGTAATTACTTTATCGTTCGAAACTATACAAATTAATTGATTCACCCAAAATACAACATTAACCAACGGCGTCTTCCATTAAATAATACGATTCTTATGGCAGCTAACGTACGAAAAAATGACATTTCAATTTTAACGAAATGCAACGAACGTGAGTTACCGTCTATGAGCCAGAATACATTGGTTGGAATGCGCTAGTTGTAACAATTTTTTTCCTACTTGGTATAATAAGAATAGTCTAAAATAATTTTAGCTGACGGTTGTAATACACTCACGCACAACTTGGTCGTGCCACCATCAGGTGTATTTTCAGGAGTTGTTAAAACCGGTTATAAACTCGTTTGCGACGGTGGCAGCAGTCCTATTTTCTCTCTATTATGGTTGAATCATTTATTAATGTACTTTGGCTCTTACCGTTTCGTCTCGTAATGTTTTATTTTGGTTAGGCTTTAACTAATAACATTTTTTTAAAGTCAGGTTTAACAAAAGTCGACTTTAAAAACTAAGTATGCTATTTTACAAAATATGTTGAAGATTTTATTTTTACAAGTATGTATTCGTGTACAGAACTTCAATGCATAATCAGTTTTTAGAGTCGACATTTGTTAAATTCGACTTTAAAAAAATGTTATTAGTAAGGCAAGTATTTTATTGTTTTAGAACAATTTTTGGGATTTCTGTGAGAAAAATTAATTTATGTCAAAATTTTCATGATATTCACAAGCTCTTCTAATTGTTTCTTATTACCTGTATTTTTCCTATTAAAATAATAAATAATGTATGTAGTAATAAATAAAAACACATTTAATTAGTATTATTATTACATTTAAAACATTCATGGCCAGTTCCACAGTCAAAGTTTAAACAGAGTTTAAGTTAAACCTAAACCTTGGTTTAAGCTTCACTTAAATTTTTTTTTCGTTCCTCAGTCAATTTATATTTGTAGTTTACAGTACAGACGTTTAAGATTGGCGCAAAGTTGCGCAGGAGGGAGAAATTTTGAAAATATTAAAAATGATAATACCAAAATATGAAATCGAACGCTGTTCGATCATTTGACGAAAATAAGCACCATAGTACCGAATCTGCTCTTATACATTACTCTTTCAGATATAACCATAAAAAATCTTAGAAACAGACGTTGCACAATTATGCTTGATCTAGACTTGGAAAAAGCGTTTGACTCAGTATGGTCGAACAGCATTTTATACAAATTACACTCCTTCAACTGCCCTCCTGCTCTTACCAGACTAATAGCTAGCTAGTTATTAATAATGAAAAATCTGATAGTGTCACCGTTAACTCAGGGGTTCCTCAAGGAGCAGTACTAGGACCTAAGCTGTTTAATGTTTTTCTCAGTGATTTTCCTTTCTCCAATAAATACAGAAACCTTGTACAAGCGCTTTTCTATGCGGATGACACGCTCATTATGGCCAACGGAGATAAACCTTATACAGCCCTAAACAAAATTAAGGAAGTTAAAGTAACCCTAGAAAAATACTATCGTACCTGGGGCATACAAGTTAACACCAGCAAAAGTGGAATTATATTTGTCAGAAATGCGAGCAGTAAATGTCATCGTGAAACTGTTCCTGAATGCAAAAACATCTCGTTCTCCCTGATGGGCCAACAAGTTCCTAGAAAGAACAATATCAAATACCTAGATGTCAATATCCATGAGACATTTCGTTTTAACCCTCATGCAGAACTTATGCTCAAGAAAGTAAGAATTATAACATCCTGAATCAAATTTACCCCCCAATTCTACATAAGCCTCTTAAATGCAATTAGCAGACATTTAGCAGAAATTGCTATTCTAGGTAAGAGGTAAGAGATGTCACCAATCAGCTGATCTCTTAAAGTTTGTGGTGAGTTTAGTTAAGAGAATTTGGTATTCTAGAATCTGGATAAGAAGATAAGAGACTTTTCTAACCTCAAAAGTCTATTAACTTAGCAGGTCATTGGTGAGGTCCTCTTATTGTTATTGTGTAAAAGTGGAGTTTTTAAAAAGTGAATTAAAAAAAAATTAATAAAAGAAAAAGATTATGGAAGAGTTGATGTTGGTAATTTTAAATGAAGTAGCAAAAAGGCTATAAAAGAGGTAAATAAAATTATTTTTCTAATTTACAAAAAAAAAGCTAAATACATATTTTTCAATATAGAAATTCGCAGCGAATCCCATTAAGGAATCTATACTTCATACTTCATTCGTATGAAATGTTTGTATTTTTATGATTTTATATAAATACCATACGAGACGAGAGCTGTTTGATAAAGACGAGAAAAATGAAATAACAGATGATATTTTTTACACAATTCACATTTATTTTTCAACATAGTCTGCATCTAGCTCAATACACATATTCCAGCCATGTTCATGTTTTTTTATGCCTTAAGTATAGTAAGATTTCTCGAGCTCTGCAAAATAGGTGTTTTTTCATAGATCACCTCAGCGTTTGACGAAATTTTTTTTCCTGCGAGCCATTTTTTCATGTTTGGAAACAGGAAATAGTCGCTAGGTGCTAAATCTGGAGAATAGGGTACATGCGGAAGCAATTCGTAACGCAGCTGATGTAATTTTGTCATAGAATTTATCGACTTGTGAGGTGGGACATTTTCGTGATGAAAAAGAACCTCTCTTTGCCAAATGTGGTCGTGTTTCTTCAATTTTTTCTTGCAGCTGGTCAAGTAGGGTAGCATAATATTCTCCTGTGATGGTTTTTCCCTTTTCGAGGTAGTCGACTAATATTATTCCTCGTCCATCCCAAAAAACGGTTGCCATAACCTTTCCAGCTGATGGAACAACTTTTTCCTTCTTTGGTGCACTGGTACCGGCTTCCGTCCACTGTGTAGACTGTTGTTTGGTTTCAGGTGTGTAGTGGTGAATCCACGTTTCATCGACCGTTACAAATCGTCGCAAAATTTCTTCAGGATTACGCTGACACAGTCTTAAGCAATCCGTAGAAATGCGCTTGCGTTCACGTTTTTGGTCCAATCTGAGCAAACGCGGCACCCACTTTGCTTATAGCTTTTTCATGTTCAGGTTCTCATGTAAAATATTGTGTACACGTTCAGTTGATATTGTTACGATGTTAGCTATCTCACGGACCTTTATTCACCGATCTTCTAGCACAAGATCGTGGATTTACTCTACCATTTCCTTGTTTGTGGCTTCAACTGGCCTTCCAGGTGATTTCAATGTTTCGGTACTTGTTCGACCACAACGGAACTCGGTAAACCACTTATGAATCAGCGTAAGTGACGGTGCAGAGTAAGGATAATATTTATCTAACTTTGATTTGGTTTCAGTTATTGTTTTTCCACGCAAAAATTAATGTTTAATCATCACACGAAATTCACTTTTTTCAATTTGTTTAAATAACTTAGATATCGTATCACTTCACTGTCTGTCAAAATCAAACTAGACAAGATAGCCAGTTAAAATTTTGCAAGCAGCCTTTCAACAGAATGTACCTTTCAAATGATAAGTAAAACTTGTTGTAGGGTTACCGCATATAGTATTTATTTTTCTCGTCTTTATCATACAGCCCTCGTATATAAAATAAACTTACTAGAACTTTCCATAATTTACTTTTTATTAAAACTTTTAACAATAAAAAACAACTTATTTAAAACAACAAATTTAAATTAAATTATACGAATGTCAAATGACAATCTGCTGATTTTGGTGAGTTTGAAATCTCTTATGCTGGATTTCTTCAGAAGTCTCAACTAGCTGGGTGTCACCTAAGTGTAGGTAGCTAGAGGTTTTGATTTCTTCATTAAAAAATTCTGCTAACTAGCTGTCAGCTACATTTCTAATTCCCAAACCTGAAAGCATGAAATTTTAATCGAAACTTTAAAGCTTTTTAATGTCAAATTGACGTCAGCTGTTATTTTTTGAGTATTTTTCAAGTTGTAACGTATAATATGAATATTTTTGAAGCTGTAACGTTTATTTTGTATTAATTTGATACAAAATTAATTCAATTTTTGTATTTTTATTATCAATTCATTGTAATCCTAGTACATATTTAAAAAAGAAATGTATGTACATATATTTATTAATTAATGAGAATTTTATGCTACATATTTTTCATGCTTCCTTTTCTCTTAAAATAAATTTTATAAGATGCCTCATATTAAAACTCACGATATTTTCTTTGTTCAACAACAGAATTTAAAAGCGGGTTCGACAACATCTGGCGTCTCAAAATGTTGGAAATTTTGTTTTGAATTTGAATCTCATGCATACGTTTACAATTATGAGTGTTATCGAAACATTGAAGTAACAATTAAAGAATTGTTCCGACTAATATTCATACATTGAATATGTATATGCCTTGCCTATATAAGAAACAGGTACCGCATGTACTCGTTAAATAATGACGCGTACAAATGTATTAGCACCTTCTGCATATAAATATTGATGGAAAAGGAATACCTTATACTAATTGTGAGATCTTTTGAAAAAAAAATCAACATCTCCTCAAAACTCAAAGTGATTCAATACAAAAAAATTGTATGATGATGTCATGCACATTTACTCCGTCCTCATTTTCCATATAAAAATTGTCTAATTACAGTTTTGAGGATTTTTGTGTATGTTAAATTTTTTTTTTATTGCAAAAACGGTCATAACGTATTTTTAAATCTAATGTTCTAAGTGATTCCTTCTTGTCTGTCCGCTCTATGAACAGATTTAGAACTATAAGAAGAAATAAGAAGAAATCTACACAGATGAAAAAAACTTCACATAAAAAAATCACAAATCACAAAAATAACGATTTTTAGGCTACTACCTTCAGCTGAAAATAAATTTTATGTTGGAAAAAGTCTATTTATTTCGGAACGAACTAAAAAATCTACAAAAATAAGAACTACAAAAATAAGAATAAATCTACACAGATGAAAAAAACTTAACATAAAAAAATCACAAATCACAAAAATAACGATTTTTAGGTTACTACCTAACTTCACAAATGTCAAACAATCAATTTATTTTCATTTTCCGGACGAAATAAATGGAACTTCATTTATTTCGGTTGGATATGAAAATAAAAGGTCTCCAAAGGACAGCCAACGCCATCTGTGAACAGCCACATTTTCAACTCTTATTTATTTTCAGCTGAGTACCACTTACGAAATCGAAACAGAAAATTTTTTCGGTTCCATTTATTTTGGTTTTTTTTTACATAGGTTTTGTATAGGCAAAATATCTTATTTTCAGCTGAGTAGTACCCTTGAGGAGTACGCAATGAGGATTGAAATATAAAAGAGATTCCTTCACGAGGAACGTACGAAATTCATAATTTTTACATTTTTATAAAAATTTATCTGAGAAAGCTCAAAAACTGGTCTGAGAAAGCTCTAGTCTGAAGATCTTTCGAATTGAATAGAATGAATGGGGATTGATGAATGTGTTTGTAAATTGCTTTATATGATCAATATGAAAAATAAGAAAAAACAAAACCATTGTAAATGAAACTATACATATGTATTTATATGTTGTTATACATATTATATGTATACATTATGCTTAGAACAAATATGATTTTAGTTGTTGTGTTTTTTTTCTTTATAGTTCTGTGTCATTTTTTTGCAGCTGAAAAAAATGATATTTGTTGTTGGTATTTTTTGGCTTGATTTTTTCTTTGCTTTTATGTTTTTTCTTTTTTCAAGCATTTTTTATTTTTGTTTGCTTATTTCGATCCTATTCTTGACCTACCTCTACAAATCTGTTTTACATTGATATTTAATTTTATGGAATTATTAAATGAATTTATAATTATAATATTATTTTCGTTGGTCAGTAAAATTTGATAATATAAAAAGATAATTTTGAAGGGGCATTTCTAAAATTATCCTTTACGCTTTTCTTGTATTTTTTGTTTGTTTTCTAAATAAATTTTCAAACAAGACAAGAAATATATACATAAAAACATTTAAATTAACACTTCATTCTATTTTTGATCGTTTTCGTAATTTTTTACGGATTTTTATCCGACTTGAAAGGTAAATATCTCGGGACCCTGTAAAGGCATTGACTTAAAATTTCTGCACAATATTCTGCTTTTCATTCTCTACAAAACTCCCTATAACACGAAAAAGATCACTACAACAGGGCGCAAGTTATACGGCGCCAAATATAAAACTTCCTCTCATCAATTTTTAGAAACAAAATGTAATATTTTTGACTTCTTATGAAAAATGTGTGACTTGTCAAATTTTAACTCTTATATCTCAAGCATTGTTGCACCGATTTAAATCAAATATAATGCACTAGGTCCAAAACCGTTCAAGAATTGATCAAGGATCAACGTATGAACTAAAAAGGGCCCCATATGAAGGGAAAAAAAGTTTTTTGTTAAAAAATAACTTGTTTTGTATATTACCATATGACTTTTGCCCTAGAGAACGGATTTACACCGTTTACAGTTTATGCAATGTTGGACCCTTTAAGAATATCCTGGTCAAACTTCAGCTTCCTAGTCTCAAGGGAACATACTTCTCTAAGGAGTCAAAAATGTTACATTTTGTTTCTAAAAATTGATGAGAGGAAGTTTTATATTTGGCGCCGTATAACTTGCGCTCTGTTGCAGTGATCTTTTTCGTGTTATAGGGAGTTTTGTAGATAATAAAAAGCAGAATATTGTGCAGAAATTTTAAGTCAATGCCTTTACAGGGTCCCGAGATATTTACCTTTCAAGTCGGATAAAAATCCGTAAAAAATTACGAAAACGATCAAAAATAGAATGAAGTGTTAATTTAAATGTTTTTATGTATATATTTCTTGTCTTGTTTGAAAATTTATTTAGAAAACAAACAAAAAATACAAGAAAAGCGTAAAGGATAATTTTAGAAATGCCCCTTCAACAAAATGCTAAATTAAAGATCTTTATAACAAAAATTTTAAAATTTTCATTCAAAATTATCTTTTTAAATTATCAAATTTTACTGAACAACGAAAAATATTATAATTATAAATTCATTTAATAATTCCATAAAATTAAATATCAATGTAAAACAGATTTGTAGAGGTAGGTCAAGGATCGAAATAAGCAAACAAAAATAAAAAATGCTTGAAAAAAGAAAAAACATAAAAGCAAAGAAAAAATCAAGCCAAAAAATACCAACAACAAATATCATTTTTTTCAGCTGCAAAAAAATGACACAGAACTATAAAGAAAAAAAAAACAACAACTAAAATCATTTGTATTAAGCATAATGTATACATATAATATGTATAACAAACAACATATATGTATAGTTTCATTTACAATGATTTTGTTTTTTCTTATTTTTTCATAATGATCATAAAGCAATATACATTAAAAATCTCGAAAAGGGAGAAGATATATTTTAATGCTTTTTGTGTATATATGGTAGAATAGAAATACACAAATAATGTAAAACAGCTGTTTTCGCTTGCGTGTGTGCATTCAATCTTCAGAACATAACAAACAAAATTAACTATTGAAAGCTTTTTCTTTTTCATAAAAAAGACAAATGTGATACCTCCTTCTCTGCCCGCACAGGGCCTGTTTATGGTTTTGTTTCATTTCCTTTTCGCATCTCTGTTATATATATACTTTTTGAGTACGCTTTAAACTTTAATCACAAATTAGTTATAATCACTGATATAAGCTGCGTTCCATTGGAATTTCAGGCGTAGGTGAATCTACTCCCATCTACGCCCAACTACTCCTATTCATATTCAGGTGTAGAAAGCAAGCGTAGTTAGGCGTAGTTGATATATTTCACCACTAAAGGTTTTAAGTTATTCTATTAACCCATAGATGGATTTTTCATTTTAGAGTTTATAAAGTTTGTTTACATTTTCTAAATTTTAGGTTATTGGTAATTAATTAAATTAATCAAATAAATTAAATATTAACTAATTATACATAGTTAATTATTTACTTTTCTGTGCAATTAACAGTGTATTTTATTTCAGATATTATTAATTTTGTCATAAAACAGCTGCAGTAGCAGTCACAAAACATAAAGTTATTTTTTTACGTTCAAGTTTACAGGTTCGAATTTGATAAATATGTGAAAAATAGCGTTCCATTCACCAACTATGGTTAACTACGCCCAACCAAGATAAATTGAGAACACAATAAGGTATGTTCTTATTCGTATAGAAATTAATTTCTGTCTCTTTTCGACTCTCACAAACGTCAGCCAGTTGAAATTTGTCGTGGTTGAAAATTAAAGTTGTATTATGTTCTATGGTGGTTTATTATTATCGTGTTAAATTTAATAAATAAGAAATTAATTTGTTAATAACATTATATGAATTTTTTATGAATATTAATTTGTGAACCATAAAATTGAATTTTAATATTAGAAAGTGAAGTTTTATAAGGAATAATTAAAAAAAGTAAAAACAAACTGTGTGAGAAAAACGTATGTACTTTTAAAGTTGAAGTTTATTTAAGTATTTAGTTTATTAATTTATATAATATAATATACTAATTATGGTAGAAAATTTGTGATTTATAATTAGTATTATTTTCCCATTTATATTTATGCAATGCATCTACCACCAAAAAACTTACTTCAAATCTGTGATAACTATAATTAGAAAGGACAATCACGAACATTTATACTAAATTACTATATAAAGTTACCCAAAACAAACGATCGCAGACGATATTTAAATTCTATCGCTGATGGATGATCGTTTTTTTTATTTGTATAATTTTTACAAGAACGCAGATGACGACGAGTTCCATGAAGACGCATTAGAATATGTGGCTGGATTTATAGCCAAAAATTACAGCTGAATAATGATTATGTATATAAACAACGGAAATGTAGTGCGTTTTCATGGATAGATGTAATAAGTGAGGGTGGACTTATAAAGCCTAAGGAAAATTGTTTAAATAATTTAAAAACTCTTGAAAAAATTTTCAATGAAGAAAATAAAAATTCTTTAAGTATTTGTAGTGGATATATGGACAAGTTGTTGAATAAATCTATATTGGTTCCATTAGACAATAAGATTAAAACATTGTTCTTTAGATGTAGGCTTTATTTTCGTATAAGAAAATTAAATAGATCATTAACATATAATTTTTCAAAAAATAAAAAAAAAATAAAAACTTGTACATAATTTAACATTGTATTTTATTTTTATTTCCACGTAAAATGGTTATTATCTACAAATTTATTTTTCAAATGTCGTTTTCAAATATTTCAACTAAATGACGTCATATCATGAGAGAAGAGAGCGATGCCCGTCAGAACATACCTTATTGTGTTCTCAATTTATCTTGACGCCCAACTACGCTTATCTATTCCGGAATCCGGAGTAGCTCAGAGGAACGCAGCTATAAATAGACTGGATGAAACAACGTAGTGGTAAATATAACATGTAAACTAAAAACTTTGTATGCATTTGGTTCTGTTTGATGATCAGTGAAGTGAAGACAGAAAATTCTTGTCAACAAAATTTCTATCCATTTCTCCCCACTTCTAGATAAAATGTACTTCACCGCGCCTTCTCTCTTTTAAAAAACCGGTTGTTGAAGCTGAAAGAAGACTGGCCTAGTCTGAAGTCTGAACTGAACCAATTGATGTACAATTTTGACTTTGAGACTGTCAAAAAGTCGACAGCGACGCGACAGCCAGTCGAACACGTGAACTTGCTTTTGTATTGTTTATTGGAAATTCTTAAATTAAATGTTAATTAAAACTAAATCATTCAATTGAAATTTAAAAAAATGGGTAAAAAGAACAAGGGAAAAAAGAAAGGTAAAGGTGCAGAGAAAACAGTTTTAAAAACAGAAAAGAAACTTCTTGCAAAGCAAAAGAAAATTTTATCAAAAATTGGTGAGGTTAGTAAACACAAAAATCAAAATATTTTCCGTGAAAATTAATAGAACTTTTTACTAATATTTCAGGCAAATATCGATGAAATAATTAGTAAACTTGAAGCAGAAGAAACAAGATTAAATGAAATTAAAGAAATTATTTGTTCTCCACCAACACCACGTTCAAATTTTTCAATTTGTTCTCATCCCGAAAAAGAGGAAATTATTATATTTGGTGGTGAATTATATGATGGACAGAAAGTGAAAGTTTTTAATGATTTATATTTTTATAATATACCAAAAAATGAATGGAAAATATTAAAATCTCCAGCTGGACCGACACCACGTAGTGGTCATCAAATGGTTTCAGTTGCAGCTGAAGGTGGTCAACTTTGGGTAAATTGAAAAAAACGTGAAAAAAACAACAAGAACAACAATTAATTCAAATTTGTAATTTAAATTCTAGTTATTTGGTGGTGAACATGCCAGTCCATCACAAATTCAATTCTATCATTACAAAGATTTATGGCTATTACGATTGGCATCAAAAAAATGGGAAAAAATTAATGCACCAAACGGACCATCCCCTAGAAGTGGGCATCGAATGGTCGTTGCTAAAAAGAAATTAATTGTTTTTGGTGGTTTCTATGATAATAATCATTCTTACCAATATTATAATGATGTGCATGTATTCTCAACGGAATCTTATAGTTGGCTTAAAATTGAGATAACAGCTGTGATATCACCACCACCAAGATCTGGTTGTTGTATGGCAGCAACACAAGATGGTAAAGTTCTTGTATGGGGTGGATATTCAAAAACACCATTGAAGAAAGATGTTGATAAAGGCATGACACATACTGATATGTATGCTCTCGTTCCAGATAGTAAGTATAAAAAACGAGCTTGTTGAGTTAAATTGGATTTAAAATTTTTTTTTCTGTTTTGTCGATAGAACTTCAAAAAACAAAATTCAAATGGATAACAATTAAAGCAAGTGGTATACGACCAATACCTCGTAGTGGTATAAGTTTTGCTGTATCTGCAAATAATAAAGTTTATTGTTTTGGTGGTGTTATGGATATTGAAGAAGATGAAGAAACATTACAAGGACAATTTGGTAATGAATTATATTGTTTAGATTTAACATCAACAACATGGAGACAATTAGAAATTAATAGAAAAGAAAAATCGTCTAAAAAAGATGGAAAAGAAACAATGGAAATTGAAGGGAAATCTAGTCATGATGCTTCAAGTTCAACAGTGACTACCACTACAACAGATGGTATATTTACAGTAACTGTTGAAAATGAACAAACTGAAAATATTGGAGGAAGTAATTCTGCATCAACAAAATTAATAAAAAATTATCCAGTACCAAGAATGAATGCTGGTCTTACAATTTGTAAAGGTATTCTGTATTTGTTTGGTGGAATTTATGAAGAAGATAATAAACAATATACATTAAATGATTTTCATTCATTGGATCTTCATAAATTAAATGAGTGGAAAACAATAATTCCAAATAATTTAAATGCTCATGAATGGTTTGATTCAGATTCAGAAGGTGATGATAATGATGGTTCATCTGAAAGTGATTCAATGAGTGATGATGGTAATCAAGATGATGATGGTGATGAAGATAGTGAATCGAATTCTTCTGAAATGGATGTTGATTAGAAATTTTTATGGAATAAAATACTTGATTTTTAAATTATGAAATATTTATTGGAAATGCATTTTTTTTAACAATTCCATAATCAAAAAATTTTTTTTTAGACAATTAACGTTAATAAAAATTTATTTCTAGTACTTATAGAAAGAAAAAAATAAATACAATTTGGCAGAAGATAGTTTGGCAGTGGAATGTAAGAACGTTTTTTAAAATATTTTAATAATTTAATTAACAAGATTAATTTTAAAACAAAACAAATATTTTTTCTAAATAATTAGTATTTTTCTCTTTTTCGTTTCTTTTCTAATCTATAATGACAATCATAATGCACTCTGAAAACAAATAACCAGTTAAAAATATATTTCTTTTTTCACATAACACACTGCTCCTTCCTATTACAACTGCTCTTCATCAGCGTTCACATATGAGCACTGATGATGTTTTGCCTTTTGGGAATTGATGGTTCTGATCCCATTCCTCCTGCTAATTTATAAACTAATACACCAACTTCATAAGCTAAATTATCAGCATCCTGAAAGAAAAAAAACGTGTAATTTTAAAATTCTTAATTTTGGCAAAAACTCAGTTATACTATTCAAGCGCATTGTGAAGGACTTACACTCTGATTAACAGCTTCTGCATACACTCTTACAATATCTTCTGTTCCAGATGGACGTACAAATGCACGACCTTTTTTATAATTTGAAACAATCTTATCAATTTCATTTTGTAAACCATTTGGTGTAACACAAATCCTTTCTGCATCTGATGTTGTAATCACATTACGATCTTGAACTTTTATTTTCAATTGGCGATTTGGTAAATCTGTATATGTATTTAACCAATCTTTTACATTCCATCCACGTTCATGTAGAATCGTTTCAACAAGAAACATATCTGATATTGCATCACCAACAGTTTCATTAATCATATCAATGATTGTTAATAAACGTTTAGCAACTTCTGAAATTTTACGTTCATCTTCATTTTCATTCTTATTAGCTGCTTCATTAATTATTTTTTTGGCTTTATCATTAAATATTACAGTTCCATGTCCATTTGCTTCAAAATAAACACCAATATCATATTCTAATGCTTTATGATGTAAATGTTTAACACCTGTTGGTACACATGCAACCGAAATTTTCATTTCATTTTTTATATAATCAGTTGATGCACCATTTGCATATGCTGTTTGAACTAAACCTAAATTTATATTAATTTTACATTCACGTATTAAATCCATTAAATAACCAGCAATTAATGTTGCAATACGATCACCATCCAATAAATTAAACATATTATTTTCATCAGTAAAAAAATATACAATACGATCAGCATCACCATCAATTGATAAACATCTTGTATTTGGTTCTAAATTTGGTGTTCTTATTGGTAAACATTGTTGTACTTTAACATAATCTGCACCACATTCTTCATTTATTTTACCTTCTCCACAATTATATACAACAACATTTAATGAATTATTCATTCTTTTCAAAAATTGTATCATTTTACGTGCTCCAACACCATTTGCACCATCAAATAATACATAATTCTTGTAATTACCATTATCCAATTGATTACCTCTTAATTTTTCAAATGCAGTTATTAATTTTTTATAATATCCTTCTTCAGTTGGTATACCATATGCACTTTTTGTATTTGCAGCTACCACTAAATAATGCATCATTGGTGTTGTTACAATGCCAAATTCTCGAACATTACCTTTCAATGCAATAACACCATCAGCAACAGCTTTTAATAATCTTGGACTATGATAACGATTATCCATACCAACATAAACACTTGATGATTGTCCAATAATAATTTGTTCTTTTTCAATTATTTTTGATACAGTTTTTTCTAAATCTAAATCACTACAAATTACAAGATCATTTGCTAAATTTTCCCATTTTGATTCAAGCATTTCACCTTCTGGATCAATTAATTTAACACCGTTATCTGGTTCTGGATTATGTGATGCTGTTATCATAACACCAATAACTTGTCCATTTTTAATTCTTGATCGTAATGTTGCTAAAATTCCCATACGATACATAATGTAATCTAAATTTTCAGCTCTAAAACAAACAAACAAAATAAACATTTTAAAAAAATAAGTGAAAAAACCAAATCTTTTAAAAGGTGTTTCCTCAATTATATATGTAGGTATATATAAGAAAAATAAAACAAGATAAAAGGCATGAAAGAGACAGAAGATAATAAAAACAACAGGAAATTGAATAAAATTTAATTGATTAATTTCAAATAAAGATAAAATTTTGTATTTTTTTAATTTTTTTTTAAAAAGATACTTACTTTCCTCGAAAACCTGCTGTTCCATAAGATATTCCAGTATCAACTTTTTTTGGATACATTTCTCGTGCGAAAGCATACAAAGTTCTTAGATTAACACTAGACATTTTTTTGCCTTTTTAATTAAATTAAAGAATTCTTTATAATTAAAAAAAATACCAATTAACAGAAATAAATTACGTGGAAGACTTTCACTTTTATTTTTCAACTAGTGTAAGTCAATCGAAATCAATAGATATACAACAAATACATACGATGAAAATTAGCCAATGCAATACTAGCCAAACCACCGTTGTCATGGAGTAGTATATGTGAAAAATTAGTAATGAAATTTTATGAAAAATTAACAATTTGTTTTATTTATAATAATTAAACTACAAAACCAATTTCTTTGAAATTTTTTTTCAAACTTTTTGGAAAAGGTTAAATTTAAATCCTATAAGAAGAAATCATAATATCTAAACGTTTTTATTTAATACATGAAAAATTGAAAAATGTGTAAAAAGTTAACAACAAAGCAGGGCTGTCGAAATCAAAATATTCAAAATTATGAACGGAGCTCAATCCAGCGTTGCCACCAATATTACAATTGTAACATTTGGTTACAAAGGGCTTTTATTTGTTACAATGTTACTACCCTGCATTTTTTGTTACACCCTTGACTTCAAAATGTTACATTACTATTTTTATTCTAAATGACATAAAAACCATAAAAAACGAATAAATAAAACTATGAAACAATAAACGCGAAGATTTTATATCAATGCGTTGCATAACTCGATTCGATATGATATCATGATATTGATATCTCATATTGTTAATATGTACGTCAATATTTTGTGTTGTTTTAATTCAGCTATAAAGAAACGATGGAAATTCCATCAAATCGATTCGCATGATTTGCATTTTATCTTTGCGTAAAAAAATGTTTATTTTTTGTAATTTAGTTTCTTAGTTTTTGTTTTTATTGAGGGGAAATATTTGTATCAATTCATCTTTTCAAAAAATAAATCGTATAATATTCAGTATGAGGTCTGCGTTTCATTGTATTGGTGGGATTTACACTATCAGTCAAATGATGTATACATTGTATACATCACTCAAGGTCATGAATATTTGGGTAAGAGCGGTGAGGCGTATTGAGGGGTAGCACATCAGCGATGTACCGAGAAGTTTCATCAGTCAATTTGACATTTTCTCTATTCCTTTTTCGTAATTTTTTCATTTCTCTTTCATTTACATTCGAACTTGCTACAGGGAAGTGGTTAAGAGCATTTTTTTTTAAGATTTAAAAAACTGAATTTGAAAAGTCTGTTAAAGCTTTGAATTTAAAGTGAGTAAAATTAATTAATTCAATTAAATTAAGTAAAAAATACTCAGCTTTTTAACAAGAAAAGCTAATTTAAAACATATTTAAATACAGAAACGAAAATGAAATGGAAATGCCAATGACGAGGTATTAATAACAATTTATCAAAAATATGATTTATTGTATAACAGACGTCATCCAGATTACTCAAACAAAATTAAAAGGAATGATGCGTTTTATGAAATTATAAACGAATTAAAGCTTATTTACAATTTAAAAATGGTTTTTTCTGTAAAAATGTTCAATAAACGTGCGATGGAATAATAACGAATGAGGAATAAAAGAAAATGTATAACAACAGTCATTTTGATGTATACATCATTTGACTGACTGTGTAAATACGAGAGTCAGTCAGAAAACAAATTCAAAGCAAAACGTCAAAAGGACGTAAATCATTTGACTGATAATGTAAATCCCACCATTTTAAACTAGTTTCTAGCCCTATGTTACACTCTAGCAAAATTTGTTACACCACTCGTAAATGTGTGTTATATTAATTTTGCCTGTGTTACACAGAAATGTTACAATGCACACAGTCAAAAGTGGAAACCCTGTCAACCTTCTTTGAAATAGGAGCTTTTTCATGAAAAAGGTAGTCGATTTTCTTTGACTTAAACAGAATGAAACGCAGAGACTGCATTAATTATGCTGTTATGATATTTACTTTTTTTCCATCTCAATTTTTCGAATCTTTTTAAGCAATGGGTGACTGAGATAATTGCGTTGGAGTAAGGAGATAAGATATAGACAAGCAAAACTAATAAATATTGATTTGTTGGTAGATTAAGTTGAAGAAAAAGAATGTGTTTTGAATTCTTTTTTATCGTCTTAATCTTGTATCATCTAATTTCGTGCACTTTAACGCACTTCAGCTTCAAATGGAACTTTACTCTTTCACTCCTATGTAAAACTATTTAGTTATTTTTTTCTTTCATTCACACGATACTAAAAATCTGAAAATTAAGATGGAAAAAAAGTAAGTATCATAACAGCATTAAAAAAATATAGTAACTGCCCCACAAACGGACCGGGAACTGTTCTCACCCACACAATTCGATAAATAACAATAACCTAATACAATTTCGAACTTTCAATCTTTCAATCCGTGTCTGTACGTTTATATTTCGACTCGATCTCATTCTACATGTTTTTTAAGGGGATTCAGAACGGATTAAATTAAGATTCAATCCGTCATGTATACGTAGTAATTATCATTTACAAAAAGTTTCTATGAATCATATTCAAGTAAAAAAACATCAACATCATCTTTTTTATTTTTCTCATCACACATTTGTCATATGTGGCTCGATGATATATACTACGGTCTATCATGCTACAGGTCTCGGGTTCGCATCCCATCGCATCCCATTTTTTTCATATTTTCTAAATATTGTTTTTTTTAGTTTATATTAAACTTATGTTAAAATAAAACTTCATTTAATTTCGAGTAACTCCAATTAAATATGTATTTGAAAAATTATATTATTGACTTTTTTTTAAGTTTGATATGAATCCAGATCTTTGTTTATTTGCAATAAAATTATTGTCGCTTCCTCATTCCAATGCTAATATACATTTGTTGTACAATTCTTCGTATTTCTATGGGGCTTATTGTGATTTTCGATTCGTAGGTTGATCGAAGAATCTTCTTCGATTCGATTGAATTTAATTTCGGTATTGTGTAACTCAATCGAACGAACCAAAAAGCGTTGCATCATACACATTGGTTACAAGCGTCATTATCGTGAATTATTGTGAATATTTTCTTCGTTAAACGATTTTTCAGCTGTTAAAATTTGAAGATATTTGAATAAATTGTTTTGAGTTACTAATAACATTTTTTTAAAGTCGAATTTAAAAACTGAGTATGCTATTTTACAAAATATGTTGAAGATTTTAATTTTTCAAGTATGTATTCGTGTACAGAACTTCAATGCATACTCAGTTTTTAGAGTCGACATTTGTTAAATTCGACTTTAAAAAAATGTTATTAGTAAGGCAAGTATTTTATTGTTTTGTAACAATTTTGGGGATTTCTGTAAGAAAAATTAATTTATGTCAGAATTTTCATGATATTCCCAAGCTCTTCTAATTGCTTCTTATTACCGTATTTTTCCTATTAAAATAATAATTAATTTATGTAGTAATTAATAAAAACACATTTGATTAGTATTATTATTACATTTAAAACATTGAAAGTTACATTTTCTTTGAAATATCCATCTTTTCTTCATATTTTTCGTATTACAAATTGCGTTTCGTCAGTAAAAAAGTGATCGAAACAGCTGTTCGATTTAATCGAACAAAAAGAAAAAAATCGAAAATCATAATACCAAAATCTGAAATCGAACGCTGTTCGATCATATGACGAAAATCACAATAAGGGCCTACATGTCAAACAATTTGTAAACAAATGTAGGCTGTTGTGTGTGAGCAGAAGGTAATAAAAAACTTTAATTAGATTTAATTATTATTCTTTTTCGGAGAAAAAAAAGTTAATTCCAATAGAAAAAATTAATTTTTATGAAATAATGCTGATAAAAAGTGAATAACAAAATTAAAATTATGACGAAAAAGCCTTCAGAGTAAGTACAGTATCGTAACACACATACATAAAATTCTAATATTAAATGGTTTCGAAATAAAAAAAAAAAGCCAAAATAAAAAGAAAAGCAAAATTAAAAATTCCTCTAGCAATCTACCATTTCAAATTATCATTTTTAATTATTTTTTTTTTTAAATATTTTCTTGCTAATTGTTTATTTTATTTTCGTTTTTATGTTGTTTTTTTTCATCAATTAAAGAAAAAATAAGGCTTGGGAAAAGGATCGTCGTGATAGATTAAATAAATCATTCGAAGAACTAGCAAAATTATTACCAAAATATGATCCATCATCATCATCAATAACATGGAGTAAAATTGAAATACAGTAATGTCTGGCTAATCCAACGTATCTGTAATCCGATTATCACGCTAATCCGAATCACTGTTTTTTTGCATTATGTATTCTACAGAGTACAGTCCGAATCAGAAAAATGTTTGTATTCTACAATCCGAATTTCTGTATTGGAATACAGGGCCGGGTTCTTGTATGGTGATTGGTGATTGTCACCAGCAATTTCTATTCACGTATGGTGACTGTCATCAAAAAATATCACCAAAAACTGTCATTTTCTTGGTGACAGCATCAGACCTGTCACTTTTATATATTTTGTATGGTGTTTGCAGTTCACATTTCATAAAATTGAAATTCCTAGAGTGTTTTTAAAAGAATTTAAGTAAATAAATATATTAATTAGTAGTTTAATATATTAATTAGTAATTTAATATATTAATTATAAAATATTTTATGATAATTTGTAGATAGCAATGGATAATACACAAAAAACTGTAAAGAAACAATATTATTGTTAATAATCAAAAAATTGTATTAAAATTTTATTAATAACTTTGACTTACTGAGTAGTTTGTAATTCAAACGGATTACTATTATCTCTCATTCTTCTCCTTATTACTTTCATTTCTACAAAACAAAAAGACAACAAACACACCTGACAGTTACAAATTCGCTACTACACTTCAAAATGTCTAAACACGATGGCAACACAAAAATAATAATGTTCAAATTTCATGTTTAATTTCATGATTAATGGAAGGGTATTGGAATTTGGAGAATTTGGAGAATTTTTTTTTGACATTTTCAGTATTAATAATGAAATAAGTGTTAATCATATCTCTCTTTCTTTCTAGTTGCTTTTTCCGTAAAGCATACTTGTTATCTCTTTTTAAAAACGAAATTATTCATGAAATTAATACCGTATCATAACAGCATAACAACAACAACAACAATTTCAAGTTTGAGGCCCTTATTCTAATAGTCGTATCACTTGTTATGTGATGTGAACTTACAAATATGGTATTACCGTATTCGATTTAAGTGATACACATTGAAAAGTGGTGAATATCACAAAATCGATTATATTTGTGCTATTCTGGTATTAACATAGAACTGTCATTTTATTGGTTTCAGCCGTTTCAGGTGATTATTTAATCACGGAAAAAATTAAAGTGAAGATGATGAGTTTAAACAAAAGGTAAGAAAAAAAATACATTCAGACTAAACCTCCAATTCTACATAAGAGTCTCTTATTTCTCTTACTTCTCTAAACTTTTTATCATAAGAGATTTATTAGCAGAAATTGTTATTCTACATAGCAGACGTGTGGTAATAATCATGCGTTAGAGGCTAAGAGATTTTAAACTCACCAAAATCAGCTGATTGTCATTTGACATTCGTATAATTTTAAATTTGTTGTTTTAAATAAGTTGTTTTTTATTGTTAAAAGTTTTAATAAAAAGTAAATTATAGAAAATTCTAGTAAGTTTATTTTATATATGGTATTTATATAAAATCATAAAAATACAAACATTTCATACGAATGAAGTATGATGTACAGATTCCTTAATGGGATTAATTTTAAGATTTTTTGTCAAAACAAGATGCAACCATTTTGAATCAAATTCATTCCTAAGAAAAATATCAAAGATAATTTACAATTGAAGTAAAATGTAAAATTTTTTGTTTAATTTTGTTTTTGTTTTTCTTGAAGTTAAAAAAAACTGAATTGTTACATAATATGTATAATGTATATGTATTAAATAAATAAAGCAGTATGGTAACAAAAGTGAGTTTTTTTTTTTTTTTCTTCGCTTGTTAAAAGAGTATAATATAATATAATAATAATATCATTTTTAAATAAGAAATTTTCAAAAAATGTTACTTGCTTGATTTTGTTCTGAATTTTGCTATTTTCTAAATGGTGGGATTTACATTTTAACAGTTTATACGGTGAAAAAATAATCCGTATTTTGGATTAAATTGGGAGTAGCGTAGAAACGGTAAAATTGGGATTAAAAAAGTACATGCAAACGTTGATATTTTTATACACTTAAAGTTTACATATTATTCTTCTTCCACATAAAAAAAAGAAGAAGAACGTGATAGCTTCACTTTCACCATAAAAATTAGAATCCGCCATATTGCATTTTCCCTCACACATACATATAAAAAAATTGGGATTAAACCGAAATAAATTGGGCTTAAGCCTAAATCCGAATTATCGAGTTTATACGACAAAAAATTGGGAGTAAACCAAAATCCGTATTAAATTCGGAGCAGGCATAAACACGTAGATTATCAGTCAAATGATTTACGTCCTTTTGACGTTTTGCATTGAATTTGTTTTCTGACTGACCCCCCAATTCTACATAAGAGACTAAGAGACTCTTAGCCTCTTAAATGCAATTAGCAGACACTTAGCAGAAATTGCTATTCTAGGTAAGAGGTAAGAGATGTCACCAATCAGCTGATCTCTTAAAAATTGTGGTGAGTTTAGTTAAGAGAATTTGGTATTCTGGATAAGAAGATAAGAGACGTTTCTAACCTCGAAAGTCTATTAACTTAGCAGGTCATTGGTGAGGTCCTCTTATTGTTAATGTGTGGAAGTGGAGTTTGTAAAAAGTGAAGAAATTAAAAATTTAAAAAAAAAAATTAATAAAAGAAAATAAAAATAATAATATAAAATAAAAATAATATAAAAATAATAAATAAAATGGAAGAAATACTATTATTAATTTTAAATGAATATAGTATTATATTTTATATTATATATATTATATATTTTCTAAATACGCGGAAATAAAAATGTAAATCTTTCACTTTTTCTTTTTTTACAAATTATTTAAAAGTTGAGTTATACTGTTTAAAGTTAATTAAAAACCGTTTAATCAAAAATCAGTAAAAACTATGCTATATGAATAACATTTTAAATATCTAGTAACCTATGATTTCAAATTTTTATTTAACAAAAATAATCCGAATTTTGGATTAAATTGGGAGTACCTACGCTATAAACTGTAAATTGGGATTGAAATAATACATGCAAACGTTGATACTTTTATACACTTAAAGTATACATATTCTTCTTCTTACACATAAAAAAAAGAAGAAGAACGTGACAGCTTCACTTTCACCATTTCAATAATTTGGGCTTAAGCCAAAATCCGAATTATCGAGTTTATAGCAGATAAAATTGGGGGTAAACCAATATCCGTATTAAAAGCGAATCAGGCATAAACTCGTACATTCAAATTCAAACAAATGTCATGATAATCAGCTGATTTTGGTGAATTCAAAACCTCTTAGTCTCTTACACATTATTATCACCACACGTCTGCTATGTAGAATACCAATTTCTGCTAATAAATCTCTTATGATAAAAAGTTTAGAGAAGTAAGAGAAATAAGAGACTCTTATGTAGAATTGGGGGGTGACTCTCGTATTTACACAGTCAGTCAAATGATTTACACAGTCAGTTTAGAGAAGTAAGAGAAATAAGAGACTCTTATGTAGAATTGGAGGTTTAGTCTGAATGTATTTTTTTTCTTACCTTTTGTTTAAACTCATCATCTTCACTTTAATTTTTTCCGTGATTAAATAATCACCTGAAACGGCTGAAACCAATAAAATGACAGTTCTATGTTAATACCAGAATAGCACAAATATAATCGATTTTGTGATATTCACCACTTTTCAATGTGTATCACTTAAATCGAATACGGTAATACCATATTTGTAAGTTCACATCACATAACAAGTGATACGACTATTAGAATAAGGGCCTCAAACTTGAAATTGTTGTTGTTGTTGTTATGCTGTTATGATACGGTATTAATTTCATGAATAATTTCGTTTTTAAAAAGAGATAACAAGTATGCTTTACGGAAAAAGCAACTAGAAAGAAAGAGAGATATGATTAACACTTATTTCATTATTAATACTGAAAATGTCAAAAAAAAATTCTCCAAATTCTCCAAATTCCAATACCCTTCCATTAATCATGAAATTAAACATGAAATTTGAACATTATTATTTTTGTGTTGCCATCGTGTTTAGACATTTTGAAGTGTAGTAGCGAATTTGTAACTGTCAGGTGTGTTTGTTGTCTTTTTGTTTTGTAGAAATGAAAGTAATAAGGAGAAGAATGAGAGATAATAGTAATCCGTTTGAATTACAAACTACTCAGTAAGTCAAAGTTATTAATAAAATTTTAATACAATTTTTTGATTATTAACAATAATATTGTTTCTTTACAGTTTTTTGTGTATTATCCATTGCTATCTACAAATTATCATAAAATATTTTATAATTAATATATTAAATTACTAATTAATATATTAAACTACTAATTAATATATTTATTTACTTAAATTCTTTTAAAAACACTCTAGGAATTTCAATTTTATGAAATGTGAACTGCAAACACCATACAAAATATATAAAAGTGACAGGTCTGATGCTGTCACCAAGAAAATGACAGTTTTTGGTGATATTTTTTGATGACAGTCACCATACGTGAATAGAAATTGCTGGTGACAATCACCAATCACCATACAAGAACCCGGCCCTGTATTCCAATACAGAAATTCGGATTGTAGAATACAAACATTTTTCTGATTCGGACTGTACTCTGTAGAATACATAATGCAAAAAAACAGTGATTCGGATTAGCGTGATAATCGGATTACAGATACGTTGGATTAGCCAGACATTACTGTATTTCAATTTTACTCCATGTTATTGATGATGATGATGGATCATATTTTGGTAATAATTTTGCTAGTTCTTCGAATGATTTATTTAATCTATCACGACGATCCTTTTCCCAAGCCTTATTTTTTCTTTAATTGATGAAAAAAAACAACATAAAAACGAAAATAAAATAAACAATTAGCAAGAAAATATTTAAAAAAAAAAATAATTAAAAATGATAATTTGAAATGGTAGATTGCTAGAGGAATTTTTAATTTTGCTTTTCTTTTTATTTTGGCTTTTTTTTTTATTTCGAAACCATTTAATATTAGAATTTTATGTATGTGTGTTACGATACTGTACTTACTCTGAAGGCTTTTTCGTCATAATTTTAATTTTGTTATTCACTTTTTATCAGCATTATTTCATAAAAATTAATTTTTTCTATTGGAATTAACTTTTTTTTCTCCGAAAAAGAATAATAATTAAATCTAATTAAAGTTTTTTATTACCTTCTGCTCACACACAACAGCCTACATTTGTTTACAAATTGTTTGACATGTAGGCCCTTATTGTGATTTTCGTCATATGATCGAACAGCGTTCGATTTCAGATTTTGGTATTATGATTTTCGATTTTTTTCTTTTTGTTCGATTAAATCGAACAGCTGTTTCGATCACTTTTTTACTGACGAAACGCAATTTGTAATACGAAAAATATGAAGAAAAGATGGATATTTCAAAGAAAATGTAACTTTCAATGTTTTAAATGTAATAATAATACTAATCAAATGTGTTTTTATTAATTACTACATAAATTAATTATTATTTTAATAGGAAAAATACGGTAATAAGAAGCAATTAGAAGAGCTTGGGAATATCATGAAAATTCTGACATAAATTAATTTTTCTTACAGAAATCCCCAAAATTGTTACAAAACAATAAAATACTTGCCTTACTAATAACATTTTTTTAAAGTCGAATTTAACAAATGTCGACTCTAAAAACTGAGTATGCATTGAAGTTCTGTACACGAATACATACTTGAAAAATTAAAATCTTCAACATATTTTGTAAAATAGCATACTCAGTTTTTAAATTCGACTTTAAAAAAATGTTATTAGTAACTCAAAACAATTTATTCAAATATCTTCAAATTTTAACAGCTGAAAAATCGTTTAACGAAGAAAATATTCACAATAATTCACGATAATGACGCTTGTAACCAATGTGTATGATGCAACGCTTTTTGGTTCGTTCGATTGAGTTACACAATACCGAAATTAAATTCAATCGAATCGAAGAAGATTCTTCGATCAACCTACGAATCGAAAATCACAATAAGCCCCATAGAAATACGAAGAATTGTACAACAAATGTATATTAGCATTGGAATGAGGAAGCGACAATAATTTTATTGCAAATAAACAAAGATCTGGATTCATATCAAACTTAAAAAAAAGTCAATAATATAATTTTTCAAATACATATTTAATTGGAGTTACTCGAAATTAAATGAAGTTTTATTTTAACATAAGTTTAATATAAACTAAAAAAAACAATATTTAGAAAATATGAAAAAAATGGGATGCGATGGGATGCGAACCCGAGACCTGTAGCATGATAGACCGTAGTATATATCATCGAGCCACATATGACAAATGTGTGATGAGAAAAATAAAAAAGATGATGTTGATGTTTTTTTACTTGAATATGATTCATAGAAACTTTTTGTAAATGATAATTACTACGTATACATGACGGATTGAATCTTAATTTAATCCGTTCTGAATCCCCTTAAAAAACATGTAGAATGAGATCGAGTCGAAATATAAACGTACAGACACGGATTGAAAGATTGAAAGTTCGAAATTGTATTAGGTTATTGTTATTTATCGAATTGTGTGGGTGAGAACAGTTCCCGGTCCGTTTGTGGGGCAGTTACTATATTTTTTTAATGCTGTTATGATACTTACTTTTTTTCCATCTTAATTTTCAGATTTTTAGTATCGTGTGAATGAAAGAAAAAAATAACTAAATAGTTTTACATAGGAGTGAAAGAGTAAAGTTCCATTTGAAGCTGAAGTGCGTTAAAGTGCACGAAATTAGATGATACAAGATTAAGACGATAAAAAAGAATTCAAAACACATTCTTTTTCTTCAACTTAATCTACCAACAAATCAATATTTATTAGTTTTGCTTGTCTATATCTTATCTCCTTACTCCAACGCAATTATCTCAGTCACCCATTGCTTAAAAAGATTCGAAAAATTGAGATGGAAAAAAAGTAAATATCATAACAGCATAATTAATGCAGTCTCTGCGTTTCATTCTGTTTAAGTCAAAGAAAATCGACTACCTTTTTCATGAAAAAGCTCCTATTTCAAAGAAGGTTGACAGGGTTTCCACTTTTGACTGTGTGCATTGTAACATTTCTGTGTAACACAGGCAAAATTAATATAACACACATTTACGAGTGGTGTAACAAATTTTGCTAGAGTGTAACATAGGGCTAGAAACTAGTTTAAAATGGTGGGATTTACATTATCAGTCAAATGATTTACGTCCTTTTGACGTTTTGCTTTGAATTTGTTTTCTGACTGACTCTCGTATTTACACAGTCAGTCAAATGATGTATACATCAAAATGACTGTTGTTATACATTTTCTTTTATTCCTCATTCGTTATTATTCCATCGCACGTTTATTGAACATTTTTACAGAAAAAACCATTTTTAAATTGTAAATAAGCTTTAATTCGTTTATAATTTCATAAAACGCATCATTCCTTTTAATTTTGTTTGAGTAATCTGGATGACGTCTGTTATACAATAAATCATATTTTTGATAAATTGTTATTAATACCTCGTCATTGGCATTTCCATTTCATTTTCGTTTCTGTATTTAAATATGTTTTAAATTAGCTTTTCTTGTTAAAAAGCTGAGTATTTTTTACTTAATTTAATTGAATTAATTAATTTTACTCACTTTAAATTCAAAGCTTTAACAGACTTTTCAAATTCAGTTTTTTAAATCTTAAAAAAAAATGCTGATTGCAAAAAATAATTATTGTGAACGTACAACAGTTTATATTTCTAAAAATTCAAAAATTCGTCGCAATACGTCATCTGTAACCGATGTTTTTTATTTTAGGTTAAAACCCCCTTTTCAGCATACCTTTCTTTTCTATTTATCATGGACATCATGGTAAATAGAATAGGAAGGTATGCTGAAAATCAATATGGCGGAGATTTTTTTTCGTTTTTTAGTGACATTCCAATAATAAGTTGATGACGTAGCTGCGAAGAAAAAGTTTTTGTTTACATTTTTTTTTATATGTATTGTAGTTTGCATAGTGGCTAGTGATAAAGTTGTATTATTTTATAAATAAAGTGAATTTAAATATATTTAAAAATTATAAGTGACTATATATTATTGAAAAAAAAATCTATTAAAATGGTTAAATGTGTGGTGATGCCCTGTAAAAATTATACAGGAAAAACAAAAGAAAAAGTTAAATTTTTCAGATTTCCATCTGAAAAAAATATGTTTGAGAAGTGGATTCGGGCATGTGGTGTGAAACCAGTAAAATGTTTTAAGTATATGAAAAATAATTGGGCCGTTGGTTCAAATCATTTTGAGGAGGAAGATTATTTATTAAAAGACAGACTGCTAAATACACCTCTGCAAAAACGAACTCCTTAAAACCTTTTAAACTCCTTAAGGGTTCATGTACAGTTTTTTTTATAAATCTTCAAATTGTTATACATACTTATGATAGTTATTTTTTCTAATCAGTTCCTTTTTTTCTACAGCAATCGGAAATGAACTTCATGTGGTGCACAATAGCTATTTGAATACATCATCATCAGACTCCCCAAAGAATGAGCCGAATGAAGTTCAACGTGAAAAATTACATTGTAAATTCAAAGAAAAAATCCATGGTCTATAATATGAAACAGATCATAATGTTCTTTTAACGTATGGAGCAAAAGAATTTTCTTTGATCTCTCATAATTGTGTGAGTAGTAAAATATTTTGATTTAAAATCTTAGGAAAAGACAATTTGTCTTTTTGGCTCTTTTTTTAGAAATATGAAGGAAAAAATATCAACGAAGAATTTAAACTACTTTCCTGTTCGAAAATTACGGATTGGATTAGTAATGGGCTGTTTTTAAATAAAAATACAAACCCAGAAATTGTAAAATTTTATCTATTAACAGCTCATAGTGTCCTTTTAATTGTTGAATATTGTTTTCATGAAAACGCATTTAAAATTTTAGAAAAATATTCATGTATTGATAAATCCACAATGTATTGTTCGCATTTCAAATTTAACAATTTTTGGAGGTAATTAGGGAATTCTTTTTAGAATTTTTTTCGTATTAAATTAATTTCATTTTGTATTTTATAGGAAACGCATTTGGTGAAGTGATTATCTGGACCATAAATGATGAAAAAATTACCAATCATTATCCAGTTTTACATCGTATTTCTGCTCATTCTGGTGTAATATTTTCTATTGATGTAAATATAAAATTTATGTTGATGACAATAACTTCAGATGATAGATCGATACGTTTTTGGAAAATACAAAATAAAATGATCCATGATACTACCACCGTTGATGATGATTGGAAAAATAAAGAAATTTCACCATACAAAAGTGGTTATGCTCATACAGCAAGGGTATTCAAAGGAAAAATTATTGAAAATGGTAGGTAGAAGGGAAATAATTAATAAATTGAATCATTTCGATCGTTTCAAAATTCAAAACTTTGCACAATCTTTCCACCAAAACTACATTTCGATGTTTCAATAATCATCAATTGTCTTAAATTTTTGAATTTATTTTAGATAATCATCAGTTTGCAATTTCTGTTGGTGAAGATTCAAATTTATGTGTATGGAATTCAAATGGTGAATTAATATTCGAACGGCGACATCATTTTGGTGCAATTATATGGAATGTTGATTATTATGAAAAAACTAAAACATTATTAACAACCAGTAATGACGGAAATTTAATTAAATTTGAATTAGAAAAAATTTTCAAATCATTCAGCGTGAATGGTGATGATGATGATAATAATTTAAAAGTTAAATTATATCAAGAAATTCCAACAGTGATAAATTCATTCAATATTAATAATTTCACAAAATTTAAATGTTATCAATTTAAAAATTGCGAAAATTCACAAAATTTTGTTGGAATTACAACAGATTACAAATACATTTATATAAAAACATTTAATTGGGAAATAAAAGAAGATATTCAATTGAAAAATTGTACAATTTTAGAAACATTTGTAACAAATGAAAATAATTGTTTAATTTTAATTGGCGGTTATACTTTTAATTTATGAACATGGTTGTTGTAAAAAACCAAAAAATTTAAAATTTAAACAAATTGAAATTACAAAAAGTTATATTAAATCAATTTTTATATGTGATGAAACTAAAGAAGTGTTATTATGTGATGACAATGGTAATTGTATTTATATAAATTCATATGAAAATATTGAAAATCCATTGTATCATATTAATTTTCAATTACCATCATCAATTAAAAATGGTTTACAACGGCAGAAATTATAAAAAATCGTTGGTTTTTAATATGTAACCGTCAAGGACATGTTTATTTATATTCATTAAAAAATAATATTGTGGAATTGAAATATACTTTAAAAAATCTTCATAATCATTTTGGTGTGACACATTTAATGCAAATTAATTATTCAGATGAGATGATATAAATGATTGTTTGTATTTGAAGACAAGCGGTCGTGATGGTACAATAAAAACGATAAAATTAAATGAAAAAGAAAAAAATTTACTCAATTAAAACAAATATTTTATTTTTAGATTTTTTATATTATGAGCTTATAAAGTATGGGATATGAGAATGTGATTCTGATAAAATGTATATAAATACCTTATTTTAAAACTTAAATATTTTAGGTAGCAAAAAATGTATACTTTCGACATTTCACAAAAATGATGAGAAAAATATTTGTATAAATTTTATACAATTAATTAATTGAAAACAATCTGACTGAACAGAAAATGAGAAAAATTGGAAGAATTGCAAACAAAAAATGTATACATATATGTATAATTATTGTGAACGTACAACAGTTTTTATTTCTAAAAATTCAAAATTTCTTCGCAGCTACGTCATCTGTAACTGACATTTTTATTTTAGGTTAAAACCCCCTTTTCAGCATACCTTTCTATTCTATTTACCATGATGGACATGCCTCCGTAAATTAGCAAATTCAATTAAATAAACAAATTCTTTGTATTCATAATAGGCATAATTTATTTCTGATTGAAATCCAAAACAAAGGATTAAAGTATAAAAATGATTAACAAAATATAAACTTCAAATAATGTAAAAAAATCAAACATAACATAATAAAATTTAAAAAAATGAAGAAAAAAAAGTGTAAAACATTACTCGTATTAATCTATAATTATTTCTCTTATTTCTGTGTAGTGGCAGTTTACTCAAATGAAGTTTGAATTGAAGATGGCAATTCAATTTCACCACTTACATTAAACACTAACATGCTGTCAAAACATATTTATTCGACATTCGTATTGAAGCACAGAAAAATAATGTCAAATTTTTCTTCTTCTTCTTCTTCTTCTTCTACGGCTCCACAGTCCTGAGGAGGACCTTGGCCTCAGCGAGAATCCGCCTCCAACTGGCTCTGTCCATCGCCCTGGATTTCCAGTCCACAATCTTCAGCTCATTTATATCATCTTTCACGGAGTTCCACCAGTGATTTCTTGGCCTACCTCTTGGTCTTATGCTGTCTATACTAAAATTTAGTATTCTCTTGCAGGGGTTCTGGTCCTCCATTCTCATAACATGCCCCAACCACCTTAGCCTTCTAATTTTGATAAATTTGATGATATCTACGTCATTATATAAATCATAAATTTCAGCGTTATATCTTCTTCTATATTCATTATCATCAATTCTCTTTGCACCAAAGATTTTTCTTAGGATTTTCCTCTCAAAACAAGCCACCCCACCTTTAAGGCATCTGCTTCTTTCAAAGTCCAACACTCTGCGCCATAGGTTATTATCGGTCGTATGAGTGTTTTATACAGCGTTATTTTGGTAGCTCTAGTTACTACTTTGGATTTCAATATAGGTACGAGGCTGAAGTATGCTTTATTGGCTTTGACCATTCTGTTGTTAATTTCTATGGATTCATTATTATCTGATGTTATGATCGAGCCGAGATAAGTAAATTCATTAGTAATCTCAAACCTATAAGTATCTATTTCTACCACTGGTCCAATTATACTTTGGGCTCTTTTTGTTCTGGAGACTACCAAGAATTTTGTTTTCTCCTCGTTCACCACCAATCCTAATCTTTTAGCTTCTTTCTCAATCGCCACGAAAACTTCTTTTACGGCTTTCATGCTCCGACCGGCTATATCTAAACCATCTGCGTAACCTAGGATTTGATAGCTTTGGGACGTAAGAGTTGCTGATCTATTGACGTTCGCTCTTCTGATCGCCGCCTCTAGCGCTAAGTTAAACAACAGGGGTGCTAGCCCGTCTCCTTGTTTTACTCCTTTGTCCACTCTGAATTCGTCTGATAGTCTTCCGTTAATTTTGACTCTTGCTTTGGAATTCGTTGTCAAAATTTTACACACTTGTACCAATTCGTTTGGTACATATAATTCACTTAATGCCTGCCAAAGCTCTTCTCGATCAATGCTATCATATTCTGTTCTAAAGTCAACGAAGAGATGATAAGAAGTAATATTATACTCCCAGAATTTTTCTAACAAATGTCTCATGGTAAACAGTTGGTTTACTGTTGATTTGTTTTTTCTGAAATCACATTGTCCTAAGCTTGTTTCGTAAATGCCTTGCAAGTTTTTTTTTTTACTATATGAGATGTGATTTTATATGCTGTGCTTAGTAGCGTTATCGCTGGCCGTCTGATGTCCTTAAAAACTTACATTCTTCCACTCTACTTCTCGTGCAGTTACTCAGGGTTTTGAGTTTTGCATCGTTTTTCAGCTTTATAATTTTTTCACATTCATCATTAAACCAGTTGTTTCGCATTTGCCTTCTTTCTTTACCTAGCACTTCCTCCGCTGCCTGCTGTATTCCGCTTTTTAGACTTTGCCATAGAACGTTTACATTTTCCTCCGTTTCCTAATTACAGCCCTCCATATTCTTATCTACAGCTTCTTGGAATTTAGTTTTTACTTGAACATCTTTTAACTTTCGTTATTCCAAGTGGTTACCTGTGACTTACACCTTTTCCTTGCTCTATGAAGAATTTTAACTCTGACTTTCACCGTTACCAGGAAGTGATCAGAATCTATGTTGGCACCCCTTTTGGTTCTTACATCTGATACATGACTCGCATATCTCCTATCAACCAGCACATGATCAATCTAGTTAAGTGTGCTACCGTCTAGTGATTTCCAGGTACCTTTATGTATTCTTTTGTGCGGAAACCATGTACTAGCAATAGTCATGCCTTTGGCTGCTGCGAAGTTGATCAATTGTATTCCGTTATCATTTGACTGGTCATGTAAGCTGTGTTTACCAATAACTGGGTGGAATATTGTCTCTTTGCCTATCGTACTATTGAAGTCTCCTATAATTATCTTTAGATCAAAACTTTGTGATCTGTCATAGACTGTTTCCAGTTGAGCGTAGAATTCTGTTTTTTCTTCTTCCGCTTTTTCCTCTGTAGGGGCATGTGCTGAAATGATTGTTATGTTGTGCGGTTTCATGCACAGTCTAATTTTACAGATTCTTGAGCTGATGCTTTGAAAGTCAATTACCTTATCAGCTAATTTTTTCCTGACGAAAATTCCTGTGCGCAGTTGGTTTCTCGAGTCGGTGCTACCGCTGTAAAATAGAGTCCCACTTTTCTTTTGTATTATACCTCTGCCGGGCTACCTAATTTCTTGTAGTGTTGTTGTTGTTGTTGTTGTGTGGGTGGGGGGGATGCGGATGTAGTGCACACACATCTACTTTGTATCTCGTTAATTCATCAATTGTTTCCTGGAATGCTGCTAGTCTGAAAAGACTTCTAACATTCCAAGTCGCAAAATTTAACTCGTTATTCCTTTTTCGTAGCCAGTTTCTTTTTCCGTTAATCCGATCTGTCCGAGGCTTCTTTTCCTGTCTGCTAATAATGATTTTTTTTTTACGGAGATAGGGTATCGGCCTATCGTCCAACCCCCTGTAGGAGGGCCACAGCCCATGCTATTTCGAATGAATAGAATAGAAATAATAATCACGAACATTTATTAACTAAATTATATAATTGCCATTTACTTTAAACAGAGATACCGGCAACACAACTTTAAGAAAATGTCAGCTGATTTTGATAGTGTGTCTCTGTTTTTAAAATCTGTTGTCGTTTTCTTTAAGTACTTAAAATTTCCAATAGTATTAATACCGTGTCATAACAGCATAACCAGTCAATGTCTACCCTGTTATACCTAACTCTGTCTCCCTTCAAATTTTTCTATACTTTATTTAACAATTAAAGTCAGTATTGTGCTTATGGAGGCAGTACCCGATGAGTTTTTTGCATTGGTAATATTTAATTTAAAATATTTCCCTCGATTGAAATTGAGATCTGATCACCCCCCACACGAGACAGATTTATACAAACGAAATGTAAAAGAGTATAGAAAAGTATGCCTATTTTGCCTGTACTGACTTTAATTGTTAAATAAAGTATAGTAATCGATAATAATCGATAGATTTTCAGAGTAATCGTGGACGTGAAAGTAACGAATACTTTCGATTCAAAGGAATCATTTTTTTTTTTCGTATTAAAAAGATAGACGGCAGGTGCAAGTGTGAGACATAATTTTTATTAAATAAAAATAAAAATCTCTATACTATTTTTATTTTTGGATGTCAGTACAGGCAAGATAGGCATACTTTTCCATATTCTTTCACAAATTGTTTGAATAAATCTGTCTCGTGTGTGGGGTGATCAGATCTCAATTTCAATCGAGGGAAATCTTTTAAATTAAATATTACCAAGGCAAAAAACTCATCGGGTACTGCCTCCATAAACACAATACTAACTTCCAAAAATAAAAATATTATAGAGATCAGAGATGTGGAAAAAGAAAATTCTAAAAATAATGCTCAATGTTAAAAATAATTTTTTAATTAGACAGTTTATAAGGGAAAAATAATCCGAATTAAAACCAAATTTTGGATTAAATTGGGAGTACGCTATAAACGGTAAATTGGGATTAAAATAATACATACAAACGTTGATACTTTTATACACGTATAGTATACAGACATATTCTTCTTCTTTCATACAAAAAAAAGAAGAAGAACGTGACAGCTTCACTCTCCCCATAAAAATTAGAATCCGCCATATTGCATTTTACCTCACACAAACATATAAAAAAAACCCAAATAAATTGGGCTTAATGCTAAGTTTACATAACAGATTGAAACGTAGATTCTTTTGCATTTCTTTCTTCTATTCTTCAGAGTATATATCGCTTTCGGATTCATACCTCGGAGTGAGATTGCAGAGTCAGCGTCAGATTAGGCTCTACTTCTACTTTTCAATCTGGATGTTCGAAAAATTAGTTCGCACTGGTTAAAAAAAATTTCGTTCTACTTGGAACGAAAGTTTTTTTCAGAAATTTCATGTAAAAAATGTAGCGATAAAACAGTTGTTTTCGAAATTTATTTGAATATGAACTTAAAATTTCGAAGTATTGAAAAGCTATTATTGTTGTCGGTTATTGTTTTTACAAAATAGGATAGTTACATTTTTATTCCATGAAAATTTAACAAAAACAGAAAAAGATAAATTATTTTTATTCATTGAAAGTGTTCACATTGAAGATTTGTTACGAAATATTTCAAACAAAGAATAAAAAGATATGTCAGTTTGAATTTGAATTTTCTAATGTGCTTTATGAGTTCGAAAACATCCGAAAATCGAACTTACTAAACTTCACTCTATGCTGAATTTTAAACAGGTAAAATTTTCCACGTTCGGTTGTAAACGATCCATAAGGCTTAAGCCAAAATCCGAACTAGCGAGTTTATAGCAGATAAAATTGGGAGTAAACCAGAACCGTAATAAAAGCGAATTACGTATAAATCTGTATAATGCTAATTAACAAGGAAAAAATTAATGCTAAATGCTTTTTCGAAATTTTGAATTCTTTTTTATTCGTCATAATGCCAAATAGTGATGTCGAAAATAGCTAATTTCAATTAGCAGCTAAAGCTGCTAATGCTAATTTCAATTAACAGCTAAAATTAGCAGTAACTGCTAATTTTGAATCAGAATATAACAAATATATTTATTATGTAACATGCTGCTAACTGCTAAATGCATATTTTTTTTGAAATAAAAAGAGTAAGAAAAAGACAGATTTATAAATTTTTAAAGATATATGTACATATGTATATATATTTTGAATTAAAAAAAGTGAATGGTTTACAATGTTTACATAATTGCACTTATTATATTACATCATAACATTTAATTTTTCACATTTTAAAAAAATTTATTATTAACATTTAAAAACAAAATTTCTTTTAATATTTTAGAACTTAGCCTGGTGCGTCGGTCGTTTAATACGTAACCCGCTTTTGAAAATATTCTTTCACAAGGTACGGATGTACCAACTGCACAAAAGTGCTTTTTAACAATATTACTTAAAAATGGGAAATTGCATGCATGTTCTCTCCACCATGCAAGGGGGTTACTTCCTCTTTCAATAATTTTCTCATCCAAGCATCCTTTTTGTTTTTTAACACCCATAAAAACAACATACAGGTCATATAGTCAAATTTCATTCAATTTTAAATAATTGATATCATTCTAATTTCAAAATATGTAACGTTGAAGATTTATAGGTACAAATTTACTTATCAAAAAAAAATATTAGCATTTACCAATTAGCATACCCAAATTTTTGTACTATACCTAGACCTACCTGTCCTACATATTACTTATGCAGGTACAAATTTACAGGAGTTGATGCATCACCCAATTCCAATCAATAAAAAAAAAGATATTAGTACATATTAGAAATAGCAGTTTCTGCAGGGATCCATACAAAATCCAGAAACGACAAAATTTAGAACTTTTTAAAAAATCCAGAAAGACAAAATCCAGAAACGACAAAATACAGAAACGACAAAATCCAGAAACGACTAAATCCAGAGCGACAAATTAAAAACTTTGTTAAAATGAAAATTTTTTTTAGAAAAGAATGAGTGCAGATATAAACAAAAGCAAGTGGTAGGTACTTTGTAATTTAAATTATTTCTGTATATCTTTTCCTTTGTCTCAAAAATAGTGCAAATAACCTTATTACAACTGGTAATCATCTTCAAAAGAATTTTTCTGCTGTACAGTTTATTTTAATAATTTTTGTGAATTAATGTGTTACATCTTATTCATAATATATTGTTCTTTTTTTATTTGAAAGCCGTTGCAATAAATTTTTAAATAAATTTAACAGTTGAAAAATCCTTTTGAAGATTTTGATTACCAGTTGCATTGTCGATATTCGCACTGTTTTTAAAACAAAAGGATAGAAATACAAAAATATTTTAAATTACTGCTTTTGTTTTTAACTGCTCTGATCCTTTTTAAAAATAATTTGATTGATTTGATTTGTATAAAAAATTGAGTAGAACAGAAAATATGTACCTTAATGAGTTTATAAAAAAATCCAGTAAAAATCCAGAAGAAATTAGTCGGCGCCGCCAACTAATTTCTTCTGGATTTTTACTGGATTTTGTCGTTCTGCATTATGTCGTTTCTGGATTTTGTCGTTTCTGGATTTTGTCGTTTATGGATTATGTCGTTTCTGGATTTTGTCTTTTCTGGATTTTGTCTTTCTAGATTTTGTCTTTCTGGATTTTGTCTTTCAGGATTTCGTTACGAACCCGTTTCTGCAAGCAAGCAAAGCAAGTTAGCAGTAAGCAGCTAGCAGCATGTTACATATATTTGTTTCATTCTGATTCAAAATTAGCAGTAGCAGCTATTTTTTAAAATGAATTTAAAAGTTTATACGGCACAAAAATAATCCGAATTTTGGATTAAATTGGGAGTAGCGTAGAAACGGTAAAATTGGGATTAAAAAAGTACATGCAAACGTTGATATTTTTATACACTTATAGTATACATATTATTCTTCTTCCACATAAAAAAAAAGTAGAAGAACGTGACAGCTTCACTTTCACCATAAAAATTAGAATCCGCCATATTGCATTTTACCTCACACATACATATAAAAAAATTGGGATTAAACCAAAACCCTCTATATCACAAGCCGAGTTATGGCTTTCTGCACTAACACAATCAAACACGATAAAAGGGTTGAAACGTCAAAACATTCAATGCTGGTAGTACAAATAGTGATGTAAAGAAAATGTGTTTTAGTTAAATATTTTTGGCTTTTTAAATAAAATATGGTTTATAAAAGTTTTGAAATATAATAAATTAACAGTGTTATAATTTTTAAAGTGCACAATAGTCAAAAAGTTAAATAAAAAGGTGAAAAATATTGTGCCTTCTTACCTACTTTTAAGAGAAAAAATTAAAGTATGGTGAGGTTATATGTATTATTTATATGTAATAAAGTGAATAAATTGATTTGATTTAATAAAATTTAATTTATAATAATTCTGATACATATATGTATTTATATGAATAATTAAAGTTTAAAGAATAATAAATAATATAAACTTTTTTCTTCTATACCTATATATTGACATGTGACTAATGACTACATTACCTATGGTGAGGTTATATTATAAAAGTGAATAAATTGAAACGAAATGTAAACACAAATATATGAAAAAAATAAATAAAGTGAACGAAATACAGAACAAATTCATTTAATTTAATAAAATTTTATTTATAAGTTTGTATTAATTGTTAAATTATTGAATCAAATCAATTTCTCACATCGTAACATAATCACAAAAATTTATATAAAAAAAGTCTATGAAAAAGTAAATAATTTGGTACATAATCTTTATTGTGTAATGAAGGCAAATAGACACTTAATTTGTGATAACTAATAAATTAAATTCTATTAAATCAAATCAATTTATTCACTTTATTACATATAAATAATATAACCTCACCATAGATAGGTAGGTATGTACTATGTAGTCATACTTTAATTTTTTCTCTTAAAAGTAGGTAAGAAGGCACAATATTTTTCACCTTTTTATTTAACTTTTTGACTATTGTGCACTTTAAAAATTATAACACTGTTAATTTATTATATTTTAAAACTTTTATAAACCATATTTTATTTAAAAAACCAAAAATATTCAGCTAAAACACTATTTCTTTACACTAATATTCCACCACTCTTATTAAGAAACCATAAGAAACTAAAATGTCAAAACAAAACATGGCACTTCTTACTAATACATACACAACACCAGTAGGAGGCTTTTATTGTAGAGGGTTTTGGATTAAACCCAAATAAATTGGGTTTTCCATTTCCTCTATTCCTTTTTCGTAATTTTTTCAACTCTGCTTTATTTCTTCTTCGACTTTGTGAAAGCAGTATTAAAAATAATACTTGATTAATGAAGAAGAATACTCGAACAAAAGAAAATGGATGAAAATTTTAAAGAAGAAGCATTTGCAGTCATTTTGCTGCATGGATGATTGCTCGACCGTGTAAATGCAAGAGTTCAAAGCAAAACGCCAAAAACTCGTCCAGCAATTGCTGTATCGTGTAAATTACCCCAATGCTAAATTGGTAACTCTGCTGAATACAAATGTGCATTCTGCAATTTAATTCCATTATTCAGCGTTTTCTTTTCCAGTTTTTTTTTAAAAAGACCATTTCGAACTTGAATATGTATCCACTTTTACACTGTCCAGTTTTCCTTAATATGTTGACCTATTTTCATTAATTTGTTAATCTTTCGAAGTAATAAATAAAAAAGTGAAAGTTATAATCACCGTAATACATATATTCAAACAAAAATATTGAAATTTTTTTTTCGACATAATAGTTTTTAATTCTGACATTTGACCTTTGTCTGCTATTAAACAATTTTAATTCGAGAAAAATTATGAATTTTTTATTTTTACTGAATTTGATAAATTTGAATTTTCATTATTTTTGACAGTGCCGTCTGCCGGTCAATGTCGAAATGCATGGAAATTTATACAATGTGGAAAAATCACCGCCATTTTCGGTTTTAAATTGTCAGAGTGGTATGTTCATGTTGCTGTGCCGTATGTGTGTAAATTTTTTTCACGGTGCCCATATGAAACCAAAAAAATAGAGATAAAAAAATAAAATTAAAAAAAGTAAAATCAAAATTTCTATACAAGAAACATAAATTAAATTTATTTTTTATTTTTTTTGTTATTCAAGTGAAAATTTTGTGCATTTTTTTAGATGAAATATTTTGATATTAATGATTTTTAATTGTGAAAAAATAAAAAGTCATCAATAGCATCATCAGTTGGTTAAATTTTGAAGAAAAGGAAAAGAAAAAAAATAAATTTGTGGGTAAAAGGAAAAAAGAGAAGAAATAAAGAATTTATAAACTCAAAAAGAAAAAAAAAGAAAATTTTTTTTTTAAATTCGCTTGTTCGTAGACAATATTAAAAATTTCCAAAAGTTAACCCCACAAAAAAAAAAAAAAAAAAAATTTATTAAAATTTATAGTGTGCTTTTTTAAAGGTAATATTACATGATTTTTGTTTTTCTTTTTTTAACATATTTTTTTTTTCGCTTCCTAATTTAAAAAAAAAAAATTGTATAAAAAAAGTGTTTACAAATTTTATTTAATAATTTTTTTCCTTTTCTAAATAAAAGCGATTGTGTTATGATGAATGATGATGCATCATCATTTATGAGGTTGTGCTAAAAAAAAAAATTAAAACTATAATTTTCAAGAGAAAGAAATTTCTTTCATCTTTTTTTTTGTTTCATATATTTTGTATAAATATTTGTAAAATTGCAATTGTGAATGAAGATGATCTATAGAATCTATGCAATGCATTTAATTAAATTTACCAAAAAAAAAAAAAAGATTTGTGTGAATACCAAAAGAATAAAGTCCAATAATGATGACATATTATAATGTTAGTCTTGTACTGCATATTCTATAACCGATATACAACTATTTTAACCCTCAAAAGACCACACAAAAAAGTAACGTAAAAGACCAATGGGGTCCGACAGACCCATACATGAAAAATCATAGGAATAATAAGAGAAAAAAAATTTTTTTCCAGAAATTTTAGTTAAAATTCATTTATTGAATTATTCTAAACATTTTTTAAAAATAATAATTTTTTTGAATGCTCTGAGCATATAGGTATTCTACATTTTGCACAAATTTGTTTCGATTTCCTTGAAATTTTTGCACCTTCTTTTCTTTAATGGAGGTTCAGCATCTCTATTGGGTTCTGTATCTATATTGGATGCTCCATCAACATCTTCCAGCAAAACTTGAATCATTTGCTTTTGCTGTGCTGCTTGCATTCCTCTTGAAAAAGTCCAAAGAATGCCTGTATTTCATCTTTTTCAGTATAAAGTTTCAACAAATAATTTTAAATATTCACTCTATAAAATTTAGCAATTCAAATTTAACACATCTTCTATTCAAACTCAAAAAATGAAATAAAATATAAAATGAAAAAAGCAAACAGAAGAAATATTTTGAACACATATTTTTTCCGGAAAAATAATATAGCCAAAAGTCTTATAAACGAAATTTGGATTTGCCAAAGAAACACCTTATCTACAATTTTTGAATTCTACCTAACAGTAGAAGTATATACTGAATTTACCCGTTCTCAGGTAAATTTTTGAAAATGCAATATATATGAATTGGGATATTTTATCTACAATTATTCAATTCTATCTAATACTCAATATATACACTGAATATACCTGGTTTTAGGTAAATTTTTGAAAATTCATCGTTTATACAAAATTGTATATCTTCCATACTATATTTGAACTATACCCAACACACAAAGTAGATAATAAATTTAAATATTTTCAAGTAATTTTTGAAAATTCATCTTCAAAAATATAAATTTGTAAATATGAAATGCTTCTCAATTCAAAAAGTAAGGAATTTGTATCTAATTTTTCTAATATTTCATATATTATTATACATGGGTCCGATGGACCCACTGTGGTCTTTTACGTTAAAAAAAAAAGTGTAAATATTTCAAGATTGGAAATTTTTTTTGGATTGTTATTATTATTTATTATTCTTATTAAGCATAAGTTTATAATAAAGCAATGAAAAATCGAATTGTATAACCTACTTCACTTTTATATGAGTTCGAAAATTCAAATGGGTCCGACCGGACCCTTCTGGTTGTTTAATGATTAAAGTACTATTCTTATGGATAGGATTAAAAAAATTCATGAGTAAAATTCACGCAAGATATATGCGTCAATGTCAAATGACAAATTTTTTCATATGATGTTGATGTAAAAATTAGTTTTTTGCATGGTGTAATGATTTATAAATCATTACACCATGGTTTTTTGTATCATTGTTTTCTACAAAAAAAAAATCGTATTTTAAAAATATTCTAAAAGTAGCAAAATTATAAAAAAAAAAATAAAAAAAGGAGTTAATATTTTTATTAATTTTTATAAAACAGAAAAATAATTTTAATTTCTTTCGTATTTTGTTAATTTTATCAATTAGGGGGTTGTGTTATCATCATCAGCACTCAGCACGAGATATATCTTTTAATAAATTTTAAACAATTTCGAAAATCATCTTATAATTCACTGAAAAAAAAAGAAGATTAAATTCAATGAACTGCTGTGATAAGCAGAAAAAAAATAAGTAAGCGGCATTTTAAATTTTGAGCTTGTGAATGTTTGCGTTTAACAAGATTATTTCTTGAATTAAATCAACAGTATCTAAAATTTTTCGGAAAAATATTAACAATTAAATTATTGTTTAAAAACAAGAGTAAACATAAGATCAATGTGTTATTGAAAACTGCAACAAAATTTATCTACGAGAAACATATCGACAACAAAAATATTTCATATCAATATTCATTGACGTAATTAAACTGTAATTTTCACATAGAAACAAACACAAAACATGCTTTATGCAAAAATAAAACGGAAATGAAAGTTATCTACAATGTGAGGATCATGATTTTGACTCTTGTTTTTTTTTTTTTTTTTTTTGAAACTCAAACAGCCAAAATACATTAAGTACATATTAATGCCCTAGTTGTAACAACTTTTTCCTACTTGGTATAATAAGAATAGTCTAAAATAATTTTAGTTGACGGTTGTAATATACTCATACTCGTTACAACTTGGTCGTGCCACCATCAGGTGTATTTTCAGCAGTTGTTAAAAGTCTTGGTTAACTGAATTAAAATGGGAAAAATACGGAAATTAAAACACGAAACTTTGTTATCGAAAATTCTGTCTCTGTGAAACTTAATTGTGCAAAATAATGCTCTAAGTATTGTGTAAAACACATTTATGTTTTGAAACTTTTTTGATGATCATTAAATAATTTGAATTTCTTCTCAAAATCCATAAAATCGCAATGTGTTTCATATATCACCCGCTCGTCCAAATCAAAACAAAACTTGAGTGGTTTTCTTTGAGCTAATTTTGAAATAAACCTTTATTTTCCATTTAATTGTACAGTTTTTGAAGAGATCTCACTTCAACTCAATTCAACATTTTTTTCAACACCATTATGTAGTCAGTTTACAGCGTAAAAAATAATACGAATTAAAACCGAATTTTGGATTAAATTGGGAGTACGCTATAAACGTTAAAATTGGGAATTGGGATTAAAATAATACATGCTTCCAAACGTTGATACACGTATAGCATGCATATTTTTCTTCTTTCTTCTTCACTCTACAATTCGTTCCATAAAAATCAGAATCCGTCATATTGCATTTTACGTTACACATACATATACAAAAATTGGCATTAAATCCAAATAAATTGCGTTTAATACAAAATCCGAATTAGCGAACTTATAGCACATAAAATTGGTAGTAAACCAAAATCCGTATTAAAAGTGGATTAGCTATACCTAAACATGTATGTACATGGTCAACTTACACGACTGGAGACTTTGGTTCTTACTTCTTAGATACAATAAAAGAATAAATAAAAGGTATCTGGAGACCAGAGTATAATGAATATGTACTTACATAGTAGAATCACTGAGAGCCGAATTTTTTTTTTTTTTTATTTATAAATTTTTCTCTGAAAACAAAAACAAAATCCCATATGTCTGAAGGAGGTAAAAATAATGCGTATTTTTTTAATGGAAAATTTCCGTATATATGAGCGAAAGCACAATATGATTATTCATACTAATCCCTCTCCAACATAGTTTTTTATAAACGCATTTTTCAAATTACTTACCTAAATATGCATTACGCATATAAGCATAGCATATATAAACAGGTTTGTGTACATTTTTTTATTATGGGAATTTTTCTTACTTACCTAAAATTCTGAATGTGTCGTGTTTTATTTTTTTTTGGAAATATTTGCGTTGCATTTCTTTTCAGTCAATGAAAAAATATTCCTATCACCTTTTAGCATTTTCTCAAAAAATGTGAGAGAAATAAATAAAAAAAAAAATCTTCGGCTCTCAGTGATCCTACTATGTAAGTATTCATTATACTCTGCTGGAGACCAAGAGATCTTATGTAGACACTTCAGAGATCACTCTCTAGACATCCGTTTACTTTCAGTCTTTACAGACTCAAGTTTTTGAATTTTGGAAATCAAAATTTTCTATTGGTAAATTTACACGACAGGTGACTAAAGTGTTATCTGGAGATTATTTTTCATATTTTAATATCTCTTGAATATTTACACAATATCTCCTGGTCTCCAGAGTCCAGACACAATTTTTTGGTATCTGGAAAGCAAAGTCTCCTGTCCGTTTATACTTACCATTATACTTGATTTATTAATTGAAGTCAGTGCAGGCAAGATAGGCATACTTTTCTATACTCTTATACATTTCGTTTGTATAAATCTGTCTCGTGTGTGGGGTGATCAGATCTCAATTTCAATCGAGGGAAATATTTTAAATTAAATATTACCAAGGGCAAAAAACTCATCGGGTACTGCCTCCATCAGCACAATACTGACTTCAATTAATAAATCAAGTATAGAATAGTAATTTACTTTAGAAAAGTAATTAACAAATCGTGACATAAAGATAATTGTCTTGAATAAAAATTAGTCATGCATTATTGATATACATAAGTATGTATTTATTTCCGATCGCCGTTGGATAGCTAATTTAATCTTAATGATAAAATTTTTGTAGTATGTGATTACTTTCCTGATTCAATTAAACAAAAATAGGAGAAAACTTTCGTTTAAAATTGAACAGTGGTTGATAAATTTGTAATTGTTTTTATTAAAAAAAAAAAAAGTTTAAAATTTGAAACTTATAAATTACTGTTATTTTATCATGACAAAAGTGATAGATTTATTTCTTAAATTGACGGTATGCTTAAGGTTTTATAAAATCAATTAGAATTTATAGTTTCAGGTTTGCTTAAAAAGTAGGTATTTTACATACTTATTTTTCGATATTTCTTTACTTGAATTCCTAGCTATTGATTGGTGTAACAGTTTATTCAGATGGAATTTGTTTTTCTCGAAAAGTAAATAAAAATGAGACATAAGACTTTAGTTTTTAATTTTTGTACTGTATTTAAGTATACATATTTGTATGACAATTTGGCTTAATCAATTTTTCTGAATTTATTTGATATTCTAGCTACGGCAATAAGTTTAAAAATAAACCCTTGTACATATATCGTTTTTACTACTTCTCTTCCTTTTTTCCAAATTTGTTAATTAAAATTTATAAATACATACAGCAAGATTATAATAAACTAACCCATAATTTTTTTTCCACTCGAATTCAAATTCAATTTTTTGAAACTGCTTTATTTAAGTATTTCAAAAATTTTTATGATGTCAATAAAAAGTGTTTTCTACTGTTATTTTCATTTAAAAATGCAACAAAAAGTACATAAATATCTCTAAAGTAGGTAGGTATGACTTTTGTTATTCCCCAATTTAGGTGATTATAAATCGGAATTCAAAAATATGTATATGAAATGTTCCCCAAAATTTTCAGTGGAGAATTAGAAACAATTGTTGCTGTTTTTTTGACTAAATACATATCTGTAATTGAGGTAAAATAAAATTGATATAATAAAGAAGAAAAAATGCTGGCAATGAAACAAACTGTCACTCGTTTTGGTCAAGAATTGTTGAAACACAAAAAATTAGAAAAAAAAAAATAAAATAAATATGTACTTAAATGCAGCAGCAAAAAAGAAATTGAATTGAGGTGAAAAATTCTTTTTTTATATATTTTTGTCGTTTAAAATAATTTATTGTGATGGTTAGATAATAGTACATAGTGATATAGTACGCAAAAGCTATCATTATCAATATTTTTGTCGTGTATAGAACATGCTGTTTCATTTTGTTTTTTTTTTTTTTTTTACTTTGGAAAAAAATACATCAATATCAAAATACATTTACAAAATAATTTCACTTTAAAAATAAAAATATAGAAAAAAAAAGATAAAAATGTATGAGAGAGGAATATGAGAACATAAATAAAATGTGTCTTCTTCAATGAAAAAAATCAAATTTCTTAAGGGTCACCCACATTATTGAAAAAAAAGTTACCAAAATGACAGGTAATTGTTTAAAATTTTATCATTTATTTATCTTTTTCGTGGTGTTTTTTCTCGGAAAAACTGTTTCATTATGTTTAATTTCATAAAAGAAAAGAACTTTCTGGTAACTAAAAATCAAAATAATAGAACTTATCGTCTTTTAAATTTCCTAAAACTTTCTCATATAAAGAGTTTATACGGCACAAAAATAATCCGAATTTTTTTTTGAAATTGTTGTTGAAAATTTTAGAAAAACTCTTCGATAATTGAAAAATATTCCTTCTAAAATAACAATTAAAAAATAAATTAACTATAATCTATCCTATTACGTTTCAGACTCAATTTATTAATCAATACTTACATACATACTGTACATACTTAAGTTGTTTCAATCGACTCAACAATTAAAGAGTTTATACGGCACAAAAATAATCCGAATTTTGGATTAAATTGGGAGTAGCGTAGAAACGATAAAATTGGGAATAAAAAAGTACATGTAAATGTTGATATTTTTATACACTTATAGTATACATATTATTCTTCTTTCACATAAAAAATAGAAGAAGAACGTGAAAGCTTCACTTTCACCATAAAAATTAGAATCCGCCATATTGCATTTTACCTCACACATAAATATAAAAAAATTGGGATTAAACCCGAATAAATTGGGCTTAAGCCAAAATCCGAATTATCGAGTTTATACTACAAAAAATTGGGAGTAAACCAAAATCCGTATTAAAAGCGAATCAGGCATAAACTCGTACATACATATAGTCAAAATAATATGAGTGGAAGTTTTCTCGCGCATGTTTTACATGGCGTAGTGATCTTATTGTGTATACAAATACGAAAGAAGAAACCTGTTTATTAGAATTTACAACAACAAAAACGCATGTGTGTAAGTATCTTTTCTTCTGCGCATGCTAACGTAGTAATACGAAACTTCAACTCTTTTGGGACAAGCTATAACGTTTGGGCCGGCTGTACTTTAAAATCGGTAATTTTCTTATTATTGAAAGAATTTTCCTTAAAAAACTTGTTGATTAACAATCGAACGTTCAAAAATAAAAATATTTGACAGAAAAAGATTGAAGTTCTTTGATTTGGGAAAGTGACATTTTTAAATTTTTTAAATGATAATGTGTATCATACTTTACTTTGTTTTTAAAATTTCAAATCCCTTTTAAAAGTAGCTCTATACTGATAAATATTTTTTTATTTTTAAAATTTTTTCTTTTATTTTTATATAATTTTTTTTTATTTGCAATTTTTTTATTATATAAAACAAACAAAAAAGAAGAAAAAAATTAATCATAAATGATTTGTAATTATCGTGATTTAATTATTAATTATCTGACAGATATAACACGTTATGTGATCAATTATCTAAGAAACTATTTATCGGATACTGTCATGAGTCATCATTAAAGGAATTTTCTTCTAAATTTTTAAAAAAATTCTTCTTTAACTTAAATTTATCATAATAGGGGAACATTTTAAAAAATTTTCTTTGTTTTTTTATGTATTTTCTCAAAAGAAAAGGGTTAACAAAAAAAAAATAAATAAATAAAGGAATTTGTTTTTTTATTTTTCAAGAAGAGTATTTAATTTTACAAGAAAATTCGATCTAATATGAGAAAAAAATTCGGTGTGTTTGTGGTGTGAAACTGAAATGAAGATAAAAAAAATATACTGCTATACAAAAATAAAATTGACAAAACTACTCGAAAATTTAACAAGAATAGAAAATTTTCTCACAATTGTTTTTCAATACAATTTTTCCTCTTCACCTCAATCACAAATAGGTACTATCATTCTACTTGATATTGCGAATTAAGTGTTCCTTCTGAAGTGTCTTGATTGTCACCTTTATGAATTACTAATATTACCTTTTTATTATCATCTTTATAAAATATATATACATACATATGTATTTACATTTTTTGTATTGTTTTTTTTTTCTCATTTTTCTTAACAAATTTTGATAATTGAGTGTTTTTCTTTACATATTCGTGACCGTGTGTTGTTGCTTTCGACTTTTTGCTTCTAAAAAAAATACTCCACAATTTTATTAGATAATATAAATACATACCTATATAATGTGTTATTAATTTTCTTTTTTTTTTTCCGTCTTTTTCTTAGTAAGAAATAAAAATGTGATCTATTACCTACTCATTTGTAAATAACTGTTTTTTTTTTTTACAAATAAAATGGGATAACAAAATTTTGTTTGTTGGTATGTAATATTTTTATGAATAAAAAAACAATAAAAAAGCAGTTTAAAAAATTTTCAAAACAAAATTTTTAAGGATATAAAGGATATTTATTTTCTTCTTGGATGTTTCTGCGAACGATTTATCGCATATTACCGGTCCGTTATTATTTTTTTTTACTTAACAAAACGTGTAGAATTTCTTTATTTTATTTTGAAAAATTATTAAAAAATAACGATAATCAAAAATTAACAAAAATACTTTTTTTTTACTTAATAATTGTGTACTGCTTGATTATGATTATTTTATTTTAATATATGTATGTAATTCTCTTGTTTACTATGTGTGATACATCCACGTTTTCTATTTTATTAAAATGTTTTTATTAGCTTGGTTTCTTGTCTGTCTGTTCGGTACAAATTTGGAAATTGATTTTTAATTTTTAACCAACTTTTTGATGAGATAGAGACTTGAAACTTTCAACATAGCTCAGACCTGCATGACAATGCAATATTACATCGCTAATGAAAGTTTTAAGATTTTACTTTTTATGATATTCGATCCTCAAATTTGGTCTAAAACAAAGAAAGTATTAATTTTTCTTTACTAAAATTTAATCTAAGCAAACTCTGATTTTCAAGTCAAAAATATTTTAGTATGCTTCATTTCTCATTTTTAACAGCCACCTCTGAAAATGTAGTACCACTTGAAAAATTTTTTTTTGTTTATGAATAATATTTTTGAAAGAAAAAATAAACAAATGAATAAAAAAATTCTTAAAGTGGTACTACATTTTTAGAGGTGGCTGTTAAAATGAGAAATGAGAGAGATAATTGTGATTTTAATAAAAAATTATCATTTTTCTTCAATAACTTAATTTCTATTAATTTTATGATATAACAATGTTTGGGAAAAATGTTTATTTAATAAACATCTACAAATTTGTATTTGTAGAACATTGTAATTTGATATTTGTAGTAATTTGGGAGATTTCAGGGAAAATTGATTCTCAGTTTTATGTTACTTAATATTTATCACGTTTTTTCTTTGATTTACGTTGCTCATAGATATTTAATATATTCGGTGAAAATAAAGCTAAGGATCTTCTCTACATTTCATTAGAATATAATTTTCATGTAACTTTAATCACAACTTAGTTATGATTGATTAAAAGCAATAAGTTGTGATGTCAATTTGGTACTTCCAACACATATATACAAATATATTTGTTTTTTAAAATTAAAAAAACTTTTTTAGTTTTACTTATATTGTTTTTTAATGTAAAATAATATCAATAAAATCGATTGACAAATTTCACATAAGACTAAAAAGCAAAAAATAATTGAAATAAAAAAAATTTTTTAATATAAAATGTTTTTAAAACGGACTCAAAAGTATAAAATAATTTTTCCTAGCCACATACACATTCTCAACCCCATACAGGTAATCCTGAAAATTTGTGATTGCGAATTTTTAATAACTATAAAAATACTTGTAAGATTAAAAACGAAAAACATGGGGCGCAAGATAAAATAGTAAGAAGTGTAAAGAGTAGTGCAAGTTAATAGTAAGAAGTGTAAAGAATAGCGCAAGTTAGGAAGTGTAAAGAATAGCGCCCCACGTTTTTCGTTTTTAATCTTACAAGTATTTTTATAGTTATTAAAAATTCGCAATCACAAATTTTCAGGATTATCTGTATGGGGTTGAGAATGTGTATGTGGCTAGGAAAAATTATTTTATACTTTTGAGTCCGTTTTAAAAACATTTTATAAAAAATTTTTTTATTTCAATTATTTTTTTTTGTTTATTTGCTTATTTTCTTTTTAAATTAATTTCACAAAAAAAAAAATAGTATGTATGTATTTTTTTATTTATTTTTAATTTAGTGCCGAAGAAGCTACCTATTTGTTTTAAAAATAAAGAAAGAAAAGCACAATTTATTTATTTTATACTTCAAATTACATGTATTTTTTTATAATAAAAATATAATGTCACGCCCACCTGTCAAATTTTCAAGTAGAAATAAAAAGACAAATAATAGCGTGGAAAAATGAAAAAAAATTCTCTCAATTTTCCACCAACAAAACTCATAATCGCTAAATCTAACAGGGCGAAGGCATATTATGTAAATTTTTCTATATTTTCTTCTTTTTTTCCATTGCAATAATTTGGAAGTTGTATGATTTGGAAAATTTCGGAAAATCCTATTTATTGTGATTTAAAAAAAAAAAATTGTATGTTGAGAAAAATGAGAACTAAAGAGATAAGAAAAAAAGAGACAGAGAAAAAACGGAGATAAGAAGGAAAATAAAAAAATTTCACGTGGAAAATTACTAATGTGAAGAACTAGAAAATTATGTTCGTTCGGGAGAAATTTAATAAAATATTTATTATAATTTTATTTATATTTTTCATATGATTCGATAATGAGTAATTTATTTTTCCAACTTTTTTTCTTTAATTTTTTTTTTGCTCGTCTCATTTAAATTTTAAAGAAATTATAATTTATAGTTTTGTACTTTTCTTAAGCACAGAATTTTTCATCGATTATTCAAAAAAACGTTCTTTATGTAATTCTTTGTTATTTTGTTTATTTAATAAGCTCTAGAATTTTTTAATAAGTTCTGTTTCCTTTTTTTTTTTTTTTTTTTTTAAATAAAGTTTTGAGTAATTTAATTAAACAACTTATTGTCGACAAATTAAGAGAAACCCTTAAAAAAGAGTGGACGACCCCCAAGGTTTTTATCAACACTTCTTTAATTTTAAGAAAACAGTTTCACACTTTTTTTTATCATTTGTTGACTTGATATTTTTTCAAACTAAGTAGGTAGGTACATATTTTCTATTTTAAAATATGTAATTTTAATAAACATGTTTTTTTTTTCTCTTTTTCTTTTTTTTCTTGTAAAAGAGAAAAAATTCACCTTCTTGATTTGATCTAATCTAATCATTAAAATTTATTATGTATACATTCTTTTGCTTTAATTTAAATTATTGATTGGAAAAACAAAAACAAAAAGTAATTTAAATTTTAAATGCTATTTTATGTACATATGTACATTAGACTGTCCCTTACTTGTTCTACGAAAAAATTTTTTTTTGGAAACTCGCGTGCTTTTTCCCTTCTACTGCGGCCTTTCTTAATTTTAAGAATGGAAAAAATGTAAATTTTTTGGAAAATGACGATTTTGTGCATTTTACCCTATAACTTTTGCCCTAGTTAACAATTTTTTTCGTTTATACTTTATTTAGAAGAGAACCCTTTAAGAAATATCCTGGCCACAACTCAATTTCCTACTGCTCTGAGAACATATTTTTTTTAAGGCATGAAAAGGTCTACACAAATTTCCTTAACATAGATGGAAGGTTTTTTTCTTTGGTGCCTTGTAGGTCGCTCCCTGTTGCAGAGATCTTTTTTATTCAAAAGAAAAATTTAAAAGGAATGACAAGAAAAACGCCCTATAGAAATTTCAAGATTTTCGGATCACGAGGTCCAGAGATATTCAAATTTGAAATCTGATTTTTGAAGAAAACGTGCTAACATACTAACATAATTTTTAATTTTACTACCTCCCATATACAGGGTATTTCACAGTTCGTGTGCCAAACTGAAATGGGTGGTAGATCTCGGTGAGAAATGAAAAAAATCGTATGGGAGGGGGGGGGGGGTCTATTCTCAATGGTTACCGAGATATTCAAGGTCAAAAAAAGGAGTTATTGTAGTCCTGAAAAGAGCCTATTGTAGTCCAGGAAAGGACTTTTTTAAAATTCTGGAAAGGACTTTTTGTAGTCCTGGAAGGAGCTAATTGTAGTTTACAATGCTTTTGAATACATTTTGGAGCTCTTTGTCTTATTGGGCCTTTCAAATTAATTATTAATAAATTTTCTTAACTTTTCTTCCGGCTCTTATTTGTATCCAAAATGGAGGGTGACACATCGAAAACAATTTGTAAAAAGTATTTTAGGTAATAATAACTTCTTCCAGGACTACAAAAAGTCCTTTCCAGGATTTTAAAAAAAGTCCTTTCCTGGACTACAATAAGCTCTTTTCAGGATTACAATAACTCCTTATCAGGACTACAATAAGTCCTTTTCAGGACTAAAATAACTCCTAACCAGGACTAGAATAAGTCCTTTTCATGAATACAAAGTAATTAACACAGAGAGTCAAATAAAACATACCAAAAGGCAATTGAATAATTCTTTACAACAACAAATTCACCTAATTTTGAAAAAACTGCCCTTAAATTATGATTCATAAATTATGAACGGATGAAGATAATGTAATAAAACAAAAGCCAAGTTAGAGTGAACAAGATAAGCTTTCATTTAAGCTAAAAAAATTTAAAAAATAATAAGGGTTTTTTTCGAGATATTCGACCTTGAACATAAAAATAACGAATTTTTTTCAAAATTTTTTGACTTTGAGTTACAATAACTTCTCAAGTATTAAACACAAAACTTTGTAAAAGACATTTTTTGAAAGGTCTGAAGGTTCTTTATGGAAATAATTTTCATTTACCTCTTTACACTGAGCGAACGCTGAAATATGTTGCAAAAAGTGAAACTGGTTACTCGTCGAAAAAAATTTTTTTGACCTTGAATATCTCGGTAACCATTGAGAATAGACACCCCCCCCCCCCCCCCTCTCCCATACGATTTTTTTCATTTCTCACCGAGATCTACCACCCATTTCAGTTTGGCACACGAACTGTGAAACACCCTGTATGTTGAAAAATTTTTGAATACCATTTCGTGCCTTAAAAAAATATGTTCCTAGAGTAGTAGGAAGTTGAAACTTGGGCAGTATATTCCTTGAAAGGTTCTCTTCCACACAAACGAAACGAATGAAAAAAATCGTTGACTAGGGTAAAAGGTATAGGGTAAAGTGCACAAAATCGACATTTTTCAAAAAAAACAAAAAATCACAGTGAAATCGGCACGGGTAAATGATGTTAAATTTACCTGTTTTTTGGTATTTCTACTTTAAATTGAATAACGAAAAAAATTAGGGGGTAGCACCCTGAGAATCTGAAAGTTGAAAAATTAGGGGCACTCTAATGTACATATTATGTTTGGAATTTTGTTTTTGTTTTTACTGTTATTAGATCATAGGTGTGCAAAAAGGGTCAAAAGTGTATATTTTTTGGATTATAAACGATCTTTTGTTACAAAATTTCGTTTAAATAACACTTTAGACCCTTTTCGCACACCTATGATCCTAAATTACATGATAACGGATAGCGCTATTGAACTGAATTTTTTTTTGTTTTATTATAAATAATATTAGCTTTCAAAATAAATAAAAAAAAAATTTTCGTTAGTGAATTTTTTTTTCAGGAGCCCAATTAATTGAGAAAATTTTAGGAAAAAAAAATCATAAATTTCAAGTTTATGACCTCTTTTCTTAAAAGTGAAATTATTACATACAATAAGTAATACACCAAATGAAAGGTAATTTTAATAGACACTCATAATGAAAAGAAAAATTTTGATACATAGGGTGCAAAAAAAGTTACAGGTGATTTTGTGTTGGGAGGTCTTGCATAAAACTCATAATTTTGAACGCCCTCTAGCGGCGAAAATAGACACGATCGAAAGTTTCGCTAGTACAATTTTTTTCATGATATAGTCCCGCGAATATCGTTGTACCAGTCTTGGTAGTTAGAAAAAATACATCCTGTATACTTTGGGGTATTTTATTTCATTTTTTATGTTTATTTTAATTTTTGTGCTCTTATTTATTTTATTTCTCATAATGACCTTAATTAAAGTTTAAAATTACTTTGAAGAAATATTAACTATTAAAAATTATGAAACAATTTACATACTAATATAAAATACAATTTCATTTAGATTATGAAATTAATTTTTTAAATTGAAAATTCAGCTAAAATTTGTAATAAATCCATTTTTATTTATTGTTTTTTGAATTTTTGAAATTTCAGTGTTGTAACGAACAAGAAATGAACTCTGCTTCCCAAAAAATATTACCTCATGCAGAAAATGGTTTACATCATGATAAAGTAGCTATTTTAGATGCTGGAGCACAATATGGAAAAGTAAATAATTTTTATTTTATTCGTTTTAAAAAGAAAAACAAGAATTATTTATTTTATTTATTTATTTATTTATTTTAGATAATTGATAGAAAAGTTCGTGAATTACAAGTTGAATCAGATATTCTACCATTAGATACATCTGCAATACAATTAAAAGAATGGGGCTATAAAGGTATTATAATATCTGGTGGACCAAATTCAGTTTATGCAGATGATGCTCCACGATATGATCCAGATATATTTAAAACAAAAATTCCAATTTTAGGTACAATATTCAATAAAAAAAAATGTGAAAGACGAATTAATTATAATAACTGTTTTTTTTTTTAAACTTACTTTTTTTCAGGTATATGTTATGGCATGCAATTAATAAATAAAGAATTTGGTGGTACAGTGCACAAAAAACAAATTCGAGAAGATGGACAACAGGATATTAAAATAGAAACATTATGTCCTCTATTCAAGTAAGTATTAAACAATTTCAACAATAACAAAAATTCACGAAATGGACAACGATAAGAGTTTCGAACCAATCTTGAGACTTACTTTTAATTTTGTTGGCTCACAAAAAAATTTATACAAATTCGTATATGTATAGATGAAAATTCAATCGATTCATTAATATAATTGGTGAATTTTCTAATATTTTTATTTTTGAAAAATATGAGAAAAAATTCGATTTGATTTTATTTTTATGATTTACGAAGGAAAAGAAGGGGATAACATTTATGTGAAATTCATATTATCTCCGATACAATCCTTCAATATTAATTATATATGTAAGTATGTATGTATGTATATGCATATATATTTAACTTCGAACAACCCAATATAAGTGAATCACCAATATTGGGCTACACGTTGTTGAACATTTCACAAGACTGTTTTACTTTTTTTTTCTTTTAGTTTTAATCATTTTTTTTAAATTGGTATTTGTTTTTTTTTTTCTTTTCTTAACGCTTTTCATGTAGACGCTTAAATCAAACACAATCAGTGTTATTAACACATGGCGATAGTATTGATAAATTAGGTGATAAACTTCAAGTAGCTGCATATTCCACAAATAAAATTGTTGCTGCAATTTATAATGAACAATTACGAATATATGGAGTGCAATTCCATCCAGAGGTAAGTTTAAAAAAAAATAAATAAAACGCAGATTTTAAGCCCTTCAAATTCACAAGGAACAACAACAACAAAATTTGTATTTAAAAATATTACACCTTTTTCTTTCTTTTCTTGAAGGTCGATTTAACTGTCAATGGGAAAAAAATGCTCTCTAATTTTCTGTATGATATATGTGGATTAACACCAAATTTTACAATGGGAAGTCGAAAGGAGGAATGTATTAAATATATTAAAGAGAAAGTAGGAAATAATCAAGTTTTGGTAAGTTGATGAGATTAGTTTGTAGTGTAGATTGTGTTGCTCTTTTGCTGGGACATTCTCTATTATCTATTTAAAATTACTTTTTTTTTATTTAGATTCTAGTAAGTGGTGGTGTTGATTCAACGGTTTGTGCAGCACTTTTAAGGCGTGCATTACATTCAAATCAAATAATAGCAGTTCACATAGATAATGGTAATTTTGATTTCTTTTTTTTTTTCAAAAAGTTGGCAAGAAAGTTTTTGTCATTTTTTCAACTACTCTACCTGAACTACTCATTATTCGTTGTGTGATTCAAATAATTAGGGGCCGATTATGAAATTCTATTCTATTTAATAGACTTTTTATCAGTTTTTAATATAAACAAAGCAGGCTTTGTATAAAATTTGATCGACTTTTTTCTACTGAACTATACAAATTTTTCTACTGATTTCACCTAATAGAAAAATTTGTATAGTTGCTGTAAAGACTGCTTTTTTATATTAAAAACTGATAAAAAGTAATCGGCCCCTTAGTATCAATTCTTATTTTGTCTAAAGTCAAATCCAGGTATTGAAGTCATTTTTTTGATTTGCAAGTTTGTAGAGGCAAACATTTACGTTGAATCAAGAAAAAATTCATTTTCGGAACTTTATATTCTTTATGAGTTTCAATTTAGGCATAATACCACGGAAGTTCATAGAAATTTTTGTTCTGTCTTTGGACCATCTAAAGTTGAAGTACCTACACACTGTCCGAAGACAAAATTTGCAAAATTTAGGTCAGATGACAGAATCTTAAAGATGATTCTCGCTCTGGAAGACAAAAGAAACTTGTTGACCACTTTGAGAGATTGGAGAGAAGTTAATCACTTAAACAAGCTTGATTTAGTTTACAAGTGTGACAATGGATACCCCATTAAATTAAGCTTTGCTTACTCGACATCAATATAAACCTTTTTCGAATCGCCTGATAAATGGCGGCGAGAAATGGATTGTGTATAACAATAAAGTGCAAAAAAGAACCAAGGTAATGTCAGAAAGTCCACTTCCTACTCTTGCGAGAGTGTAGGATGTTCATAATGCGATGAAAGAATTTTTTTTTGCATCTGGCATAAATAACCTTGTTGATAGATGACGAAGGCACATAGAAAATAGTGGTCAATATATCATCCAATTAATCCTCAATTTGAGATAAATACAAAGAATTAAATTTTCTTTAAAAAAAAAAAAAAAAAAAAAAAAAAAAAAAAGATAAAACTCTTGCCAACCAAATTTACTTGTTTTTCTCATTTTTTGTTTTTTCTTTGTAGGTTTCATGCGAAAAGATGAAAGTGAAAAAGTTGAAGAATCACTCAAAGAAATTGGTATTGATTTGATTGTTAAAAAAGCATTTTATCAATTTTTTAAAGGATCAACATCAATAAAAAGACCAGGTCAATTGTATAATATTGAAACACAAATGTTATGTTTTACAATAAATCCAGAAGAAAAACGTAAAATAATAGGAGATGTATTTTTTAAAGTGACAAATGAAATAATGAATGAATTAAAATTAAATCCAAATGATGTTTATTTAGCACAAGGTACATTAAGACCAGATTTAATTGAATCAGCATCGTCATTAGTTAGTAAAAATGCTGATACAATAAAAACACATCACAACGATACTGAATTAATCAGGTAAAAAAAACACCAAAAACAATTAAGAAACCGTTTGATTTGACTTTTTTAAACATTTTTCTCTTCATCTTTTTTTTTCAAATATCAACAGAGAATTAAGAAATGCTGGACGAGTTGTTGAACCATTAAGTGATTTTCATAAAGATGAAGTAAGATCATTAGGTTATGATTTGGGTTTACCAGTTAATTTAGTTGAAAGGCAACCATTCCCTGGACCAGGTTTAGCAATACGAATTTTATGTGCTGAAGAACCATATATGGAAAAAGATTTCTCTGAGACACAAGTTATAGCACGTGTTATTGTTGATTATAAAAAAAAATCAGAAAAAAATCATGCATTATTAAATCGTGTATCAGATGCAACAACAAAACTTGAACAAGAAGAATTATGTCGTATTTCAAGTACAACTGAAATAACTGCAACAGTACTGCCAATACGAAGTGTGGGTGTTCAAGGTAATTAGAGATTTTTTTGTTTTTCTTAAATACTCATCCTTGGCGCTACAGCCCATTTAGAGCCTTTGCCTTGGGGGGGTCTAGTGTGGGATCAGCAGGGTAGGCGTTGACCGTTTGTAGGAAGCAAAATGCTCCACTACATTCCAGCGTTTCAACTGTTTGAGTTCCTATCTAAGTGCTCACTCTACCCTCGGATAGATGTACTAGATGGCTCCTGGGCTGGCGTCAATCAGGCTAAAAGTATGAGTTCTGTGGTCCTTCTACAAGAAGTTGAGCGTGAGATTAACAGTCTCATTTTCGGGAAAAAACTATCGTCATGAGACTTAATGCTTTTTTATTTTTTAAAATGGAATTCATAAATTATTTTTTTTTGTAATATTTTTCTTTATTTTTGTGTAGGTGATAACCGCACTTACAGCTATGTTTTAGGTTTATCAACAAATATTGAGCCAAATTGGAATGATTTAATATTTTTGGCAAAATTAATTCCTCGAATTTTACATAATATAAATAGAGTATGTTATATATTTGGTGGTAAAGTTCAATTTCAAGTGTCAGATATAACACATACACGTATTAGTCGTTATGCCTTATCACAATTACGTCAATCAGATCATATTGCAAATGAGGTTAGTGTAAAAAAACAATTATCTTAATAAAAAAAAAAAAAAATTTGAATATCATTTACATACATATCATTTATATATATATATATATATGTTTTCTTTGTGGTCCTTGACAGATTATTCATCAAGCAGATTTAACTAGAAAAATTTCACAGATGCCTGTCATTCTTATACCAATACATTTTGATAGAGATCCAGCTAATAGACAACCATCATGTGCTAGATCAATCGTACTTAGACCTTTTATAACAAATGATTTTATGACTGGAGTGCCGGCCATTCCAGGTTCTGATCAACTGCCATTAAATGTAAGTACTAACCAATAATATATTATTTTTTTATTTATTTAAGAACAAACCTCTTTATCACTTTAATCAATAGAGAAACTTATTAAGAATGCGTAAATTTTAAGAAATTTATCAAATTTTAATGTATTAGATTTGAACATTGAACATCCGAAAAAAATAACAAGAATTTATACATATGTATATAAATACTTTTTGCACAAATAACACATTTTTGCATCTACATATAATTTTGGCTATGATCTAATTTTCATCTAATTCTTTGCTTCTTTTTCGTTTTCAGTTTTTTTATTGAAATTATCGAGTTTTTTTCTTCTTATAATAAATCTCTTATTTTTATTTGATAAAAATTTTTTTTCTCAATAGGTCCTTAATACTATGGTAGAACAAATTTTAAAGGTTGAAGGTATTTCAAGAGTGCTATATGATCTAACATCGAAACCACCTGGTACAACTGAATGGGAATGATTAATTAATTTAATTACAATTAATAAAAAACTTTGATTTTTTTCTATATAATTTTTTTTTTTTTTTTTAAATTAAAATGATAAACAAAAAAGAAAATACAAACAAAATATTATTACGAATGCAGCTTTTTTTGTTGCGGTTATTCGTATAATCGTTATCATTTATTTATTAAATACAATTGTAACAAAACGAAAAGAAAAAGAAAAGAAACAAGAAAAAAAAAACAATCTATTTTAAATAAGAATTATTATTTTTTAAACAACAACAAAAAAAGTTTCAAATTTGTAATTAAATGCAAAAAAAATGTGAAAAATATTTAAAATAGAATTGAGGTCGATCCCAAAATGTCATTTAATTTAATTCGAATAAAAGAAAAAAAACTAAATAAATAATAAAAAACAACAAAGAAATAGAGAGAAGAAAAAATAAATTAATGATTATATTAAATTGAAAATAATGTTTCAAAAAAAAAAACAACAAACAAATTAAATAAATTAAATTAGTATAATGTATACAGGAGTTTACCACCATCTACAAAATTTAAACAAAAAAAAACAAAAAAAAGATTTTTAAAATACCACACAGAATTTCATGCATCCAATTTAAAAAAAAAAAAAAAAAAACTTGATTTACGCAATGTTGAAAAATAAAATTAAATAAATGAAATAAAACATTTAAAAAAACACACACACACATTTTTTTCTTTTGGTCGTTTGAGAATAGCAAAACTAAAATAATAAAATTAACAATTAAAAAAAAAAACGAAGTTGATAATTATTAAAAAAAAAAATTATTTAACGAAATATTGTTGCGATATTGTGTTTTCGTTTTTCCATATTGAGTAAAATGAAAAAGTATAAAATATAAAAAAAATAATAAATTTAAAAGAAAAACATTTAAATAAGTAAAATTTAAAAATAAAAACTAAAATCGAAAAAAAACAAGTGTAAAAGAATCTTTCTTTTTTTTATGAAAAGAAAAAAAGCCAATGTTTTTGTTTGCTAATCAGTAAAAAAAAAATAAAAAAAAATAAATAAATAAATGAAGATAGAATTAAAAAAAAAACAACAATAATAAAAATAAAAAAGTAATAATTAAAAAAAAAATAAAAGAACCTTCAAATTAATTTTATATTATATTAAAAATATTGTTAAATTATTGCATTTTTTTCTCTTTCCTTTATTTTTTCCAATCATTTTTTTTCTTTCTTTTATTTTTTTTCTTTCTTTAGTATAAAAAAAACGTACATATAATTTTGCGAGGAAAAAAATTTAAAAAAAATATTAACAATTAGAAAAATAATAACGTAATAATGAAAAAATAAGAAAAACAAACCGAAAAATTAGTTATGCCGTCTTTTATTTTTCACTAATTGAAAAAAAAAAACAAAAACAAAAAAGGAGATAGAAATGAAAATTAAAAAATCAAAACAGACTTTAGAAATTTTTTTTTTTCAAATTACACTATGTATTATCTAATTAGCAACAACAACAAAAAACACATGGCAGAGAAAATTTAATTTTCTGAAGTATCTTTTGAGGTGCTTCTTTCTGGCAAGGCTGACAAAATGGCTCCAATTTAACATTTTTTTATTTCATAAGCAACATTGACGGCGCTCGTTTCAAAATTAAAAAGGTGGAGCGCCAAGAAAAAAAAATTTAAAAAATACGAATTTAAAGGTTTTTAGTGAAATTTCGATTTGAGATGTGTGAAGAGTGATGGGTAAACCAAATTTCAATTTTTTCGACTTTCGATACAACTTCACAAAGTAACTTTCCTTATCAATATCCTTTGAATAGTTGCAGAACTGAAAATTGAAATAAAAGGTAAATAAATGGTAAAAATACTTGATCCTTTGAATTGCTGAATTTCATCAATTGACGATCATTTGGTGTTTTCGAAGATGCATTAACTGAAGCGTTTTGAAATTAAGTATTAGAAGAATAATAAGTATATTACATATATGTATCTTTTATTCTTGATTACTTTTTCAAAATGTATCTTTTTTATATTTGGGGAATTTCGAAAAGTTGATCATGGTATTTGATAATTAACTCATTTATTAAAGTTAGTAAAAGTTATGTTACCACAGGAACAGAATCGCTCTGGATTTTGTCGTTTCTAGATTTTGTCGTTTCTGGATTTTTTCGTTTCTGAATTTTGTCTTTCTGGATTTTTTAAAAAGTTCTAAATTTTGTCGTTTCTGGATTTTGAAAATCTGGATTTTGTATGGATCCCCTATAGCAATAACAATAATAATAAAATAATAAAGTATGACACACTAATGAAGCTACTTGATGCATGACCCCATTTAATCAGTTAATTGTTAGAAGATGCACAATAATAGTCGAAAACTTTCGCTTTGAATACGCTATGCAAGGAGATCCTTTGCAAACTACTGGGCAAGGAATTCCAGAGGCGAGCAGCCTGGACAAAGAAAGAGCCCTCACCAACACCATGATAATAAATTGGGATCTTCAAGTTAGAATGCCTGCTTGACTTCAAAGGACAGATGAAATTCAACAGATACACAGGCTTGCTACGAAAAAGCACTTTCTGGAGATAAATGAGCAATCGAAATTCCATATAACTTTGTAGCGAACAGCCAACAAGGTTTTTATTCACGTGGGAAATATGAGCGTGTCTCGGCAAGGCATAAACGTAGCGCATACAATCATTAAATGCAACATCAATTTTCCTGCCACAAATAGAGTCTAGGGAAGGAAATAGTGCGACTTCAGAGAGGAAATGCGGTATACAGACAAAAAATTACCAGTGAAGCGAAGAGTTCTTAAGACACTGTAAATCTTAGAGATTCTGTCACAAACAAAACTACAACAAGTCATGTCATGTTGGAATTCAAAATAACTCCCAGGTTTTTAACTTTACTTTTAGACTCCAGGGGATGTGTATCAAGTAATACAGCCGAGGTAGATTATCAAGATCAATCTTTTTACGTGAAAACACAATAAATTGCGATTTATTGGGGTTAAGCATGAGACCATTTGAAACAGACCATGTCCAAATATTTTTTAAGTCATCATTTAATGAAGTAATACCTTGTGGTAGATTGTCAAGATTATCTTCCTTGTAAACCTGCACATCATCAGCATATAAATGTTTATGTGAGTTAAGAATAACATTTGGAAGGTCATTAATAAAAAGACTAAACAGTAAGGGGTCTAAGAGGGATCCTTGGGGAACCCCATTGACAACAGGAATGCAACCAGACGTAGAGTTATTGTTTTGAACATACTGCGATCGACCACAAAGAAAATCTTGAATCAGTAATACTCCATATTTAGCAAATTTAAATTCAGTGACTAATTTATTAAGTAAAATGACATGCGAGATACTATCGAAAGCTTTAGAAAAATCTAATAAGCACATTATTACTGCAAGACCACGATCAAGACTCATTCTAATATCTGTAGTGACCTTCAATAGTGCACTTTCACAGCTATGAAAGCTACGAAAGCCAGATTGCCATTTAGATAAAAAGAAGTTTTCCTCAAGATAATGAGTGATCTGGTGAAAAATTAATCTTTCTAAGACTTTTGAAAAGAAAGGAAGAATACTTATTGGTCTAAAGTCGGCAGCCTCACTGCAAGAATATTTTTTGGGGATCGGTATAACTGATGCAACTTTCCAACACGTAGGAAATTTCAGGATGGTGAAACAATGATTATACACATGGGTGATAATAGGAAGGATATAAGGAAGAATTAGTTTAATAAAACGAGGACTGATACCATCTGAACCTACATATTGCATTAGATTTAATAGCATATATTGCCTTATAGACTTCAATTGTATTGGTACACTGAAAAGAGAAACCGTCATCACCACTAGGAGCTAAAGGGAGAGATAAGTTAGTGGAAGAGCTAGCAGAAGAGGGAGTAGAAAAAAATTTATTAAGTTCATCAGGGTCAATATCACCCACCTGAGATTCTTTACCACAGATACCTAAGTTACGTAAATTTGACCATAATGTCTTTGTTGGAAGCTTAGGATTAAATTTAGAAGCATAATAAGCACGATTCAGTTCACGAACAATACATGTTACCTTATTCCGAACGTGTTTGTAACTATTGTGTGAATCTTTCGTTTTTAGTTTTTTATATCTGCAGTAAAGATACTCTCTTTCATAGATAAGAGTTCTAACTTCATTTGAGAACCATGGACAAGAGGTATTAGAGACAATTTTCTTACGCAGAGGTACAAGTTTCTCAAATAAAGATTTAACCGATTTGTTCAAAAAGTTAACCTTATCATCAAGTGAATCTATGTGGTAGATGTCACCCCAGGGGTAATTACTGCACACCACAGCCTGCTCAACAGGATTTATTTTGCTATAATCACGGTAGTAGTTCCGTCTGATTTTTACACAACTAGCAATGGGAAAATTGGATGTAAGGAGCAGAAAATCATGGTCAAAATTACTAGGTGGAGTAATTTGACTGAAACGACTTAAGCCAGAGAGGTTAGATATCATAAATATGTAGGTCTAGAAAGGAAGGATGGGAAGTATTAAAATAAGTATGTTGATCATTGATAATGTTTAAATTAAGGCATTGCATGAGATGTAGAAAATCACCACTGACACGGTTTTGGGACAGAATATTAACATTCCAATCGCCCCCCAAAATAATGTCCTTATACCTAGTTGATGCACTGAGCATGAAATTTTCAAAGTTGCTAGCATTTTCTATGGAGAATTTATTCGGAGGACAATACGTTGCACAAACTAGGCATTTCCTACCACCAGAAGAAAGTTCAACCGCCAAGAATTCAAGTAGGTACATCAGATGCAGAAGTAAAAACAGTTCTGGCCTTAATGCACTTTCTTACATAAATAGCGACGCGACCCCCAGCCCTACCTTTTCTGTCACAACGAAACAAGTTAAAACCAGGTAGTGTGACAAGCTGACTTGAAATATGGTCATTAAGCCAAGTTTCAGAAATCAGGATACAGTGTATTCTGGAATTAGAAAACATATCACCAAGCTCATGTACCTTATTACAAATACTTCGCGCATTCATGTTGCAGATGTTAATGAAATGATCATTGCCTAAAATGGAATTGGTAAGTACATACTCTTACCCCATCCAGAGTATCAGGCAGAACTGCTGTAATTAAAGTTAAAGGAACCCCTCCTTGACACAGCGAAAACAAAACGAAAATTATAAAATGAAGCTAAATGCTTAAAATTATGCATATTGTAATATAGGCATTTTGTTAATAAAAGTATATGAATAATGAAACAAAGAAGCAAAGTCATGCAGAAGTATAAAATTATTGCTATAATATACAAAGTTAAACCAAAGTTGTATAAGTAGAAGATGCCCAACGTCCATATATCCTCATGGCACTCAAAATTTTTGATCTGAGGCGTGATATCACACCCCACAACATGTTTCTTATACATTTGTTTCTAATAGTCATGTTTATAATGATATTCAGTAGCAATTATCAACAATTTTACTCATCGTATCAACATTTTAATCATGAACAAAAGGCAGTAGAATCGAGAAAGTTTAGAACAGACGCACAAGTAGAGTGCGGTAAAGTAGGAATAAATTCTTTACACAAATGTTGCTTAGTTTGAATTTTTTTACTATACCTATATTAAAATTAAAAACAACAAGTAACATTAAATATGAATTGTTGGTATTCTCGCTATATATAGCTATAGCTATATACATACATAATTCTAACATATACACATTCGAGCCATACTTTGCGTTGTTTTCAAATTATAAGTAAAAATTTTTAAAACCATATTATTATTATTGACTTGAAGAAATTTGAAATTTTTTTCGTTTTTCTTATTTTTGTTGTTGTTATATTGAAATATAGTTTCAACCACATTTTGTCGATATTTATTTCATTCTTTTTTGAATGCTTGATTGGTGTGGTTATTTTGCGGATTGAAGATTCTAAAAATCAGTTTTTTTCAAAATTCCTTTTCTATTATTTTTGGTATTTTCTTGGGGAATAAATTATATAGTATTCAAAGACCAGTTTTTTTCAAAACTATTTTCTTCGTTTATAAATTTGGTATGGATTCCAGATTAAGTGCTGTAAAGTGTAGTATAAAACACTGCGGAAAATCAAGAAGATCGTGTCCTGGTTTGAAGATTTTCAAATTCCCTGGTTCTGATACTGTTAGTGGGAAACTTTGGAGAGAAGTTTGTGAATTTGATGAGGGACAAGAAAGTTATAAATAATTTGTCAGAACCATTTTTGTGAGGAATTCATTGGGCAAAAAAAGTTGAAACGAGATGCCATTCCAACAAAATATTTGCAAGGACAGAGTGAATTATTAGAAGATAATTCAATGATGATTGATATTGAAATGAGTTCAATAAAAAGGCGACGATTATCAGAAAATGATTTTGAAGTTGGAGCTTGTTGCCTTTGCCTTAAAAACCAAAAAGCGGCAGAGGTTTTTAAAAAAAAGTATATTAATTCTTTAAAAAAAATAAATACACTTGCTAAGAGAATTAAAGCCTTGAAAAAAGGAAAACATGTTGTAGCAGCAAATTACAAAAAAATGAAAAAAAGAAATTTGGCTAAAACAAAAAAGGTGAATTTGCAAAGTCAAATAAAGGACCTAAGCGTGTCAGAAAATGCCAAAATCTTAAGCATAATGCTTTTGAAAAATGAAAAAGCCCGAAAGTATAATGAGAAAGAGAGAACTATGTGCTTGAATATTTTTTACAGATCTACAAGTATGTATATGTTCCTTCGCAATGGAATGAATTTGAATTTACCTCACAAAAATTCTCTTTATAATTGGGCTCCTGTGAAATATTTACAACCTGGAACTAAAAACTCTGTCATTCCAATGCTACACAAAAGATGCCAAGAAATGAGTGAAAGGTCAAAACAAATTGTCCTAGTTTTTGACGAAATAATTGTGAGAAAAGACTTGACATATAATAGCCAACTTGATCTGATTGACGGAATAGAGGACGTAGGATTATACCGAAGTCCACTTGTTGGAAAAGAAGTTGGTGTATTCATGGTTCGAGGTCTTTTTGATAAATGGAAAAGCATTTTAAATTACTTTGTTAGTGAAAAAGGTCTTACAGGTTCCCTCTTAAAATCATTATTACTTGAAAATTTGAAAATTTTATCTGAAATGGGTTTTAAAGTAAAAGCAATTGTTTGCGATCAAGCTTCCAGTAACAGAAAGTGTTTTAAGGAGTTAGGAGTAACCCCAGAGAATCCTTTTTTTTTTTTTGGAAAAACGAAAGAATAATAGCCATCTTTGATTTTCCACACTTACTTAAATCTTTGCGAAATGTTTGGTTATCACGTAATATGAACACGCCAGATGGAATTGTATCATTTGATGTGATCAGAGAACTTTATGAATTGGAAAAAAGCAAAATTACAAAAATGTGTTGCAAACTTACTGAGTGCCATATTGCACCCAATATATTTCAAAAAATGAGAGTGTGTTATGCGGCTCAAATTTTTAGCAAAAGTGTAGCTGCAGGCATTGGCACTGCTAGAGAAGCAAACGCCTTTAAAAAAAATTCAGATATATCTACAAAGTCCACTGCTGCCTTTGTTAAAAAGGTTGACAAAATATTCGATTGTTTGAACAGTGGAACTTTATATGATAAAAATGAATTTAAATCTGCGGTCAAATTTAGAAATAAAGTTTACAATTTTATTCTTGAATTTATAGATTATTTAGAAAACATCTCTCTTATTCCTAGTAAAAATGCAGTTTATTGTTTGGACGGTATAAAGCAAACTCTACGAGGAGTTATTGTACTAATGAATGACATTAACGGCTCAGAAAATAGTAATGGTATAAATTTCTTACTAACAAAACGATTAAACCAAGACATCGTTGAAAATCTTTTTAGTGTTTTAAGAGCAAGATATGGTCATAATAAAAATCCTTCTGTCTATGAAATTAATATACTGTTATCCAAAGTATTATCTATTAACTTGATCCAATTCAATCAATTATCTAATTGTGAAGAAGATGAAGACAATATGTTGAATATTAATGTAAATGATTTAGTTAACGATACCACGGATTCCATTACAGATGATTTAAATCAGAATGATACTGGAGTAGAACTAGATGAAAGCACATACGATGAAATTGAAAATGAATTGCAAAATTCACTTATAGATGATACTTTTAATAATATCAATTCATCTATTGAAATGTCATCAATGAGATATTTTATTGGGTATATTGCTCAAAAAATTATCTCAAAGACTGTTTGTGACACCTGTGAAGATACTTTTCGAAAAAAAGATGAAGTTATAACTCGACCATCTGAATTATTGGTTTTTTCTAGAAATTACTTAAGGAATTGTGACTTTGGAAATTTATATGCACCTTCAGATATTTTATTTGAAGTATCAAAAGCTCACTGTTTGGTTTTTAGTAAAATTTTTAAAACTCAATTACATATTAAAAATATAAAAAAGTTTATATCAGAAGAGTGCATAGAATTTACAAACAAAAGTGAACATCACAGCGATTGGTTTTGCGAAAGTAATCCATGTGCTACTCATAGAAAGAAATTTTTAGAATTCCTTCTGACGGTACTGATACGGAAGCATTGTTCATGGTCGGTTAAAAAAAATATATCAAGTAAAAATACAAAAATTAATGTACTTTCACAGAAGTAGAAAGCTCATTAAATACTCACCTACCTATATTTCAATATAAATGTAACATTTTTAAATAAAAATACATAATTTAAATTTAAGGTTTATTTTGCAACCCATTTGGGTATTTTTAAATTGCAAATCTAGACCCTTCAGAAAGTTTATTTTGCTCTTGGTTGGATTTATTATTTAAATACTTTATCCGTGGTATAAGGAAAAGGCAAAAATTTTCCTTAAGGGTGCTCGTTACTGGGTATTCTCCCTATGTCATATTTTTACACTAAAATACATATATATCTATTGCAAAAAAAACGACTTTTGATAAAAAGAATTTTAAAAATTCTCATATGTATGTATAGGTACATATTTTAAAACTGATCTTTACAAAGGTATGCTGGAAAAATTGGCTAAATGCATAATTGGGTTCACAATGAAAGAAAAAAAACTTGCTTTTGAACTCAAGGACTGGAAAATCAGTTTAAAAGTCCGAAATATAATAGTGCAAAACTGACAAATTACATTATCTTTTCACAAAAAATATGAAATAACTTTTTTTCAAAATTATATGCGAATTTTCAATGAAAATAGAAAATTATAAAATGCATTTATACCTGCAAGTTTAAAAAGAAAGACAAAATTTGGTTAAAACTGGATTTCAATATAACAACAACAAAAATAAGAAAAACGAAAAAAATTTCAAATTTCTTCAAGTCAATAATAATAATATGGTTTTAAAAATTTTTACTTATAATTTGAAAACAACGCAAAGTATGGCTCGAATGTGTGTATGTTAGAATTATGTATGTATATAGCTATAGCTATATATAGCGAGAATACCAACAATTCATATTTAATGTTACTTGTTGTTTTTAATTTCAATATAGGTATAGTAAAAAAATTCAAACTAAGCAACATTTGTGTAAAGAATTTATTCCTACTTTACCGCACTCTACTTGTGCGTCTGTTCTAAACTTTCTCGATTCTACTGCCTTTTGTTCATGATTAAAATGTTGATACGATGAGTAAAATTGTTGATAATTGCTACTGAATATCATTATAAACATGAGTATTAGAAACAAATGTATAAGAAACATGTTGTGGGGTGTGATATCACGCCTCAGATCAAAAATTTTGAGTGCCATGAGGATATATGGACGTTGACCATCTTCTACTTATACAACTTTGGTTAAACTAAGTTTACAAGTGACGGAAAATAAAAATGCCACACTAACAACAAAATCATCATTACAATAATTACATAAAGACTACTAATTAATAAAAAATTCAATAAGTGCAGCAAACAAAGCATTACGCTCAGTTACACAAGAGAGTTTAACCACAATGGGCCCACTCTTATTAGCCTTGTAAGTGTTGGTTAGTGATAGAGATGCATTGTTACTAGACTTACTCTTACATGTAACCTAAAAGCATGAGAATGCGGAGACACAGCAACACCAATATTTTCAGCAATATGTTTATAAACATTAGTTGGATTCTCATTAGCTGTATGAGGGATACCAGTAACAACTACCCAGATAACTTTTTAATATCGATACTCGGGTATCAATTAGTCTTCAATATTTTTCGCCTATTCTAATGATGATTTAATGAAGATATTTTGATTCCTACATCAATAGAGATGAGTTTGGTGGTGGTAGTCAAAATGGTGTTGCTAAGAAAACGAAATGATGAATGTTACTGATGTATAATTGATTCTTTTCTGATTCCTATCATCGTATTATTAAGGGGAAAATTATAGAATGCACGACTGATATAGTACTGATGTTTTTAGTAAATAGTATAATAAGTAAGAAAATAGGAAACAAAATATTATGTAGTTTATTTTAATGAAAATATTCCTCATTGTTCAAAAAAGTAATATTTCTTGCATTTTCGTTAACTAAATAAGTGCAAACTTTAAATTCTACACTTTTTATATGTAATTTAAAAAATTCGAAAAATTACAAATGAAAAGTGTAGAATTTAAAGTTTGCAATTATTTTGTTAACGAAAATGCAAGAAATATTACGTTTTTGATTCCACTCTTCAGTACAGCATCAGTACAAAATATCAATACAGTATCGATACATATTTGATGCAGGGAATCACAGTCAATTTCCCCTTTTTCAACTAAATTCGATACTGACGAAGCAGGGGTTTGTCTGGCTTTACTACGTGTCTGACTACCAACAAGATTAATATTTGACTCCAATTCACAGTTGGCATTCTCTTTAGTACTTCCCATAATGAACACTATAGATCCAAATCAGTGTCTCAAGGTCACTCAATGTCAAAATTTTGAAAATAAAAGGAACAATTGTAAGAGTTATAGTAGATTCTAAAAGTTATTTTAAATTGACCTAAATAATTAACCAATATTACATGCGTTTAGGTCTAATCTCAATTTTGCTAGGTTAAAGAATGTTAGATTAATTATAAAAACGACACACTTCCGCCAGCTGTAAGAAAATAAAGTAAAGTAGAATTACTAGTTTGGTTTTAATAATTTTTTATATATTTGGGCATCCTTACACAATTATTTTAATCTTATAATAAGATGTACTGCAAGACTTCAGTATAATAAAAAATAAATTCAAAATAAACTATAACAAGATAATTAAAAATAAAAACTGATAATAAAAAATTAAAGCACTCAACCCAAAATAACTTTATTAAGTACGATAACACGGGAGCAAACTCAAACACGTCTAACCTCTACACATTACAAAAAAAGAATCTATATAAGCCTGTCTTTCCTATTACTTTTCTGTTTTGTTTAGAATAATTCAATAAATAAATGTCAACTAAAATTTCTAGAAAAAAAAATTTGTTTCTTATTATTCCTATAATTTTTGATGTATGGGTCTATAGGACCCTATTGATCTTTTACATTGCATTTTGTCTGGTCATTTGAAGGTTAAAACCTCGCTTAGAACGCGTATCCATCATGCCTATCCAAACTCATACGTTATTCGTCCGTGAAAAACACAACTCTCCAATCACTGTCCCATGTCATGTGCGTCCGAACAAATTAATTCTTTCTTATTTATGTCTTGTGGTCAGTACTGCTTTTTTCTTCATGGTACTGGTTTTTCCTTTAGAAATTTGTCAGTTGACGAATGTAGTGTAGTTACACCAGCTTTTATACCGATTCTTCTTGCAATTGCTCTATCCGAGTATCCTTCTTTCTTCAGTGCGTTTATTTTTGCAATTTCCTCCAGTGTTAATCTTTCTCCACTAACCATTTCTAAATATTCGAATGATATTTTATTCAATAACAATTAATTTCAATTGAACTTTCAGAAAATTTTACTAAAAAGATGGTCTTAATCATATTTTTATCAAAATAATTCTGATAATCAAATGTCGCGCGTTTTTCAAGCAATTTTTAAATAAAAATTAACAAAAATTCCACGATGCATAAAATGCATCTGGCAATACCATAAATTAATTAGGAATTCCCAGTTTTATAAAAGGATAAACATGCATTTTCTAAAAATCGAACATTACTCAGCAAACAAAAAAATTTCAGGCTGCCTACAATCATGTGTAGTCAAAATAATATGAGTTGGCGATGGCGAATCTCGCGCATTTCTTACATATGTTAGTGATCTTCTTGTGTATACATATACGAAGGAAGAAACCTCTTTCTTAGAATTTACAACAACAAAAATGCATGTGTGTAAGTATCTTTTCTTCTGCGCATAGTTTTCTAGTATAATACGATTTGGCATCTTTTTTAAATCGAGCTATATCGCGGAGTGTACATATGTTAGAAGCATTAAAATTATGCTTACCTACGGTGAATATTTGAAATATGTGGCCCTTATTATGTAAGTCGATGCGAATAGAATCGACTCGTCTTTTTCAAGTCTATTGAAATAAGTCATGGTATTATGTAAGTCTATAGACTTTTTAAAAAATAGTTACCGTTTGAAAGGAAAATTTTCTACTATACTTTATTTAACAATTAGAGTCAGTATTGTGCTTATGGAGGCAGTACCCGATGAGTTTTTTGCCTTGGTAATATTTAGTTTAAAAGATTTCTCTCGATTGAAATTGAGATCTGATCACTCCACACACGAGACAGATTTATACAAACGAAATGTAAAAGAGTATAGAAAAGTATGCCTATCTTGCCTGTACTGACTTTAATTGTTAAATAAAGTATAGACATCTGTCAGATCACGTTTGTTTTTGTTGTGTTTATAACTAATTTTCAATATTTTCAAGTGAATAGTCTATATATTTTGCTATTTTTTACATCTAAATTTATAAAATAAAAACAGACAAAATATATCAAAATCATGAGTTTTTTTATTTGGTTTGATGTTTTTGAAAATGAAATTAATGAAGATCGTCAAGCTGAGATTTTGTAAACAATTCGGAAAAGAAGGCGCTTGACTATTGAGAGTAAATTCAAATCCTCTGGATATGGATGAAATCATGTAAATTTTCTGTTTTCAGTATAACAAATACTTATTATTATTAAGGTTTGTCATAAATATTTCAGATTTAAGAAAAATTTTATATTGACGAAAGAGATTTTTCTAAAATTATTAGAAGATATAGAACCTTATTTGATTGAGAAGGTCACAAAGATCCTCATCTATAATACCAAACATTTTAAAACTTGCGTGCTTATTAAGATTTATTTTATAAATGTTCTATTTACAATATAACTATAAAAAAAAACTCTCATAAATTGTGTATATAACTTAAATCACATACAAATACAATAGACTCGAAGTCGCTGGCAAAATTGCTGTCGACTTCACAACTCTACTCTATGGAATAGAAAAAAATCTACAGTGATAGAAACTTATAATACTGTGACTCGACTTTAAGTCTATTCGACTTTAAGCAAAAACCATATAACTACAAAGATAAACAATTGCCATATATCCTTATGTCACCATTAATTTTTACTTCTACACCTGATATCAGGTGGGTACATGTTTACAGATTCTTATCAACATTTTATGCTTATGCAACATTTTAAAATCCAGTACAAATCAGTATATAGTAAAAAAAGACGTTGATGTTGCTAAACATTATATGTACCCAATAATGTGTCTGTTTACCAAATATAAATAATGGTTGCTACGGCAACATAAATTACGATTTATATTTTTGAATTTATTTTCATTTTGAATAAAAATATCTACATATTTGCTTTAAAAAAAAATTTTTTTTAATATGAAATATTATTTTTATTATACCTCTAAATACTATATACATACTCGTATATAGGTACATATACTATATACAAAATACATTTTATTTTTCAAATTTTAAAAATATATTTTAATATTTTTCATCTTCATTGAGAAATATGAAAATTTTATTCGTAATGAATCAGGAGATCAGAATCAATAGGCACGTTATTTCATTTTCTTTTACATTAAAGAATATCTAATGCTAGTTTTCAACCTTATGATCGTCTGATCAACGACTCCTATAGTACCAAGACTTAATGCTCAATTTTATTTTATTGTTTATATGTGTTGGAACTGGAAGTACCAAATTAACATTACAATTTATTGTTTTTAATCAATTATAACTAAGTTGTGATTAAAGTTACATGAAAATTATGTTGAAATGAAATGTAGAGAAGATCCTTAGCTTTATTTTCACCGAATATATTAAATATCTATGAGCAACGTAAATCAAAGAAAAAACGTGATAAATATTTAGTAACATAAAACTGAAAATCAATTTTTCCTTAAATCTCCCAAATTATTATAAATATCAAATTATAATGTTCTACAAATTTGTAGATTTTTATTAAATAAACATTTTTCCCAAACATTGTTATATTATAAAATTAATAGAAATTGAGTTATTAAAGAAAAATGATAATTTTTTATTAAAATCACAATTATCTCTCTCATTTCTCATTTTTAACAGCCACCTCTGAAAATGTAGTACCACTTGAAGAATTTTTTTATTCATTTGTTTATTTCTTCTTTCAAAAATATTATTCATAAACAAACAAAAATTTTAAAAATAGTTTCAAAAGCTGCGCAGTGTATTTTGCTGGCATCAAAAAGATTATTCGATGGAGCAAATAAATTTCCAAAATCTGAATATCTGGCATAATTTCCTGCAAATATAAAAAATTCGTATGGACAAGCTATAATTTCATCCTTTTTTTTAAACTTTCTTCACACCTGGTACAATTAATTTTAGATATAATTTTATATGCAACGTAACCGACAAAATATCTCATAGAAGTTAATTCTACTTTAATATCATCACCAAGGACATCTTCTATAAATATATCCTTATATTCTAGTTCAAGCGTTTCTAAGTCGATAGTTAAAAAGTATCATATCATCTTTATCAACTTCACAATTACTATTTACTCTAAATTGAACTACATTTGTGGAAACTATTCTTGTTACCAATACTGCAAATTCATGAACAGATGGATTATTATTGTTACCTCCTTTTGATTTTAAAATTCCGAAGAAATTTTCGATAACATCTTGGAGAAGTCTTTTTGGAAGGATAAAGTTAGTCTCGATATTTTCTTGTTCAATAGAATTCATAAGCATAATTGTTGCATTTAAAGTTTGCTCAATACCCTTAATACCTTGTTTTTCACTTTATCTCAAAAAGAAGATATACATAGGTACTAGAAAAAAATCATACGAGTTAATCAAAGAGAAAAAAGTAGGTAGTGGAATAAATTATATAATATTTAAAATCAAGCATTTTCATATCAATATGATATGAAAATATTCATCTACATCTACGCTATATAGTATAATGTTTATCCAATTGTGGTTTGTTGTTCTAATTATAGAAGAATTTGAAATTAATTCTATTAAGAATATTAAAGTATGTACATATTTATGCATTTTTTTATTGACTTTATAAGCTTTTAGATAACTTTAGGGTTTATCTATAATTTTTGAATTAACTCTAGTAGTATTTCGGTATTAAAAATATTAATAGAGTTTGTTAAAAATTAAAAGCGAATGATCTGCGCATACTATAATATACTATACACAAAATGTTTACATGTGTATTAGTGTTTTTCTCTCTTTAATAGAAGAAAAAAACCACTACTAGTGTAAAAATTGTCTAAAAATTATATCATTATCTCTCTGCGCAATTATACCATTCGCTTTTAATTTTTAACAAACTCTACATCCCAAATTATAAAATTTCATATGAATTTTTTAATAAGCGCATTTTATACTTTTCATGACATAAGTAATTTTATCTTTTATACCAATAATTTCAACCGTGTGGCCACGGCAGAATCACCATTTTTGTGAAACAATTTAACAATTTTAACCTTTATGTGACTGGACATACACAAAAACCATATATTTAGTAAAATCTTCTCTTTTATCTAATAAACCATGCATACCATACATTGTATGTATGTAAATGGAAGTTTAGAAATTTTTTCCAAAAAAAATGTATTTCAGCATCCCGTGGACCAAAAACCGTAATTCTTTAACATTAATGTTTATTTTGATCCTAAGGTTGAAAACTAGCATTAGATATTCTATAATGTAAAAGAAAATGAAATAACGTGCCTATTGATTCTGATCTCCTGATTCATTACGATTAAAATTTTCATATTTCTCAATGAAGATGAAAAATATTAAAATATATTTTTAAAATTTGAAAAATAAAATGTATTTTGTATATAGTATATTATGTACCTATATACGAGTATGTATATAGTATTTAGAGGTATAATAAAAATAATATTTTATATTTAAAAAAATTTTTTTTTAAAGCAAATATGTATTTTTATTCAAAATGAAAATAAATTCAAAAATATAAATCGTAATTTATGTTGCCGTAGCAACCATTATTTATATTTGGTAAACAGACACATTATTGGGTACATATAATGTTTAGCAACATCAACGTCTTTTTTTACTATATACTGATTTGTACTGGATTTTAAAATGTTGCATAAGCATAAAATGTTGATAAGAATCTGTAAACATGTACCCACCTGATATCAGGTGTAGAAGTAAAATATAATGGTGACATAAAGATATATGGCAATTGTTTATCTTTGTAGTTATATGGTTTTTGCTTTAAGTCAACCTCGAATCGACTTACATAATAAGGGCCTGTATTCCCCTTTGTTATTTCTTTTATGCGTGTCCTATTTTCTGTTTTCTTGATGCTCACATTGTTTCACATTCATTTTGGGTACTCCGATTTGTAACCGATTTGCATAAAAATATAAAAATTCAATTAAATTTTTCTCAATCATATCTTTTTTTTCTGTCAATTACAGATTTTTATTTTAGATAAACTAATAATTTTTCTTGGATATTTGAATCACGTGTTTTTTCTTATTATTTATTAATTTTATTTTAATTATTATTATTATTTTGTTTACATTACATTAAGAATATTTTATTATTTTTTTCCTAATTAATCATACATATAGCATTTATTTAAAATATTTACATTTTTTTAAATTTATTTAATTTTATTTTTAAATATACATATGTATTTATCTATGAGTATATTTTATTTTCTCTCTTTTTATTTTACTTTTTATGAAATTTTTTTTTCCACATTCATTTATTCAAAATTGGTTTTCAATGATTTCTTTTATTTATTTCTTTTGTCTCAATATTTTTCTTTTCTCTTTTGAGACACAATAATTTTTGTCATATTATTATTTTTGTTTTTTATCAAAATTTTCACTTATATTTTTTTTGTAAAATTTTAAAACAAATTTCTTTTATCATTAAATTTTTTAAATTCATAATTCCTACTATTTCTTTTTTAATTTGTTTTTTGTTTTTTTTTTTTTTTTGTTAAAGATAATTTTTGTTTTAAAATACAAAAAAAAAATATATATACATATATATATTTCTTCAATAACACAAATTTGTTTCATTTTGTTTTTATTTTTTTCTTTAAAAAAAAAAAGTTATTTTCTTAAGCTAATTTTAATAAATTTTCATTTTCATTTTTTTTTACCTATTTACATATTGTCAACGTTATGTTTTGTATTTTAAACTTTTTTCCTCCAATATTTTCTTTTTTCTATTCTACACACAATTACTTTTTCGTTTTTTCAAATAGCCTTTTTTTATAACAGTTTTTTCTTTCTTCAAGTAAATTCCTTTCTCCACTATGTTATGGTTTTTTCTTCTTTTTTTATTAATTTTTTTTCTCTCTTCAATTACTTAATTTTTATAATAAGTAAATGGCTGCATTTCAGTACACATTTTAATATGTATGTAATTGTGTATGTATATACATATTTTTTCCTATGTAATTTTGTACAAATTTTTCAGCATTACTTATTGTTTTTTTCATAAATAAAATTTTATGGTTTTTAAATTTGTTCTTCAGATTTTTAATAGTTTTTTTTTAAAATTTTATTTCTATTTTTAATTATATTATAAATATTTCTTTTTCAATGAAGCTGACGTTTAATCTAATTTTGATTTAAGGATAGAAATTAGGTCTTTATTATAAGAATATTTAATTATTATTATTTATTTTTTCAATTTTATTGATAATGATAATGGCATATTAATTAGTTTTATTTTGCTTTACTATTTTTTTTATTTTGGTTTTTTTTAATTAATTTTTTTTTCTAAATAAATTTTGATTTTTTTTAAAATTTCTTTGGCTGATTTTCAATATGAAGGACGCAAATATATGGCAAAATTTTTGAATAATTAATTTTGAATATCCTTTTTTTTATTTTTTATTCTTTTTTGTACGTGGTTTATCATTAAGTTAATATTTTTGTTTTATTTGTTAATTTTTTATTAATTCGTTTTTGTTTTGTTTTAGTTATCCTTAATTTGGTATATTGGTATTGTATAAGGAAAATCTATTTTCTTTTAAATATAAAATAGTGTTTTTTTTTTCTTTAGTTTTTTTTTACTTGAAAATAATTTTTGATTAATTTGAATTATTCTCTTATTTTTCTTTCTTCAAATATGCAGAAACCGGATAATCGATTGTTAATATTTGTGTTTTTTTGTTTAAATAAAAGTTAAAATTGAAAATTTTACATCTTGAAATTAGCCATTTAAATTTCAAACAATAATTAAAAAACCAAGCTTTTAGGCTTCGTTTAATAAATAATTTTTTGAAATCAAAAGTACTTACAGAGAACAGATAATCCTTCCAATAATCCTAATACATGAATGAATTAAAATATTTCGAAATTTTAATTTGAAATGAATGAAAAAAGTAATAAAATAAAACTTGTACAGTATGTGTTTGTAATTTTTTGTCCATAGAATTTTTTTTAAGCTTTTAAAATTCAATTCCAATGAAAATTGCTTGTTTTAAAGTTTTTTTTCTCTTAATAAACTATCCAGACTATGAAGATGTTTTTATATAAAAAAAATATTGAAAAGATGCCTATTTTAAAAAATAAAAGGATGTACATAAATTTCAAAGTTTAGCATCTATCACTTTTACATTTATTTAAAAATACATCCTAAGAGTAAAATTTTGTGCGTTATTTCGGTATTGTTTATTTTTTTTTTATTCAACCTTTCCTTTTTTCGTTTGTTTCTTTTGGCTAAAAATAAACTAAAATGTAAATTAACAAATTAAAAAAAAGAAGAAGAAAACAAATTAACGTTTTACTAACAAATAAATAAAATTAAAAATTTTTAAAAATAGTAAAATTAAAATTAATTCGATTATCTGAATTTTGTAATTTCTTTTGAAAAAAAAGATAATTAATAATTTAAAAAAAATTTTCATCTATTCTTTTAAATTTCGCGCGTAATTCTTTAAATTTCATATTTGATTTAATTAATTACTGTGGGCAGTGCTTTTGCTATAATTTTTTTTAAATAATTTTAGTTTTATTTTATTCTTGGAAATTTTTTTTCTTCCATATTTTAATCTTTTAAAAATTTTTTACTTGAAAAAGCACAATGATTTTGCTTTTTTTCAATTTTAATTAGTTTATTTTGCTCATATGGCCAATTTGAATTTATTTTATTGAATTTATTTTGTATTTTTAAAAATGGTGAAATGTGCTGTTAAGAATTGTGAAAATTACGAAAATAAAAAATTTAAAGAAAAAACAGTGAAATATTTTCATTTTCCAATAAAAAAGAACGTTTGTGAAGAGTGGGTAAAACTGTGTGGACAAAAATTAAAAGTTAATATAAAAATTGCACGCGTGTGTTCAGGATATTTCAAAGAAGAAGATTATAATTTAGAAAACATTTTGTTAAAAGAAGAATTTAAAAAAAAACAGATTAGTTAGACGCAGTGCCTAGACTAAATTTACCACTTCAAAAGAAACATATAGCTGAAAGGAAAATGAGATCAGAAAAAAGAAAACAAAGAAAAATATTACAGGAACGCTGCAATATATATGATCAGTATGAGATAAAGTCCTTAAAAATCAATCATGTTGTTAATAATTTCTCTGATTCCAGACATAATAATGACGAAAATGATGGAAGTAATGTAAATTCTAATGAAAATAATGAAGCCAGGAGTATGGGAGTGCAAACAGAGTAAGTACAAACATGTAATAAAAAATAATATAAAATAAATAATAAAAATATAATAATAATAAAAGTTCAAATTCAAAAACACGCGATTTATTTTCTATGCAATAAAAAGATTAACATATTGTATAATTTGTTTAATAATACATATACTTATTAAATTTTAGAGGCAATCTCGAATGCGCTCAAACATTAGAGATTATTGAACTTAAAAAAAAGTTTAAAGAAGCAGAATCAGAAAATAGGAAAATTCTTGAAGTCCTTGAACAAGAAAAGAAAAAAACACAATCTGTAAATAATATTTCACTAAAGGTCAGTTGAAGAAGCTATCCAATTTAAATAAAAAACACAATTGGAACAGCGAAGACATTTCCTCAGCTATTTCTTTGTATTCTGCCGGTCCTCGTTCATATCGCCTCTTATTAAAAAAACAGTTTCCTAAGAGTGATTCCACATGTATCTCTTCTACCATTTCAGAAGGGCATTTTGTTCAATAATGCTGCTCTGCCGAGTTTATTGCAATATGTACAAGAAAATTATAACGTGAAATATATTTTAATCAGGCGTCTTAATCAAGGCGTTTTAGAAAATTTTTTCGGAATAGTGCGGTTCAAAGGTGGTTTACATGATCATCCTTCATCTTTAGAATTCATGTATAGATTAAGACTGTGCATTTTAGGTACAAAAGTATTTAAATGTTTGTTTTTTTTTTTAAAGCTTTACTACTGTTTGTGAAATTAATTTTTTTATTAATAAGATTAAAAATCGTCTAATCTTTTATGTACAGGGTACTAATTGCGCAAGTCGATCGATCAAAAAAAATCGTTCATGGAATCGTTTTTGGTTTACGTAAGTCGATATTATGACTTTTGTTGTCAACTGGAAAACGATATGTCACACGATCGTAAAATTCTCATCGAATGTAAGTAAAAAAATGGTATTTAATTTTAATTCTTTAAAATATGAAAGCTATGATTTTAGATTTTTCAATATTGTAGTAATTTTATATTTTTTCATATTTTTTAAAAGAACTTAAAAATTAAAAAACGAAAATTTCAAAATTCTATTTTGTGTATTAATTTCCATTTTTAAAAAGCTATGTGCAATTCTATTGCTATTTTGGTAAATTTTTTTATAGCGTTTTTCTTTAAATAAAAAGTATCTTAAATAAGGAATTTTTGGAATTTCTATTATAGATACTTTTTATTTTTATCACCCACGAAATAACTAAACACAAGTTTTCGAGGTTACATAAGCTTAAAAATATTTGTTTATATTGGATGACAACTGGATTGAACGATATCCAAAACGATTTTCCACTGATCAATTTACAAAAAGCAAAAACGATATTGAAATTTCCTTCATCGTTTTCAATATCGTTCGACGATTGCTCGATCGATTGACTTGCGCAGTTAGTACCCCAGGTCGTTCAGATAATACTCAATAAGTGAGTGACTATAGCAATGTTGAAAAATCAGCAGAAATAGATGAGTTTCCAACTGCTGCTTTATTAGAATATAAGGAATCATGTAACGATAAAGACCTACAAGAATTTGATGACTATGCTTTTAATTTCGTCAGTCAATTATCAACTTCACAAATAATGTTGAAAAAATTGAAGAAAATGAACAAATTTATAGAATATCTTTCCGGATTCATTATAAAAAAACTAAATTTGAAAGATTTTTCAGAAACCAATGCAATTACTTATACGTGGATTGATTTTAAATCTGAAGGTGGTTTGAAAAAACCAAATATGGAGTTTGTATATAATATAAAAAAATTAGAAGAAATATTTTTAAAACTCAATGGAAATAATTTGTATTCTGAAAGAAAATTTTTATAAAAACATTTATTAAATTCAAAAGAAATAAATTTACCAATTAATGTTAAAAACCTTTATTTCAAATGCAGATTATACTTTAGAATTAGATATTTAAATTGTAAACAGGAATGTTAAAAATAAAAAAAGAAAAATAATCAAAACAATAAAGTAATATTAATATTATAATGCATCAAAAATTTATATTTGAGTCTCAATGACGTCATGTTCCATTTCTCATTAATTCTTTATACTACCTATATATACGTTCCAATTACCTTGATAAAAACTCTTTCTTAGAAAATGACGTCAATTTGATGTCAAATTGAATATTTTCTATTGTGAAATCTATTTTTTCTATCCTTACAGAACCGTAGTACTGGTTTTCTTGAAAATAAGTAATATATTCGTTACCATCAGTCATTTTGTTTTTACTTTAACAAAATCTTCAAAGTACATATTTATAGAAAAAAAAAAAAAACAGGCTTCATTCTTCAAAAAATTAATTTAGCACACAGACAGGGGTCTTAATATCTTTCACAATAATCATTAATTTTCTATCGCATTACAAATAATGGGACAGTTTTTGAAAATTTCTATGAATTTGCCTCAATTTTTTTATATTGAATTTCTTTTTGGTCATTTAATATACTTAGTTTTTTATTTTTATTATTTTTTTAAATTATTTATTTTATATTTTTTCATAAGTATTTTAGGTATTTACAATAAATAATTATTTTAAACATTATTTATTAAACTTGTTTTTCATGTCTAAATATACTTACAACTTTTCAGCGTTTATTAATGTATTTTTTTGTGTTTTTTTGTTATGCTTTTATTATTTTCTAAATTTTTATTTTTATTTTAAATCTATAAAGCACATAAATTGTAATTTTATCTGTTTATTTTTGTTTTTTTTTTCTTTTCTGATTTATTCATTTTATAGCTTATTCTAATTTGCTTGAGCATATTTTTACTATTATTTTTTTTTATCTCTTTTTTTTTTTAAATTAAAAAAAAAATACATAAATAAAAAAATTTTTTTTTTTATTTTCACACAATCATTTCTTCGAGTTTTACTTGTAAATTATGTGGAAAAAAAAATGTAATAATATACTTTATATTTTAAAGTAAAGTACAAACAAGGGAACAATACGAATAATAAAAATTTAACTCTTTAATTATATTTTTAATTATAGGTAAAATAACTAAAATCTGGGGTGTTAGTTGTTGTTAATAGCTGAATTGATTATTCAGTAATTGCTTAGTCGATTGAAACAACTAACGTACTTCTACCCCTAGGCCCTGATGTGTGTCTGAATATGTGAATTAAGTATTACATAATTTTATTTTGACGGAAGATCTATTCCCCCCAAGTGATCAATTTTATTGTTTAAAAAAGGATCTTATTTTTCCTCTTTAACATTTTACTTATGTATAATATTATGTATTGAGTTTTCAATTCATTATTATCACGAAACAAAACTTTTTAAATTATTTTTTAAATTAAATCTAGAGATCTACTGCAAATTCTAACAATATAAGGACAATATTACTTTCAATCTACATACTACATCGGAATTATATATGTATGTAGTATATGTATATCCAAAAAAATGTGACTGGAAATGTCATTAAAAAATTTAGTGAAATTCAAAAACAATAAAAATAAATGCAAAAGAAAAAATAAAATATGGAAAAATAAAAGTAAAACTCGAAGTTATAAAATGGAAATAATATCGAGAAATTTAATTATTTTAAATTTTATTATTCAACAAATAATATTTTTTCTTTAATTACTTTTTTTTTTTAATACAATATGTTAATTCTATGGTACTAATTCTATATATTAATTTTACTCTTTTATTTCGTCTGTATTTTTTTTTTATATAAATTAACTATTTTTTTTCTACAAATTAATTATAAAGTATAATAATAATAAAAATAAATAAAAATTTGTATTTCCTAGTGCTTGTTATTAATTACGTGCTTTATATAATTTTTATTTATTTATTTATTTCATTATTTTTACATACAGTGATACATATAATGCTTTGTATTAATTACAATAATAATTAATTTATCTTTAATTTAATTATGATAAATTCAACTACTTATTTTTCTTGTTTTTTTTTTTTTGATTTAAAATAAATCTACTCTTTGATTCCATCATTGTTTGAATTCATCAGTATTTTTTTCTTTTCAATTTTATTAATTAAATTACATACTTTATTTTTAAATTAATTATTTATTTTTCTGTAAAATTATTTTCCGTTTTTTTTTTAATACTCACTACAACAAAACAGATAATAAAATTATGAAAGAACAAAAAATCTTTAAAAAATATATTTACTCACTTTTTACTATTTTTTTTTTTAAATAAAAATTAAAATTTAATAAAAAATAGTATAATTTTTAATCAGAAAAAAAAGATACGATTTTTAATTAAATGGTGTTCAAATTTTGAGTTAACTTCTTAATTTTTAAATAAAACACATAATTTATTAGAAATAACCAGATATCTTTTTTGAATATTAAAGAAGACATGTTGTGGTTAATAATGGAAAAGAATGTCAGACCACTCCTCGCAGCTCTACAAGCCTTCAATCTTTTAGAAAAATTTCCATCACGTGTTCACATAATATTAATAGGTAATTGTGGTTCAATTTGAGTGGTTTGCTTATTGTTATTGTAACAATTTGAATAAACAAAGTTTTGCTTTTGCTTTTAGTTTGTCTTTATTATTCAAAAAATTAACTTATAATAATTTATTTTACAATTTGTGCTCTTTTATACCTTTTTTGATACAGTGATTTTGTGTGTTACTTTGATGTTGCTTTGTTACTACAGTGATTTTGTGTGTTACTTTGATGTTGCTTTGTTACTACAGTGATTTTGTGTGTTACTTTGATGTTGCTGAGCTAAACTAAATGAGTGATAATTGATTATATTAAAATATAGTGTTGTCGCTGCTACATTATTATTATTATGTGCTTCTTCAAAAATGAATCCTTGCTTTGGTGATGCGATGCTGATGCTTGTCACAAATTCAAAATAGCAACGCAAATTTTATGATGCGTTGTCACATATTCAAAAAAGCATTGCATCAAATCAAGTATTCGAAATTCCTTGTAATATTCAGCGGTCATGTAATAGCATTGACATAAAAAAGTTTCGTCTGAACTGCGTATTACGCATCGTGAACAGAAGAATATTAGCATCACCAAAGCAGCGATTCATTTTTGAAGAAGCATTATTTTTGTTGTTGTTGGACCAATCACTCCACCAGACCAAAAACCGAACCAGTCAGTTAATTTTTGTGGATGCACTGGTTGTTGCAATACTGTTGTTACTTGTGGATTTTCTTCCCCTAGATATAACAATTTTGTTTGTTTACATATCCACCAATTTTAAAATGAGCTTCATCACTAAAGATGATTTTGTTTAAAGAAATTTCTTCCAACTTTCACCAAATTTAAAATAATTTTTCACAATAAAAATAGTTGTATATTTTTCCATATTTACTTATCGCAATGTTTCTACGTGACAGCTGTCAGAAAAACAAAACCATTTTGATACAAAAAACACAAATGGCGGGAAATTTAAAAAGTTAACTCAAATTATAAATTTTTCAAAAAAACAGCAACAACACAAAAATACAAGTACATACAATATATTCTTAAACATCATAGGATATTCACACCACATTTACATACATACATAGGTACATACATATTTATATGATACATTCAAATATTTTTATTATACATAATATATTATACATATATATATATTTTTTTGTTTATCACACATTTTTATTTTTATTTTGTCTAATTTCGTGTTTATCCAAATAGTTTAATTTTTTTTTATTTAATACTTATATTCAGTGTTAACATACGTGTGTTTGTTTGCTTTTTTTAATTTAATTTTATTTTAAAAATGATCCTGATTTTTTGTATAAACTACACATATTTGAGAAAATACACAAATACTTAGTTAATAAAATTCGTATCTTGTTTTTTTTTCATTTCTGTTTTATTTTTCTTTTGTTCTTAATAAGTTTTTTTTTCTTCTCATAAAAAAATTAATTTAGTTATTTTCTATTTTGTTGATTTATTTTTCAGATTTTTTATAAATAATGTTTTATTTTCCTCTTAGAATGATTTTACAAATTTTTATATTGTATTTTTTGCATTTTAATTTTTCATACAGGTTTTTAAAATATATTATCTGTTTTTTTGAGTAGGTACATATATACATATTTAGATATCTTTTTTTTCCACGGTGTTATTTTTTTAAATTTTATTTTAATTCTACAAAAGCTTTCATTAGCGGACGAAAAAATGTTCGTTTTTTTTAAATTTTTTTTTTGAAGCTGTGTAGTTTTAATATTGTGTGATGTAATTTGTGTTTAATTATCGTAATTAAGAAAATCAGTTAATTTTTCAAAAATTAAAAGTAATTATCTTTCAGTTAAAAAAAAATAATAATAAAACTTAATATCTGTGAATTAATTGAAAAATAGAAAAAACAAGACAATAAGAGATGGAAATTTCAGATAGTCGAATTGAATATTTCCTTTTCTAAAGTTTCTAAAGTAAAAGAATAAAAAAGTAACAATCTTATTTGACAATAACAATTTTTCATTTTAATTTCTATCCGTATTAAAAAAAAAATTTTTTTTTGAAATTGTTGAAAATTTTAGAAAAACTATTCGATAATTGAAAAATATTCCTTCTACAATAACAATTAAAAAATAAATTAACTATAATCTATCCTATTACGTTTCAGACTTAATTTATTAATCAATACTTACATACATACTGTACATACTTAAGTTGTTTCAATCGACTCAACAATTAAAGAGTTTATACGGCACAAAAATAATCCGAATTTTGGATTAAATTGGGAGTAGCGTAGAAACGGTAAAATTGGGATTAAAAAAGTACATGCAAACGTTGATATTTTTATACACTTATAGTATACATATTATTCTTCTTTCACATAAAAAATAGAAGAAGAACGTGAAAGCTTCACTTTCACCATAAAAATTAGAATCCGCCATATTGCATTTTACCTCACACATAAATATAAAAAAATTGGGATTAAACCCGAATAAATTGGGCTTAAGCCAAAATCCGAATTATCGAGTTTATACTACAAAAAATTGGGAGTAAACCAAAATCCGTATTAAAAGCGAATCAGGCATAAACTCGTACATATAGTCAAAATAATATGAGTGGAAGTTTTCTCGCGCATGTTTTACATGGCGTAGTGATCTTATTGTGTATACATATACGAAAGAAGAAACCTGTTTATTAGAATTTACAACAACAAAAACGCATGTGTGTAAGTATCTTTTCTTCTGCGCATGCTAACGTAGTAAGTAATACGAAACTTCAACTCTTTTGGGACAAGCTATAACGTTTGGGCCGGCTTTTCAGAGGTGACTGTTAAAAATGAGAAATGAGAGAGATAATTGTGATTATCATTTTTCTTTAATAACTTAATTTCTATTATTTTTATGATATAACAATGTTTGGGAAAAATGTTTATTTAATAAAAATCTACAAATTTGTAGAACATTATAATTTAATATTTTTAGTAATTTGAGAAATTTAAGGAAAAATTGATTTTCAGTTTTATGTTACTAATAGCCAGTTTCACAGTGAGGCTTAAGCGAAGTTTAAGTCTTAAACTGAGTTTATTCACTTTTTTCAGTTCCACAGTGGAAGTTAAACTGAGTTTAACTTGAAATCTAGTAGTCTTTATCTGAGGCTTAAGCTATCTACAAAAGCTTAGCTAAGCTTTGGCTTAAGCTTCCACTGTGAAACTGGCTATAAATATTTATCACGTTTTTTCTTTGATTTACGTTGCTCATAGATATTTAATATATTCGGTGAAAATAAAGCTAAAGTGCAAGACAGACGACAGCCTAAATTGGCAATTATCTCTCAATTGCCAATTTTCTGTTTCGTGTGTACACATAATTCCCAATTATTAGAACATAATTGCCAATTTACTCAATGGACATAATCGTCAAAATATTTGAAGATAATTGAGTTAGAGCCATCTGGTGGGAAATAGTTTAGTAAGAATTACGGAAATTTTTGGTCTAGTAATCTATGATTTTAAAATTTTGTTTTAAAAATTTTATTCGAAAAGCAAAGATTACTAGATATTTCAAATAAAATAGTTTCAGTTTATTTTTCAGTTTTGAAAAAATTATTACATATTTTATTAAAAATGGAAGATAAAATATTAATTGTGACACAGAACTTTTTATAAGTCTTTTTAATTTTTTTCTTCTATTTAATAGGTAGATAGAAGAATAATTTTCTCTTTTTTATCCATAATTTTTCTACACTTCACAGTTCACAAAACTTCACTTTGATTGCTTCAATTTTTTTTCGATTTTAGTTTCAATTGTTTCAATTGCCAATTAGACTTTATCGTCTGTCACACAATTTATAATTGGGAATTAAGTAAATTGAGAATTGACATAATTAACATTAACTTTTGTCGTCTGTCTTGCACTTAAGGATCTTCTCTACATTTCATTTGAACATAATTTTCATGTAACTTTAATCACAACTTAGTTATAATTGATTAAAAACAATAAATTGTAATGTTAATTTGGTACTTCCAACACATATAAACAATAAAAATTGAGCATTAAGTCTTGTTATTATAGGAGTCGTTGGCTTAAGCCAAAATCCGAATTATCGAGTTTATACCACAAAAAATTGGGAGTAAACCAAAATCCGTATTAAAAGCGAATCAGGCATAAACTCGTACAATAACTAAATAATCAATTCCGCTATAAATAAGTCGATTGAAACAAATGACGGTGCTGAAATTCAGCTTAAAACTTTGAGTTGCTGAATATCATCAATTGACGATCATCTGACGTTTTCGAAGATTCACGTTCAATTTCAACCCGTTCGGAATATTCCTATAGTTCTTTTTTATTTTTCAAAGTAATTCCTAAATAGAAGCTTTCTCTCTTGTATTTAAAAAAAATTCCAATTACTATCAAGTGTATCTATCAAAACGGCATTCTTAGTGCTAATTGGGTCTTCGGAAGAAATCCGAGAACCGCCACGTCAACCATCATGTGGATGTGTGTGCTGTTTTTTTTTTGTTTTTATAAAGTAAAAGTAAGCCAATTAAGAAAATAATAAAATTGATTATATTATTTTGTTCTGTTTTCCATTCACTACCACATATCGTTTTCGTTTTTTCCTTCTCTTTTCCTAAAATGTTTGTTTTGACTTTGAGGAAAAACTATAACAAAAAAAAAAAACTAAAAAAAAATTATCTATAAAAAAGAAAAACAATATTACATTGATTTTTGAAAAATAACTTTATTAATAACGTAATAAAATAAAAACTAAAACATAACCATATTTATTTTTTTATTTAAATTTTATTTATTTTTATTTTTTTTTTTATATTGTTTAATATTTTTATGTATTTTATTTTTTTAAATAACGTAGAAATGATAGTAATATTATGTCTACATTACTGGTTTTTTTTTAAATTATTTTCCTACTCTTATATAATCTTGTCACATTTCATTATTTTTTTTTTCTTGTTAAACGTATTTTCTTTTTTTTTATTTGTTTGTCTTCCTTAAATTTTAGATTTTCTTTTTATTTTGTATTTTATTCTCTGATATCTACAATGAAAAGCAAATATATTTTATTTATTATTATCGTATCTATTATTTAAATTTGTGCAGAATATAAATTTGTTTATTTATTTTTTTTATTCTTTTCTGTTTTGTTTTAAATTTATTTATTTACTTTTTTCTTTCTTCATTTTATCAAGTCATAGGCGGTAATAAATTTTTTATTTATGTTGTTTTATACTTTTATTTCTTAAATATTTTTTTATTTTTAATTCTAATAGTTTTTTTTCTCTTTTGTTGTTGTTTGCTGTATTTGATTTTTTTTTCTTATGTTTTATAATGTTTCACAATAAATTGGTTCTTATAACTCATTTACTTTTTTTTATATGTATTTCTATTTTATTTATTTTTATTTTTTATTTTTTTTTTTTAAATTTTATAACTAATTTTAGTTATACAACATGATTGATCACAAATTTATTACAACATTTTACTTGTTTTTTTCATAAATTTTCTTTTTTCTAAGTTATTTTCTCTCTTTAATTATGTTTTTGTTTGTTGATGTTCTTATTTTTGTTTTCTATTAATTTTTATAATTACTAATTATTTTTTTAATATATAAAAAAAGAAAATCATTTTTTTTTCGTTTTAAATGTGATTTTTTTTCTTTTATTTTACAAAATATAGAAATTGCTTTTTATTTTTATAATTTTTTGTTTTGTTTTTTTTTTTTTTTTTGCTACTAATTTTGTGATAAAAGCTTAATAGAAAATTTAGAGAATAAGAAAAAATTTTTTTTTTGTTATTCATTGATTTTGTTGTTGTTTGTTTTTTGAGCGAATGCTTATAAAGTAAAAAAAGAAGAAGAAGAAAAAAATTAAATTAAAGATGAAAAATGAAAAAAAAACTAAAACTAGTACCACAATTAGAAAGACGTTTTCTTTTGTTGTTTTGAACACAAAAAAAGAAAATTTGTTTTATTCTGTTTTTAAAAGCAAACTAGGAGTTTTACATTATTTTTTCTTGCTAATTTTGGAAATTTGGAATTTGTTGAATATTGAAATTGAATAGTTGTGGGATTTTAAAAACAAATAAAAAACAAGTACAAATTAACTTCTAAGTTCTTTGAACGCCAGCGTTGTGCTACGAATCACTTGCCGTGATTCAATGATAAAAAAAAAAAATATTTAAAAAAAATTTCTTTTAATTCTTTAAAATGTACAAAAAGGGTTTTTTTTCTTAAAAAAAAACTAGGATCATTTATGTTTTAGAAATTTCAGTTATTTCTATACAAATAAAATTGGTATGAAATAATAGACAGTGCCCGAAATTTTGTTTTTAACAGCATTAGAAAATATCCTCTTTTTTTTTCTATAAACTAATTCTTCTTTTATACATCTTTCTTTAAAAATTGTAACGAAAAACAAGAGAAATGGATATCTTATTTTTCAGTCTGACTACTAAATTGATCTGCTTAGTACTTAGTTGTAGAAGAAAGAAAAAATTAATTAATTTCTTTCTTGGAAATTGGGATAATCAAATGGTACTAGCTTTATTTTTTTTTTAATTTTTCTCATATAAAACAACAAAAAAAAGTATTTCAAAAAATGTGTTTTTCAACTACAGCTTATCTACAATTGATTTCTTATTTTAAAATTTTATTAGAGTGTAAAAAAAGGCAAAAAAAATAAATAGAATTGAGGAAAAAAAACTTCTTTTTTCTTCTTTTTTTTCTTATTGATATTTGAATTTTTTTGGAAAATAATTTGATGTCAAACTGCATCTCTACCTGGCTCTGATTTATGATGGCTACTAAATTTTTTATCTTCATTATTACTACTATAACGATGACGTTCGCTAATACCGTCACCACCGTCACCATTACTATCACTGCTACGATGACGACTACGATGATTATTATCCTTATTTTTGACACCTCCACCACCTACACTACCATCACCATCTCTACTACTGGTACTGGTACCAGAAGCAGTATTTTTCTTATCTCTCCACTTATCTAACGATGTATAACAACATTTAAAAAATGATGATGCTCTTGTTGTTGTTGCTGTTTTATCATCATTATCCCTACCATAATCATCATTGTCGTTCACTCTTAAATTTGCATCTGTATCTATTTTTATTGAATAATTACTATTACTATGCAAAATTATTGATGATGATGATGAGACAGTCGCTTTCATCACCATTAAATTATTTTTTCTTGAAGACATTAATTTTTGTAAATCAGATGTTGTTGTTGATTTTGTCTTTGTTTTTGGTGTTTTTTTAAATTTATTTTCATCATCGTTAGATAATTTATTTGTATTTGTAGTTTTTGTTATTGTAGTTGTAGTACTGCTATTATTACTGTTATAAACAACAGTAGCTGTTGCTGTTGTTGATAATGTTGTTTTTGTTGTTGTTGTACTAGAATTACTCATAAAACTACTACCAGCGATGGCAGTTGTTGTTATTGCTGTTGTTGATGGTGTGGTAACGGTAATTTTTGATAATTCTCCATCACCATATAATTCACTTTCCCATTGTTTATAATATGAAAAGGAAGAAGAGGATTCTTTTTGTTCATTTTGTTGCTGTTGTTGTTGTTGTTGTTGCAATATTGACGATGAAAATTGCGACTGCCATTGTGGTTTTATATCAACAATTTCTATTTCTTCTATATCACTAAAACTATTTAATTGTTTCAACAAATAATGCACATCATTTCGTTTCGTTTGATTATCGTTTGTTAAAGGATTATTCTTACTTAATTTCGGCTGTACACAAATATTATCATTATAATTATTTATTATACGATTATTACGATTACTATAGCTATTATTTATATTATTTAAATTGCTTACGGCTGCGTAATGTGTTGGCGTTGTTACTGCTGCTGTTACAGTTACTGTTAATGCTGATAAGGTTGATGTTGTTGATGCTGCTACTACTGTTGATCCTGTTTTACCATAATTGTTACAATAATCACTATAAGTTTCTCCAATTTCTAAAGATGGCATTGGTGATATCCTTCTATTAATTATACCACCATTAACACCACCACCACCACCACTATATATTGTATCTGTGCAATCAAATTTTATTGATTTACCGCTACTATTACTTTGTTGTCTTGTTACTGTTGCATTTGTTGTTGTTGTTGTTGCAGCAATAACAGTATCTGTAATTGAAACAGCTTCAGTATTCGATGCTGACGCTGCTGCTAATGCTGATGATGCTGCTACTAACGATTTATTAGCTAAATGTTTTGCTAGAATGGATTTTATTGTTGTTTGTTGTGTTGCTGCTGCTGTTGTTGTTATTATTGACGACGAAATGATGTCATTATTGTCGCTCCCCCGCGATTACCGACTGTCGCGAGCGGAGCGAGGCCTTCCCTAACTGGATGTTGATGCAATTGGTGATACTGGTGATAAAGGACTACGAGCTGAATCACGTGGACATCCTGATAATGTTATAACTAATTTACGTGAACCCGCATGATCACGATGTTCACATAACCAAACACCTTGCCATGTGCCTAATGATAATTTACCATCAGTTATTGGGATTGTCAATGAACTGCCTAAAAAGCATGCTTTTACATGAGCCGGCTAAAAAAATATAAATAAAAAACAAACAATTATTTGATTATTAAATACTAAATTTATCGTAATAATTGCTTAAAATTATTACCATATCATCAGGTCCTTCACATGAATGCCGATATGGCAAACCTTCTGGAACTATTTTATTTAACATCATCTCCATATCGTCCCTAAAAAAGAAATTAAAGAAAAATTTAATAATAATTATTTTATGAAATTTATCATAAAATTAATTTTAATTTTTTTTTTGTAATATGTTAAGTGGATGTAACATGTAACACTCTGCGCGTTAGAAAAAACTAATAATTTTTTTAAAATTAAATTAAAATTAATTTTTTTATTTACCGAACATCTGGATCCCAACTTTCATTTAATGCTAAACTAGCTGACGTGTGCAGTACTGAAATTAAATAAGATACATAGAAAAAATTAATTAATAATGTGATTAATTGGAACTCACGTGTATTATTTCAATTTTTATAATTACATACATATTACGCACTTTTTCTTTTACTTTTAACAAAAAATAAGTGCACAATGAAATTTATGTAGAGCAAAAATAATTTAAAAAAAGAGTTAAGTGTACTTCACACTTGACGATCTATCTTATGATTTATCATTTGACTAATGTAATTTGTTGTTGTTACAAAAACAAATTACACTAGTCAAATGATAAATCATAAGATAAGTCGTTAAGTGTGAAGTACACTTTACCAAATGAAATCAGACAAACATTCAGATGCTATAGATCAAGATAGATTCCGTATTATTAATTTTAATCTAAATTTATTATTTTTTTTGAATACATGTAAAATTATATTAAAAAATCAAGTAAAAAGATAATATTATAAAAAATTACAATTTTAATTGTATAGGTACTCTCTGAAAATGAGAATGGCAATTTTTTCAGTCATAAATTTTGAAACCATCATCATTGTTGTTTTAAGTTGCTAGTAAAAAAAAATAGAGACATACAATTTTTTTTTCACACATGGTTAATTGCAATGCGAAAAAAAGATAATAAAAATGAAAAATTATGCGTAGGTTTATTCATTCTTTTTTTTAAATTATTATTTAAAAAGCAGTTCATACTTCACCTTTTATTTTATTATTTTTATATTTTATTTAAAAATAATTTATTTTACTAGCTTTCTATGACCATGTACCATTTTGTGTGTATATATGCTCTTTTGTTTTCATTAAATTACAGGGTACAAATTAAAAACTTTCAGAAATATCTGAAAATTGTTGCTGAAGGAAAAAAACAATGAAATTTGTATCCTAAAGTAATTTTTGTTGTTATTCATTTATGTCGTACTTTGATTTTAGAGCCTTTTTGAAATTTTTCTAAATACATATTTAATATTTGGACTTATTAGTTTGCAGTTTTAAAAAAAATTGTGAAAAATCTTAAAGAACATCCTATAGGATTCTCGTGAAAAATATAGAAAAAAATATTATATAAAATTAATATGCTTGAAAATTCAGCATTAAACATATCTCTATTTTTTTTATCAGGCCATCATCATAATCATCATCATCAATTCACCAGTAGTAGAATGATTATGAATTATGATGGTGATGTGATGACTATGATGATTGATGATATATCACTAGTTTACAAGTTGAAAACTTTAAGTTTTCTGAATCAATTATGCAAGGTGGTGGTACAGGCCCTGTCTAGTGTATCCAACACATCCGGGATGTACTTATATGTACATATGTATGTATGTATGTATGTATGTTATATTATGTATTTCAAGCAGTAATAGCCTAACCAAAATAGAACATTACGAGACGAAACGGTAAGAGCGAAAGTACATTAATAAATGATTCAACCATAATAGACGGTAACTCACGTTCGTTGAATTTCGTTAAAATTGAAATGTCATTTTTTCGTACGTTAGCTGCCATAAGAATCGTATTATTTAATGGAAGACGCTGTTGGTTAATGTTGTATTTTGGGTGCATCAATTAATTTGTATAGTTTCGAACGATAAAGTAATTACAGTTTTTTTTTAAATTAATCGGTTTTTTTTTATTCCTTATTTTTCTTTCCCTTCATTGATTTTTTATTGAATTTGGAATATTTTGGAGTATATATAAATCTATGATATTTTCCAAATTTTCTATAAGTTTTTTTTTATTTATTTTTCAAAAAAAAAAATCACAATATTTAACAAAATTGAAAATAGTATTTCACACAGTATAAATTGAAAATGTATACAAAAGCAAACGTTTTGTTACGTTTTCATTGTGGGCAAAATGTCAAAATTACAGCACTTTTGCTTACGTTCGTTCAGTTTCTAACGTATCTTTATGTTCTATTTTGGTTAGGCTATAACAGTACAGTACACAATGATATAAATAGACTGGATGGAACAACTGTAGGAAACACCATACTGTAAAAATGGGACAACATTTATATTGTTGTCTCACTCTTAGGGAATTCGTCATGTTTCAATGAACGAAGAATGATTTAAACATTTGATATTTTTAAAAGATAGATGGAGGCACAATTTTCATTTAAATTAAAATGAAATTAACTGGATTTGAATTAAAACTAAATTTTAACTCGATAAAAATCAAATTGTCCTTAAATAAATCAGTAGCTTACGTTATTTCAATGGGAGATTTTTTAACGTTTTTAAATTTGAATATATTCAAATTTGACAGCTTTGACAATCAATGAGTGAAAGTGAGATGGGTAATTGAATGAACGAAAATAATGCATATATAGGGAATTCTTAGGGAATTAACGAAATTTGTCTTGAGCCCACATGAAACAAGAAGTTGTACAGTCCATATTATATATAAAGTCATTGACAGTACAGTACATAACATATGTACATAAGTATGTACATAGCACAGCAGCATATATCATATATGAAAAATATATACAACAATAATTATGAAAATTGTTGTTTTTGTAAAACATTTTTTCTCTTTTTTACTTGAAACTTATTTTTGTAGTTCATCGTTGCTGTTGGTTTTTTTCTTCTTCTGTTTTTCAGAGATTCTGTTTATTCTATTGAAAAATAAAATAAAATTATCCTGTGTATAACAACAATGATTTTGTATATAATAATATTATCATCAGAAACAAAACTGAGCCACACTATCATCAACATCATCATCATCGTCAACACCATCCTGAAATGTATATACATATATATATGTATACAGCGGATACAGGATGTTCTCATTCATGTTCAGAGATTTCTTTTAAGTTGTTTTTTTTCCTTGTTTTGCAAATTTTTTTTTTTTTTTTTTTTTTTTGATTCATCACGTAGAGGGAAAAATTTGTATATACGCGTGTGTACATACAAGAATTGTGTAGGCCTCCTACGGTTTCATGAGTTTCATAATGTGCATTAATAGCTATTAAAGACATATGACCCGAACGGATAGAAAAAAAATAAAATGTTTATTTATTATTTCTGTTTTTTTCTTCTTCTTTTTTTCAAATAATTTTTCTGGTCATTTCGACTATGTAGAATATGAAAAAAAGGATATTAAGTACATATGTATAATTTTTTTTTTTAAATTTATATGAATCCTTAAACCACCTATGTCTGTTGGTATGACACTTTTTTTATATTTCTTTTCTCAAAGTTTTGTTTTTGAGTTTAAAAGAAAATCATTAAAAAAAATTTTATAATTATGAAAATTATTACAAAAGAGAAAGTTTATCTGATGGAAAGAACATAAATGACATAATAAAAAAAGCTGATTGTTTTTTTCCTTATTATTTTGTTAAATTTTTTTAATATGTGTTTTCTGTTGTCCTGTGTTTTTTTAATTGTTTTTCAAAATAATTGAATAATAATTTATTTTGTGAAGTGTTAAAAAATTATGTGACATTTAAGTGTATATAAGATGACAAGATAAGAAAAAAAAGGATCGGTAAACAATTTGAAATGTAAAAAAAAAACAAGTTTGTTCTGTGTTTTTTTAAATATGGTTTTATTTTTTGAATTAAATGGTTGCAAGGATTATATAATATATTAATGCATTTTTGAATTTTCTAGAGTAGAATAAAATTTTATTTTCAAATAAAATTTCAAATATAAAGAAAAAAAAACAAAAATTCAAGGTTGAAATTTTTTAATTTTCATTTAAAAAAAATAATTTCAAGATGAGATCATTTTTTTCGTTTAGGTAATTTTTATTCGTCTTCTTACGCCTAACGCTAACGAAAAGAATATCCAGTTTAAAATGTAAAATACATAATTGGACCATAGATACCCGAGATATTTAAATTTAAAAAAAGGATTTTTCTATGGAATCTATCCTTTGGAATTTCGATTCTGCATTCTGATCAAATCTAAGAAAAATACTATTAGAAAATTCAACATTATCTTATTATTTTTTTTTTTACAATATATATCCATGTTTTCATCCGATGGATGGATAGATACAATACTTTCGTTCTCAAAAATTTATTAGGTATAGGGTATAGGCAAAACCAAAAAAGTTGAGGAATTGTATTATAGTAGAAAAACATGCGCAAAAAAAAAGATACTTACACAAATGCATTTTTGTTGTAAATTCTAAGGAACAGGTTTCTTCTTCCGTATATGTATGTACACAATAAGACCACTACGGCATGTAAAACATGCGCAAAAAACCTCAACTTATATTATTTTGTCTATACTTGTTTATAATTTCCTAAAATTGAAGTATCTTTAATTTTCTACAAAAAAAACCTAATTACGATTTTCCTATTTTGAAAAGATTTTGTCATATAATTTTTTAGTTAGTTAAAAGGATCTACATATATGTATTTATTTTTGTTGTTTGCTGTTCATCATAAAATTCACCACCATATAAATTGAAATTTTTTTCAACAAAAGAATAAAAGATTCAATTCATTCGTTTTAAAATTCTAGGAAAATTCTTTTTCAAATGTCATTTTTTTGAAAAACAGTTTTTTTTTGCTCACATTTATTTTAATTTCGATTAATTTCCAGAGAAAAAATTGTATTACACTTGATTAAGTTTGAAAATAATTTAAAATAAAATAATTATTATTGTGAATAGACAGTGATAAAAAAAAATACGTAAAGAAATTCTTTTTAAAAAATTTTTTTATTAAAAATCAAGAAAAATAGGTCAGGTTGATGATTGATGTAAAAATGAAATAAAAATGTAACAATTCAAATAAGTTTTAAATGGAGAAGTTAGAAATCTAGTCCATTAGAATTTTCTATTAGGATTTTTTAAATATTATATATATACACAAAATAATCCTAAATATGTAATATATTTTTTTTAATATACAAAACAGTTCAAGTACACCACTCGTGTATTAATCGAAATATGTATTTGAAAAAAAAAAAATGCTTTTGTAAGCGTAATATATCAAACATTTTAAAAACTGATTTTATTATTGTTTTTGAAAAATGTAAAAAAAAAAAAAGAAATACGTTCCAAAATCTCTTATGTTGACTGATTTTTTAGATGCTTTTGAAATGCTTTTTTTATACATATACATATTTCTATTTTATATATACAAGCTAATAACATTCATGAAAAATTTAAATATCTGTTCTGAATAATTTTTTCTTTCTTTTCAAATTCAAAATCGATTACATTTTGTCCTACATAAATCCTTATAGTAATACAGAAAGAATGAAAAGCAAAAACGAAAAAAAAAAGAAAATTAAAAAATAGATAAACATCAAATGAAAAATTTGATAAAAGATAAAATGATTTTTTTTTCGTCTTTGTTGCTTCGATGAAAATAAGGTTGAGGGGTTCATAAATGTCCTTCAAAACATATATTCTTTTTTTTTCTGTACATATTATTATTATTTTTATCTTATCAAGCTTATTCAGTATAAAAGAGATACTTAATTTATTGTTAAAAAAGATACTTTATATAAAGTTTCACCTCGATACAAAAATTCAAGATGAATTTGAAAGGTATAGAAAGAAAAAAAAAACATCGTTTAATCTTAGAAAACAATGATTTTCTTGTTCTTTTTCTTATTTTGTAGAGAAAAAATTCTTATTTTTAATCACATTTCATTTTTTATATATTACACAAAATTTCATATTGAAATATATATATATTTTTTTTTCGGATAGGATTTTTTTTGGCATAATATCAAATCTTGTTTCTGACGATTAAAAATCAATTGCACACTTTAAGACAAGAAAAAAAAAAGGAATAACAAAAAATACTTAATAATAATAAAATCTTTTTTGTATAACCCTTTTATTCTTTTTGCATATACTAGATACATTATTATTTTTTATTTATTGTAAAATTTAAATTTAAAAAAAAAAAAAACAACCACAAGAAAAATTATTTTTCTTTAATTAGGTCTTTGTCAGATGAACAAAACACAATACTTGAATAATAATAATAAAAAAAAGTATATTTTAAAATTCTTGTCAAGTATTGTGAATAGAAGAAAAAGAACAAGGAAAAATTAAAGAAAAAGAGTATTATGGTGAAATAAATATGAAAAAAAACTATAACTAAAAGGATTTATTTTAAAAAGAAATTTTTAATAATAAAAATAAAAATAAAAAGAATAATCATAATAATAATACAAAGAAAATAATCTTTTTTTTTTTTGATTATAAGAAAAAAAAAATAAAGAAAAAATTAAGAAGAAAGTTAAACATAATGAAACACACAACCCAATTTCTTTTATTTTCTACTTTTCTTTTTATTATTTTTTTTTTTAATACAAAAAAACAAAACAAAAAACAACTAAATACAAAAGTTGCACAAATTTATCGGAAAATTTGTTTTATTTTATTTTTTTTTCTATTCAAATTAATGTTTACTTCACATTTTAATTTAAAATAAATAAAATGGAAATATAAACAAAACGTTTTATATATTTAAAATGAAAGAAGGAAAACAATCTGATATTTAATATTAAAATTTATCTATTATTTCATTTCTAATTTTCAATGAGCTTTTAACCTGAAATTTGATTCAGGAAAACAAAAAAACTAATTTAATATAGTTGAAAATCACATATGTAGATGTCTAGAAAGTAGAAATTCTTTTTTAAATTGTAAAAATTAAAATATTCAATCGATTTCTCAAAAATATGTATAATATAGTTACAAAATTAGGTAGGTATGTATTTCGAAAAAAAAATCATAATCACCAAATACATAATCACTTATTGTTAGACCTATGTAGGTACATTTTAAATTCAAAGGAAATCATAAAATTAAAAAATCACTAGAAATCATTCAACAAACACATTTTATGTATATATTATGATATTTAAATTTATTACAAATTCGAATAAATAAAAAAAAAAGAATAAAATATAATCAAGTGCATAAAAGTGTATATTGTTTTGAATGGCATTCGTGTTAAGTTTACCTAATTTAATTTGGTCAAGAAAATAATATTATACAGGAAATAATAAATTACTTGACAATTGACATGAGTTACTTATAAACTTATAATAAGACATATACATATGTATGTATCTCTACCTACATACATATGTTTGTACCTATGTATGTTTTAGACGGAAATGCGGCTTTGTGACATATGTTATGATATAATCGCATATTAATAACAATTATAATAATTATCTTGTTAACAATATTTTTTGGGGAATGTTTTACATATTATTCATGCAGACAAAATATATAATAAGTTATAAATTTCTTCTTCTACCTAAAAAAGTATAAAACGTTTTTATAGGTTATATTTTTTGTTCCCTTATGTGCTCAAATTGTATAGCAAAAAAAAAAATATGTAGAGGAGCTTTAAAAATCATCTCTTTTTGAAAGAAAAACAGAAAAAGAGAAAAATGTTAGAAATAAAGACAAACTTTTTTTAATTTAAATAACAAAGTCTGCAAAGATTCTGAATTAAACTTAAAAATAACCTTCACTATCTTGTTTTATTCTAAAATTTTAAATTTACAAAAAAAAAAAAAATTGCGAGAATTTTCATCAAAAGAAAATGATAACCACATTATGTTTTTTTCTGTTTTTCAAATATCATACAATATCAATTAAAGAATATTTTGTGTTCACTTGATGAGCCATATTTCAATAAAGTTTTTTTTTGGTTTTTTTCTCTTTATTTAAAAATAAATACACTTTTAATTTTTAAAAATTAATTATACCTGAAGATGATGTAAAAATCGAAACGCGTTGTAAATTTATTAAATAAAAAATTGTGAGTCAAGTAAACCAAGTGTATTTATTTTTAAATAAAGGGAAAAAACCAAAAAAAAAAAATATATATCATACACTTTTGTAAATAACAAAATATTAAATAAATTTTACAACAATTTCACTATAACAATTCATTTTAGTGGAAAAAGTAGATATTTCCTTTCTGGTCATTTCAATATTGCAAAAAAAAAAATTAAATAAAAAGACGAAAGATGAAAAACATTCATGTTGTGTACATCATCAATTCAATTCAATTGAATTCTATGTACAGAAAAACACTTTACATATCCTTAGGATATTTGATAAAGTTGTAAAATATTGATAAGAAAGAATTTCAACTCAATTTCAATTTAAATCATTTAAGGCGTTTCCAAGTATTCATCATATACGTATACATTTTTTTTACATATAGTACATATATACGAGTATATATGTATTTTCAATTGATTTTCTATCATTATCATCATCATTTTGTTTTTATTTTTCCCTTTCTTAGCGTTCTTTTTTCCTATCGTCATTTTTCTACTACATACTTACATATAAGGATAAATGTATTATAAGTTATTCATAGGTTAATATACGGTTAATACACATACGTTTATTATGAAAATTATGATATATAAAAAGAAATTGAAAAAAACAGTAAAATTCTACAGGGTGTTTCCGGTAACGGGTGTTTTTTGATAATTTTGTGGAAAATCGACTGGGCTTTCTTTTTGCGTAACAAAAAATGGTTGTTAGTAATAGGGGCTTTTTTCGAGCAAAGCAGGATTAAATACAAAAATTTGACAAAAAAACACACACAAAGTGACCCTAGAGTTCCCCTGTAAAGTAAGTTATGGGGTGTTTTGTGAAAAAAGTACAAAAAAATTTCAACGCTCTCTTGCGGCCAAACGGTATATACGGATACGTTATTGATGATAAAGTTAGGTTTGAGAGTGTTTAAGATCGAAATTATTATTATCAAACAATCAATCAAACAAGATTCAATACCGGAAATAACTTAAATTAACTTTCATCATTCGATCCAGTTTTTTTGAAAAGATGCTAGTATGATTACTCCGTTTTAGATGGTTCAAAATTCACACAGATTATACAAGGGTGTTTCAAAAAGTTCGTATAGACATTTAATATTTATTTTTCCAAATAACTACCTTCTAATTCTAAACACTTTCCATGCGATGCCGCCATTTTTCTAACCGTTCTCTATAGAATGCTAGAAGTTGTGTTAACAACTACGCAGATGCAGCTACCTTCAAATCATTTTTGAACGTCCAGCAAATTCCTTTGAGCTCCTGCTTCAATTTTGGGAGCAAGTAGAAATCAGAAGGTACTAAATCTGGACTGTATGGCGGGTGTTTCAAAATTTGCCATCGAAGTGTGAGCTGGTTGATTATTCGAGGTCTATTTTCAACTAGTTCGGTTTTTAACTGTTCTAAAAGCGATGCATAATATTCACCAGTTATTAATATTTTATCTTCCAGAAAATAGATTAGGATGATATCTTTTGAGTCCCAAAAAATTGTTGCTAAGAACTTTTCCTTTTTAATTTTCAACTTTGAACCTTACTGGCCCAGAAGAACCTCGTGGACGCCATTCTTTAGATTGGAGCTTACTATTTGAACCGTGATGATAGAAGCACATTTCATCCTCGGTTACAATGCGATCATTAAAGTCTTAAGTTTTTGCATTTATTCTATTTAAAAACTCCACTGCTCGACTCTGCTTAGAAACCTTATGGTCTAAGTCCACAAAAAACTACAAGTACCAAGCCCTGTCATACGAATAAAATTCGTTCTCTACCAACGAATTTAGTGGTTCGCATTCCATTTTAAACCTATAGGTGCATATATGACAGAAGGGCTTACAACCCTTTGACTGACAACTGAGAGGTGTGTCGATGTGTGGTATCAAAACGGCACGGTTAGTGCTATTTGGGTCTTCGGAAATAATCCAAAGAACCGTCACGTCAACCAACCAACCAATCACTGCTCGATCTGCTCTAACTTCCTTATCGCTTTCGCGCAACGCATTATTCCATGTGTTGAAACTATTGAGATGCTTAAAGTGTCGATAATAATAGGTATACTAATTCGTCGAACTGGTTCAATTAGATTTTTTACACTCTCAATTATTTCTTCTGTAACTGATGCTGACGGTCTACCTTCTCTAGGATCATCTTCAATGTCATACAACCGTATCTTAAAGCACTTTATCCACTTGAAAACTGCAGCACGTCTTGGAGCATCCTCCTCATAAACCTTTTCAAAGGCCTCAATTATATTACTTGATTTCCATTTCAATTTAACTATAAATTTTATGTTTGTACGGATTTCAAACTTTAGTTTTTACATTATTTTATAAATGCGCAATTTATACCGATCAGTCAAAAATTTACAATTTTTTACCTAAATTTTTCCCCTTTTGTTAGATATGCGTATCATTGCTATACAATAAGCGAAAACGAAAAAATAGGACGTTTCACAAAGGAAGTCGCAAAAATCTTATCCCCTCCGTACCTCGGAAACCGCTGGATAACACCCCCCATACGATTTGTTGTTTGTCTCGACAAGACCTATCACTGTGCACTGGTATCAATCTAAAGCAAACCTGTATATGTATATCACTACTGCTGGATAACAAACTTTTGCTTTTTCTCAAATAAATGAAGGGACCAAAATTGGCTTTTCTATTGTATCATTATAATACATTCGTATGCATATTTTTGTATACATACATACAAATAGTAATATTTTTAACAAACTTCTAAAACCATTGGTTTTGTATCCTTCTTGTAATGAAAATAAATTTCAAAATATTAATTAATTATGGAAAAAAAAATAAAAAATAAAAAACGAGAAAAATTGAAATTTTAAAAATTAAAGTTGAGGAGTATTTAAGCGCAAAATCATGAAGAGTCGAAATCAATCAATCGAACATTTACCTCGTATATGCGTAGCGTTAATTCGCATTAACTCACTCCGTCTTGACTAAATACGGATGCATAAATCAAATTTCAAAACGCATTAAAACTCTACGACGTTTGAGTAAATACACTATTAAATCCGCATTTAAAATTTCAATGCGCATTTAAAGTGTGCATATATTATATAGATACTTTCTTCGTTTTAAGTAATTGTTATTTCACATGCAGGTGTTTAACGTTTTGAGTGAGAACGAAATGTTGTATTACGCATAAACACCAATCAAAATGTATTATCTCAAAACGATGTTCAAAACGTTTTATCGTTAATACGTTTTAACCTTTGTTTTGTGCATAAACAAGGTAATTGACCTCAAACCTGGAAGAAGCTTAACTCAATTTTTTTGTTAATCCAGTCCTATTATTCTGTGATGTGATGTCACAACACTTGTCCTATTCAACAAATTCGGCATATGATCATTTATTAAAGTAACAAAGTTTCCTTTGAAGGATGTGGATTTCTTTTTCTCATCTATGAGAAATATCTATAATTAAATTTTAGTTGTTTTCATATTGTTTCATTTAATTTGATTCGGAAATGGTGAAAGCCAATTTATTTTTTTATAAAAAGAATAATAAATAATTTTACGAAAATGGAAAATTAACTTTGGATCTAAAATCGGGAAATATACTTATAAAAGAATGCAAAATAGATTTTAAGTTATTTGATTTTGATTTCTTTTTAAAAAGTCGGCAATCTCATGAAAAAAAATATTTAAAGATATTCTTACGTTTTAATTGATTTAAGTATTTAAATGAAAAAAAGAAAACTGGGTAAGAAGAAGAAATAAATTAAATTAATAGAAAATATAATATTGAAAAAAATACTGTGAATAAAAAAACACACACATGAGAAAAAAGGGGAAAAAATGTAAGAAATCATCATTAATGTTTTGATGATAATTTAAAATATAACATGAATAAAAAAATAGAGAGAAAAAAAATCGTTCATGTGTTAAGTATAATCCTTTCAGTTCGATTTGTAAAGATAAAAAATAATACATACATATTAATTGTTATATCAGAAAGCAGTAAGGATATAAATTTAAATTAAATATTTATTGTATACAAGTTAAACAGTATGTGTTAATATTGAATATATGATATTATATCCTATATTTTATTTTATTGTACGATATTTATTTAAAATGTATATTTTCATAGTTATAATAGCAAATTATATGTATCGTACATATTACTTTTTCTTTTTACAGAGGCGGTTTCTTCGAATTTTCATCGGAATCCAGTATGACGGATTCGATTTTCTGAAAATGACGATAACAATAACAACAACAAACAATAATAAAAATAATATAACAAAACAAGAAGAAGAATAAGAGAAAGAATGATGATGATAATGTTTATACTTGGCTTACTTACTTGTACATACTTATTATGTATTATAGATTTTTGTAGTTGTTTTGGTTTTTTTTTGCATTTAATTTTCATTATTATATACTCATATATACAGGGTGTTCCGTTTGGTTTGCTTAACCTTGATAGCAGTGATAGGTCTCATCGAGACAAACAAAAAATCGTATCGGAGGGGGGGGGGGGGAATCCCAACGGTTTCGCCGCTAGAGGGCGTTAAAGTTTTTTTGCTCTTATTTTACGATGTACCCTATAACTTTTTACAGGGGCACTCAAAGGTCACTTTGTGTTAAGACCAAATGCGAAGAACCTTTTGCCCTTTTCAACAATACCTTACTTGTTACACGCATTCAAAATCAAAATTTTGTGAATTTTTCCCAAATTTTTGTGTTTAACCCTGTCTTTCTCAAAAAAGGCTCAAATTAACTCCAAGTTTTTATGGCAGAAAATGAAAGCTCAATTGATTCTGCACCGATTTTCTATGCCTATTTTTTTCGAAAAATGGATAATTTTTGAGATATCAAGGAAGACCGTCCATTATCCATTTTTCGAAAAAAATAGGCATAGCAAATCGGTGCAGAATCAATTGAGCTTTCATTTTCTGCCATAAAAACTTAGGGTTAATTTAAGCTTTTTTTGAGAAAGACAGGGTTAAACACAAAAATTTGGAAAAAATTCACAAAATTTTGATTTTGAATGCGTGTAACTTTTTAACAGTCAGAAGAAGAGGAACAAGTAAGGTATCGTTGAAAAGGGCAAAAGGTTCTTCACATTTTTTCTTAACACAAAGTGACCTTTGAGTGCCCCTGTAAAAAGTTATAGGGTACATCGTAAAATAAGAGCAAAAAAACTTTAACGCCCTCTAGCGGCGAAACCGTTGGGATATTCCCCTATCCCTCCGATACGATTTTTTGTTTGTCTCGATGAGACCTATCACTGGTATCAAGGTTAAGCAAACCAAACGGAACACCCTGTATATACATATATGTATATCTTCTTTTTATTTTCCTTATTTTATTTTATTAAGAAAAAAATCCACAACAACAAAAATAGCAGAAAAAATTTGTATAATGAACAGCAATTTTCTATCAATTTTAAAAGATAAAACACTACAAAAAAAAAAGCAACAAGGACGATTTATTGAAAATACAAAAAGGTTGTTCCAAGAGATTTTTTTTTGCTGTTGAAAAAATTATATGGGCCATGAAATGTTAAAAAAAAAACCAAATTAATAATTAACATTTCATCAAGTTTGGATTTTTTAGTTTTACTGTTTTCTTTATGTCAAAATTTCGATTTTCTGTTCAAATGAAGATGTATTAATTTTTTGAAGGAAAGTTAAAAATATTTACACTTGAATCCCTTAGTTTTCAACGGTAAGAAAACAAAAAAAATTGGACAATCATTTTTATAATTTCTAAAAAAAAAATCTTACATTGTACATTTTTTGAAGTGTAATTATGAAAAGTAAAACAAGGAAGTCTATGACAATCTAAGGAACTTTCTCTACACCGATTGTTGGGTTCTAGCTTATTAAGGAATTAAGAAAAAGAAATTGGTATTAGGTAGAGCAACAAAATATTTAAAAAAAAATTTTGGATGAAGGTCCCTGATACAATTTATTTTTAGTAGGTTTAGATTTTCAAAAATATTGTAATCTTTTATTTTGTTCTAAATCTGGAGTGAAAGTACTTACTTGACTTACACGTTTTAAACAAAATTAATAAATAATAAACATAAAATAAATAATAATATAATAAAACACAATAATTAAATTGTTTAACTAATAATAAAAATTTGCTTGAATTTTATCAACATTATAATTTTATTAAAATAGAGAAATAAAGAGTCATAATTATTTTAATGCAGAATTCTAATGTTATCTTTATTATGCTTATGAACTAATTTTCTGTTTTTATATACATATGTACATACCTAAAATACATATTTCAAATATAATTATGTACATATATGTATTATATACTCTGTGTACAAAAATCAAAAATTTTCTTTTGCATATTTTATACAAACATATATAATATGTATTCTTATGTGTATATGTATTACATAGGCACATAGATAATAATAGATAGATAGATAGGATATAGGTACATATTATGTAGATAGATAGATTATGAATATTATGTTGACCGCAATAGTTATGAATTTGAAAAAAAATTTTTTTTCTTTCTAAAAATCATTTTTCCAATATTCGAGCATGTACATGCTCGTACCAATGACTATATAAATTTAGCAACCAATTTATGTTACCTCCTCTGTGCTCGTACATAGTTCAATTATTTCAGTACAGAGAACGAATAAATTTTTAAATGGATTTTTTTTATGTATTCGATCTACAAATAATAAGCTTTATTAACAGCAATTTTTTTTTAGTATCTTTGTTAAAATAATATTGACAGGCAATTTGATCATCAAAAATTGATTTGAAGGGAATTATATTAAAATGGTTATACAGAATTTTTCAATAGGTACACTCATACATGGTAGACCTATCAAAATATCACATGCTTACATAAAAATTTATTTTAAAAATGTATGTCCTGAATCCTGATGGACTCTATTTTTTCATGAATTAATTTCTTTTTAACAACTTTTTTGACAAAGTATTAATATGAAAAAGAAAATGCTAAATCTTAAATTGGAATAATTAAATAAAAAGAAAAATTCATTTAATTAGGAAACTAAAAATCTAAAGTGGCCATTGAAAAAAAAAGAGGGGGCCTTGTATTATAAATGAGCTTGACTTTACTGTTGTCGGAACTCTGAGAAAAATAAAAGTTATTTTATTCTAAACAAGAAAGGTCCAATGTCCTTTCAATAAACTACCTTTAAAATTATTTTTTCGATTATTTCAAATCTCCGATTTTAATCCTCAGTTTCTGCACAACTGATAAAATTTTTGAGTTTAGATATTGAACTTGAAAGTTCAAATTTCATGTTAACATTTAAAAACTTCTTACAAAAGCAGAATTTCCTTTTTATTCTTAAATACCTATGATTTTTCTAAACTTTAATAGATTTTAAATAAACTTTGAAAAATAAAAACAAAAATAAAATAAAAAATTAGAAATAAAATTTAATTAAAAATTTACTTATTTTACTTTTTTCTGTATTTTAAATATTTTTTCTTGGTACCTATTACATTTTTTTAATCAATACAAAACACAAAATTTCATCGATTAAAATCTTTTTCACAAGCTAAATAGCTGTTGAAAATAAATTCTATTGATGGAAAATATTCCATCGTTCAAAAACCATACAGAAACATTTGAGAATTGAAAATTTCACAGTGGTGAATTCTATTTTCTACTGTTTCTTTTCTACTACTACTTTTCTTTTCTTACAGAAACACTTCGTTAGGAAATTACGTCAATTTGACGTCAAATTGAATATTTTCTACTGTGAAATCTATTTTCTATCCTTACAGAAACGGGACACTGACCCATTACTTTTAAAGAATTATTAACAAGTAAACCAAAACGTTAAAAAACAAAAAAGAAACACTAGCAATTGCATTTTATTATTTACATGTATCTCTTGTTTATATTTGAAGTGGATCATAATACATATTATACGGGCATTGTTCTTTTGAAACATAAAATATGTATGTATGATATGAAAATGTACTGTACTATACTTTATTTAACAATTAAAGTCAGTACAGGCAAGATAGGCATACTTTTCTATACTCTTTTACATTTCGTTTGTATAAATCTGTCTCGTGTGTGATCTCAATTTCAATCGAGAAAAATCTTTTAATTAAATATTACCAAGGCAAAAAATTCATCGGGTACTGCCTCCAAAAACACAATACTGACTTTAATTGTTAAATAGAGTATAGTAGATACAATTGACCTATATGAATATGTCTGAACTGAACTAACCAATATAAAAAGTATCTATAGCCACTATAACTATGTATGTATCGTAGACCGTAGTATTTACGTTACACTTTTCGAATTTTTTTTTTTTTTTTATTCATTTTATCTGTACATTGTGTACTGCAACCAATCTTCACAATATGAATACATACAAGTATTACATATATACATTTTGTAAAACATTATTGTATGTATTTTGTATATAATATCTAATATCTATATCTATATATCTATCTATATATATATATATATATAATAATGTCTAATATCGATAGAAAAATTGACCTAAATCGACAATTTCTTACATAAAATGAAACAACAAAATTTAATGTAATTCAAATTTTAAAAATTTCAAGAAAAAAAAAAGGAAAATATGTACATGTATATATCTATATAAAAAAAAATACATCAGATATACTAAGATTTTTGTTTTTGCTGTAAATTATAGTAAAATACATTTTTGTAAATGTTCTTTATCAATAAATTAACAGTTTTCGACATATGTATGTACGAAAACTTGTATTGTATGTGATGTTTATTTTGTCATGTGAAATAGGAAGATAAATTTGTCAATAACCTAGAAGGGAAACAAATTTAAAATAAAAAATTCAGAAAAAAAAAATGTATAGCCGGAAAATATCTGCTAATCAATTTTTTATTGGTTGTAAAAAAAAAAATTAAATAAAAAACTTTGATGAAAAAAGTAAGTTTTAACCCTTATGTGTACACCCAAAAAAATCTTCGTTGTCGAACACCCGGGGTACATTTTTACCCCCATATAATTTGTATGGAAAATTACAGTTCTAACGACATTTTTCTCAATTTAATTATTAAATATTTTATCTAGAATAATTTTAATAATTCCAATTGAAAATACAAGTTCTTATTTAAAGACCTTTAGAAAATTTCCAGAATCAAATACATATTAATATAAATTTTATAAATAAGAAGCCAATAAAATGTGAAGATTTACATATAATTTTACATAAAAAGAATGAATTACCTATATTTCAAAAACATACTTATAAACTACATGCTCTTATCTTTTTATATATTGGTCTAGAAGACGAAAGGGGGAAAAGGGAAGGATATGATAATTTAAAAAATAATTATGTACCTATATTTATACCTGAAAGTTACGATACGCCGATTTTATGGCCTTCTGATTCTTATGAATAAAGAAAAAACGAATTTTCTCTTTAATCTAATACCTACAAGAAATATTTAAAAAGTAAGGTCGGAAGTGCAATTTAAATTGAATAATTGTTTATTTTTTTTTTAATAATTTGCCTGTTTTGTGAAAATTTTTAAAAATGAGTGAAAGTGAAAAAGAAAAATTCAAAGGTATGTCTTGGAAAAGTCAGTTGGGATGTACGAGTATGTAATGTATAGCATAAAGACATTTTTGGATGAAAACGTGGAGGAGTGCAGTTTTTGTCATTTTTTATAATAAATAATATGTATATGTAGTTATGATTTATCTGGCCTAAGCAGCGTATATCATTTTCAGAAAAATTAATCCAAGTAAGTCATAAGAGATGCTCCTCGCATGTTTTTATACGCTCCAACAACCCTAATGTTTGCAGCAATATTTCAGTTAAAAATGGTATAAAATGATTTTTAGGAAGATCCGTTTTTCTTAGAATTGAACTTCATGTAGAAGGATCATGAAGAGAAACACTAGGAGCATTATCATTTGCTGGAAATTGTGCAATGTGCTTAGCACTGCCAAAAGAAGAAAAACTAGTAAATCTTGTTCAATATATATGTAACAAAATGTATGTAATGAACATTCTGTCAATGTTTTAAAATGTAATTTTGTAAATAAATAATTATTGTATTTTGAAATATTTTGGATTATTTTACTCCTAAATATCATGGCTTCAATTCTACATCAAAGTTATCAAAACTTATGTAGTAAAAAATTGTTTAATTTAAGCCAGATTCTAAAAAACCTTCTATTTTCATATAAAATATATGGGGTACAAATGTACCCCGGGTGTGCGATAACGTAGTTTTTATATTCTTCGTCCTTTTTCTGAATATCCGATCCTTTCGTCCTGAAAAATTGCAGGCACATAGATCAAGTGTTCAAAAAGGATAACTGAAAAAATCCCGGTTCAAAACATCAAGGAACAGGAGTTATTAAATAAAACATTTCCTTTGGGTACATTTTTTGTACCCCAGGTGTACACATAAGGGTTAAAAAGACACCCGAAAATTAATTTTTAATAAATAATTTGTGTAATGCGAGATACTTTAAATCTAAAAACTTTAAGAGGTAATTCGTATTTTTTTTTTTGTTTTTGAATAAATAAATATGTATATTTTATTTACATATATAACCTAATCCAGAATGTTAGTCACCACAAGTGAATTTGTTTGAGCATACATTTTTTTTTTATTTAAAAGAAACTTAAGAAAAACTACAGGATTAAGATCTTGCATAACATGGATCTCAAACTTCCATATGTTTTTATACATACATGACAAATGTTTAAAAATTAAGGTGAAAAATCTAGAAGTTTTTTTTTTATATCTCAAAAAATAAAGTGATACAGAAATTAAGATCATGTGTTGTCACAAGATACATTGATTTTATATCGCTGTTGAAGATTTACAAAGTGTTTGATATCGTTCATCAGTTACTCACCTTGAACACTTAAATTTAAATCAAAGAAGCAAATTGTAGCTATTATATAATTCTCTAATAAAACCAATTTTAAAATTCACAACTCTTCAAAAATAAAGTAAGTTTGCTATCATTCCTTAATTGTAATTAAAATCAAGAAAACACTTTTTTTTAGTTTAAAAGTTAATTCAGAAAAAACTACTGTCTACTATGTATATGCTTTCTTTTAATGTAAAAAAAAAATTTCTACTTGATAAAATATAAAATTAATTGGAATAAAAAAACAAAAGAGAATAAGGTTTTGCGCTTATTTAGCATCGAACTGACAAAATAATAAATTGTTATTATTGTTTAACACCCCGATCAATGTTAAATTTTACTACCTCTAAAAAAATATGATAGTATAGGAAGTTGAGATTTAGCCAGGATATATTCCTTGAAAGGTTCTCTTCTAAACAAACTTTGAACGATCTGTCTACTAGGGCAAAAGTTATAGAGTAAATTACACAAAATCGTCATATTTCGAAAAATAAACGTTTTTTCGTCTTTACTGCAACCCTTCTTATTTTGCAATTTTCAAGTTATTTTGATCACAAGATCCAGAGATATTTAAATTTGCAATCTGATTTTTGACGAAAACGTGCTAACATAGATTGTTGCAATAACAAAATACATGCAAAGCTTGCCGTCGCCGCTTGCCGTCGCGAATAACCGCTGTATTGTGTTTGGGGTATAAAACGTTTTATAGTTAATACGTTTTAATCTTTGTGCATAAACAAGGTAAATGTTAGCTACAAGTTAGAAATGGAAAAAATCAAAAAATCATGATGAAAAGTGGAAACATAAATAAAAAAAACTCAAAGTTGTTCGGTAATGTTGTTGTTGTTTTAAGTTTTTAAAAAAACTATAGTTAAGACGCAAACATAAAAATTGTTTTTTCTTCTTCTTTATTACCACTGAATAACATTTCAGTTCATTTACAATACCCATCTGTATTATTATATTATTTGTGGCGTCTGGATAATGCAGGGTTAAGGGTAAATGGACTGAGATTGGGATTATGGGAAATATACGATAAAGCACCAGAATACACACAAAGATTTTGCCTTTTTTTTTTTTGACATTTTTAATTGTGTATAAATATGTATAAATACATATTATGTAACTATGATATATAAGTTAATGCATGCAGCACATACTTAGCAACATGTTCAACTTTACTCATGTTACAATTTCCTTTCACACATTTTTTTGCAGATGTTGCGTCTAGAAATAAGTTTCTTTACTTTTAATGAAGATTAATTATGAGAAAACTTGCATTTTAGATAATAAGAATTTTTGAGTTTTTAATTTTGGAATTTAGAATAAAAAATAAAATTTAGTTGCAATTAAAATTTAGAAGTAAGAAGTTGTAACCTAGACTTCAGAGAACAAGTTGTGAAAAAATAAGATTTTTAAATTGTAATAAAATCTTTAAGTTGTAAAATTAAAACTTGTTTTTTTTATTAATACAAAAGTAAAATTTATTAACTTATATACATATGTATATATATATTTTTTTTTGGAACAATCAAAAGACAATCATTATTACAAGAAAAATGATGTTTTCTTTATGATTAAAGTAATTATGTCCTTTTTTAGTTTTTATTAAGAAGAAAAAGAAAAAAAGGGAAAGATAGGAATCTGTAAGACACGTTATAATTAAGTTACTTTTACTTAAAAATCTTTTAATACAATATATGTACATAAAGTCCTTGTGTTATTCTTTTATATATGTATGTATATGTATGTATGTATGTATCTTCTTTTTTGTATAACTTTTACTTCCATATTTCCAAGTACATACTTATGAAACACTGTTTCCTTTTTTTTTCTTTTCTATTTTTAAATCCTTAAGTACGCTTTATGCTTTGATACTTTTACAATAATTTTAATTTTTCGAAATAAAGCAATTTCCTTTTGAGTTATTGTTGTTGTTATTTTTTATTGCATATTGAAATATACATACATATATAGTGTATTTATAAATGGAAACATTGCAAATCAAATTATTAACTTACAGGAAAATATATAAAATGATATCGTAATGTGGGTGTGTCATTTTTATGTATATTTTTTTTTTCACTTTTAGAGCGAAAAGTTTTTCGTTTTTTTCTAACGTTCAATTAAAGAAAGTTGTTTTGCAAAAAAGTTTTTAAAGAGAAAAACCATACAAGTATCCTTTTTTTTGATTTTTAAAAAATTTCACATTTTGTTTTTTGTAATCGGTGTTTTATTGACACAAAAAGTTTTAAAATTGATTGAGGTGCTTATTATGATTTTCGATTCGTAGGTTGATCGGAGAATCTTCTTCGATTCGACTGAATTTAATTTCAGTATTACGTAATTCAATCGATCGAACAAACGTCATTATCGTGAATTATTGTGTATATTTTCTTCGTTAAACGATTTTTCAGCTGTTAAAATTTGAATATATTTGAATAAATTGTTTTAAGTTACTAATAACATTTTTTTAAAGTCGAATTTAACAAAAGTCGACTTTAACAACTGAGTATGCTATTTTACAAAATATGTTGAAGATTTTATTTTTACAAGTATGTAATCGTGTACAGAACTTCAATACATACTCAGTTTTTAGAGTCGACTTTTGTTAAATTCGACTTTAAAAAAATGTTATTAGTAAGGCAAGTATTTTATTGTTTTAGAACAACTTTTGGGATTTCTGTGAGAAAAATTAATTTATGTCAAAATTTCCATGATATTCACAAGCTCTTCTAATTGTTTCTTATTACCTGTATTTTAAAATGTTTTTATTAGCTTGGTTTCTTGTCTGTCTGTTCGGTACAAATTTGGAAATTGATTTTTAATTTTTAACCAACTTTTTGATGAGATAGAGACTTGAAACTTTCAACATAGCTCAGACCTGCATGACAATGCAATATTACATCGCTAATGAAAGTTTTAAGATTTTACTTTTTATGATATTCGATCCTCAAATTTGGTCTAAAACAAAGAAAGTATTAATTTTTCTTTACTAAAATTTAATCTAAGCAAACTCTGATTTTCAAGTCAAAAATATTTTAGTATGCTTCATTTCTCATTTTTAACAGCCACCTCTGAAAATGTAGTACCACTTGAAAATTTTTTTTTTGTTTATGAATAATATTTTTGAAAGAAAAAATAAACAAATGAATAAAAAAATTCTTAAAGTGGTACTACATTTTTAGAGGTGGCTGTTAAAATGAGAAATGAGAGAGATAATTGTGATTTTAATAAAAAATTATCATTTTTCTTCAATAACTTAATTTCTATTAATTTTATGATATAACAATGTTTGGGAAAAATGTTTATTTAATAAACATCTACAAATTTGTATTTGTAGAACATTGTAATTTGATATTTGTAGTAATTTGGGAGATTTCAGGGAAAATTGATTCTCAGTTTTATGTTACTTAATATTTATCACGTTTTTTCTTTGATTTACGTTGCTCATAGATATTTAATATATTCGGTGAAAATAAAGCTAAGGATCTTCTCTACATTTCATTAGAATATAATTTTCATGTAACTTTAATCACAACTTAGTTATGATTGATTAAAAGCAATAAGTTGTGATGTCAATTTGGTACTTCCAACACATATATACAAATATATTTGTTTTTTAAAATTAAAAAAACTTTTTTAGTTTTACTTATATTGTTTTTTAATGTAAAATAATATCAATAAAATCGATTGACAAATTTCACATAAGACTAAAAAGCAAAAAATAATTGAAATAAAAAAAATTTTTTAATATAAAATGTTTTTAAAACGGACTCAAAAGTATAAAATAATTTTTCCTAGCCACATACACATTCTCAACCCCATACAGATAATCCTGAAAATTTGTGATTGCGAATTTTTAATAACTATAAAAATACTTGCAAGATTAAAAACGAAAAACATGGGACGCAAGATAAAATAGTAAGAAGTGTAAAGAGTAGTGCAAGTTAATAGTAAGAAGGGTAAAGAATAGCGCAAGTTAGGAAGTGTAAAGAATAGCGCCCCACGTTTTTCGTTTTTAATCCTACAAGTATTTTTATAGTTATTAAAAATTCGCAATCACAAATTTTCAGGATTATCTGTATGGGGTTGAGAATGTGTATGTGGCTAGGAAAAATTATTTTATACTTTTGAGTCCGTTTTAAAAACATTTTATATTAAAAAATTTTTTTTATTTCAATTATTTCCTATTAAAATAATAAATAATGTATTTAGTAATTAATAAAAACACATTTAATTAGTATTATTATTACATTTAAAACATTGAAAGTTACATTTTCTTTGAAATATCCATCTTTTTTTTTCCATATTTTTCGTATTACAAATTGCGTCTCGTCACTAAAAAAGTGATCGAAACAGCTGTTCGATTTAATCGAACAAAAAGAAACAAATCGAAAATGATAATACCAAAATATGAAATCGAACACTGTTCGATCATTTGACGAAAATCATAATAAGCACCTGAGTTTTTTGCTTTATTGGTTGAATAATTCTCGAGAATACTTAGTAACTGTGAAAAAGGATTATGTGATGTTTTGCGTATATTATAATTATGATTTGATTTCATAGATTAATTGAAAAATTAAAATACACCCAATTCTGTTTTTACACGGTAGATACGTTCCAGACAAAACCGTTTAAAAAAAAAAACCGTGTAAAAAAAGACATGAAGTACATAGAAAAAAAGGGGATCAGTTCCATATCCTTCGACATTTTTCTTAGGGACCTAAAATTTAATAAGATATCAATAAGTTCGAATATGTAATAAATATGGCTTAGCCGTATTCTTATGGATTTAAACTTCTTTTTATGTTACTTAGTCAACAGCTTATATAAGAACACGTCCAATTTTAATGAAACTAAACAAAAGACTAAAATATATGTACCAGTACACACACTTAAGCTGCTATGAAAATAAATTCCCTAACTATATGTATTTTATAAATTACAGATAGAAAAACATTTTTTTAAAAGATTACGGTTAATAAAAATATTTTTCTCTAAAATTTCAATCAAATAGCTTTTTTTAATCGTGCTAAATCGAATAAAACCGTGTAAAAAAGGAATCAATTGTTTTTTTCTGGACCGTGTTAAATCAAAACCGTGCAAAAAAAGACCGTGTAAAAACAGAATTGGGTTACATATTATTTCTTTCTTCTGTGTTAGATAGCGAAAATATTCAAAATAGCTCTTTAGTATCAATTTTTATCAATTCAATTTAATAGAAAATTCAATAAAATGATTTAGATTTTTCAAGTGTTTTGTATTTTTTTTGCCATATGCCAGTTTGTAAAATTTTTTGTAAAGATTTAAATTAATTTCACAAAGAGCACTTATCTTTTTTAAAAGGCCTTTAGGTTTTTTCTTTTATTATTGCAATTTCTAAATGATTTCAAACTCAAAAAAAAAAAAAAATTGTCCTGTGATTCATATTTTTTGCAACATTGTCACTTTTTTTAGATATGTAGTTTCAAATTAATTTTGTTTTTCGAATTTAGGTTATGTATGAAAAATCAGAATTAATTAATAAATAAATCGCTAATAAATTAAAAATTTTGATACTTTTCATAGTTTCCTTTTTAAACTTTCTTTTGAAATTTTATATGATTTTAATTTTTAGCAGGTATTGGTTTTCATGTGTGATTTCCTTTTTTTAATTTTTTGTTTGTTTGTTTGTTTAAAAAATGTGTTTTAATTATTTATACAACTACTGACGGTATTATTATTTATTTATTTTTTTGTATTGTTGAGATTTTTTTTTTTCGCAATCTTTTACCGATATACATAAATAATATGTTCACAAACAATTATATCTACTGCTAGTTATTTTTTTTTTTTCAATTTGATTTTAAAAGCCTATTTTTAAATTTAATTGGTATTTAAAAACTGAAATTAAAAAGTTATACATTTTATGTAAAAATTATGAAGTACATACATCTGTTCTATAAAATTAACGTGTTTTTTTATGAATTTCAAATAACATTTTATTGATTTCTCTATGAATAATGAATGTAGTGTGTGTATATATGTATATATATATGTATATATGTGTATATACATATATATATATACATATGATATGTATATGTATACATATATTATAAATGATTTATATGACATTTTCGAAAATGTGTAGGAAATAAAAAGCATTGAAATAATTGATGGATCGATATTTATGTGTATAAAGTCTGTTTGATATATTGTGTACTTACATATTTATCCTAAGTGAAGAATAATGATAAAATTGATAAAGATATATAAATCCAGTCCAATAATACATCAGATCAATGTTTTAAGGAGAGATCTGTTAGGGTTTATTTAATGTAGAAAATGACATGGACAACTTTATTCACAGAAAAAAGGAGTAGTTACGTTGTAGACAAATTAAACTTACGAACTCACAATCCCATATATCTGAATTTTTCTATTTATTTATATTTAATTCAAGTTTGACGAGAGTACCTTATCCGAAAAAAGATGCTTTTCTTATGAAAAATTAAATTATCAGAAAAGAAGAGATATTCTCGTCAAACTATACCAATACCTACATAGGTATATTATATTATACATATTTGGAAGTGTGACTGCATTGGCATTAATAGGGCTACTTTGTTCACCACAAACTAGGAAATTGATTTTTTCGGAGGAAGAAACACAAAATTTAAAATTTTGGTTAGGTTTGTTTTGGAAAAAAAGGAGTACAAAATTGAAAGAAGTAAAAATCATATTAAAATCGGAGTGCAATTAGTCCGATCGGAGTTAAACGACAGACCTGAGCTGAAGTTCTATTTTCTTCGAGAAGAAAAATAATTCAGATTTAGTTTGGAAAATGTTCAAATACATTTTATATTTTTAGAACATGTGCTTATGCCCATATGTCCAATTTTATTACACATGTGAAAAAGTACACAATATTAAATATACAAATTAAATTGAAAATTGGAAATTTAAAATGATAGTTTTACAACATTATAAATTTATGAGTTTAAAAGAAGAAATTATACAAATACAGGTATATCTAATAAAACAAAAAAAAATAATAATAAATAAATAAATAAATAAAGGTAAAATAAAATAGATACACACATACATACATATCTCTATAATTTTTTTAATGAAATATAAAAGTATTAAAATGCAGTAATAACGTTAAAAATCGGAGATAAAAAAAACAGTAGCATAACAACATCAATAACTATGTATATTAAAAGGAAATTTTTTAATCCTTTTATAATGGGCACATGAAAATTATAATTCCCAAATCGAAAAAATCAACTTATTTTTATACATATAAGTATATGTATCATATTATGTAGATAGACATAATATGTATGTGTATGTATTTATATTTTTCATCAGAATAATATTTCCATTTTCCACTGTTGCGATTATTATTATGTTGATGATGATGATGTTGCTGTTGATCCCTTGATGATTTTTTGCCTTCCTTTACCTTGATGGTTAAATTTATCCATATGTCCTTTTTAATCCATATAATGATGCTAAAATTCTGAGCTACTACTACTACATTTTTTTTTCTACTAATGTTATATACTCTGTGTATACTATTACTGCATCAAATTTTTTTTTTTTTTACAATTTTGTTAAACAACTTTTCGAATGCAGAAATTTTTGTGAATGAATGAAAATTATTAAATAGATTTTTGTTGTTGTTGTTGTGTTATGTTGGTATTTTTGAACTGTTGTAGTTGTAGTAGTTTATTTTGACTTTTTTTTTTAAAGAAAATATTTTATAGATACATATACATATGTATACATACATGGAAATTTATGTATTTGTAGAAGTATTTCCGCAGAAAATGTAATTTTCATTTTTGCAAAATACATACAAAAATTTTAGAATATATTTTCTCAAGTGTGCGATTGTGTAAAAAATTTATACTATTTTTGATATAAAAACGAAATATAATACAATACATATTTATACGTGTACTATGTGCAACATATGTTTAAGTTTTGTATAATTTTTATATATAGGTACTTTCTGTGTATAAATCAAAATAAGATACATACATAATATGTACAATACAAATTCTTGTAAATTATATATCGTGCATGTTATATTTTATCACAATACAACATCATGACTTTTACATTAGAAGTACAGATATGTATAGTGATAATTATTTATATAGTTAAATGTAAAGTACTGTAAGTAAACTATTCAATTTTTGTTTTCAGTGTATGTTTATATATTCTTGTTTCTTGCCCCCTATTTCAAGAATATTAAGTTGGATAAACTAATCATCAAAAAGTATGTAGAAAATTTAAAACAATGGAAAAAAAGTAGTGTCTTATACAGGGTGTTCCGTTTGGTTTGCTTAACCTTGATACCATAGATAGGTCTCATCAAGACAAACAAAAAATCGTATCGGGGGGGGGGGGGGGGAAATCTCAACGGTTTCGCCGCTAGAGGGCGTTGAAGTTTTTTTGCTCTTATTTCACGATGTACCCTATAACTTTTTGTAAGGGCACTCGAAGGTCTTTTTGAGTTTTGAAAAAATGTAGAGAACCCTTTGCCCTTTTTAAAGATACCTTACTCATTCCTCTATGTCTAACTGTTAAAAAGTAAGTCGCGTTCAATATCAAAATTTTGTGAATTTTTTCCAAATTTTTGTGTTTCACCCTGTTTTTCTCGAAAAAGGCTTAAATTAACCCCAAGTTTTTATTGTAGAAAATGAAAGCTCAATTGATTCTGCACCGATTTGCTATACCAATTTTTTTCGAAAAATGGATAATTTTTCGAGATATTAAAGAAGACCTTTTGAAAAAACTGAAAAAATAACTCTGAAATTCATTGGATTATTGGACACGTGTTTTAATTGCAGTGTAAATTAAAAATAGGAGCTAGAAGTGCCAATTTTCAAATGGAAATATCTCGAAAATTATCCATTTTTCGAAAAAAATTAGGACAGCAAATCGGTGCAGAATCAATTGAGCCTTCTTTTTCTGCAATAAAAACTTGGGGTTAATTTAAGCCTTTTTCGAGAAAAACAGGGTGAAACACAAAAATTTGGAAAAAATTCACAAAATTTTGATTTTGAACGCGCCTTACTTTTTAACAGTTAGACATAGAGGAATGAGTAAGGTATCTTTTAAAAGGGCAAAGGGTTTTCTACATTTTTTCAAAACTCAAAAAGACCTTCGAGTGCCCTTACAAAAAGTTATAGGGTACATCGTGAAATAAGAGCAAAAAAACTTCAACGCCCTCTAGCGGCGAAACCGTTGGGATTTCCCCCCCCCCCATACGATTTTTTGTTTGTCTTGATGACACCTATCTATGGTATCAAGGTTAAGCAAACCAAACGGAACACCCTGTATAAACCCCCTTTTTTGATATTCTAGAGTTTTGGGGTTTTAATTTTGCATATTATTCTTAGTAAAAAAAAAAAAATATATGTACATAGGACACAATATAAATTATGACATAAATATGTACAAATGTATCAGGAGAGTTAATTTGAAAATAAAATAAAAAAATCAACATCTACCAAGTAAGGATTAACACATTTTAGGGATTTGTTATCTTATTTTTTTTTCTGTGATAAACTTTATAAGAAAAGACTTGAGAGAATGAAAAAAAATTTTTAACAAAAACTGTAAATATCAAAGAAAGTACATATAAGTAAATACAAAATTGAAAATCATATAATATAATGTGAATCCTTTTGAGAATTTTCATTTATTTATTTTCATCCTTTTTTTCTTTTCTTTTTCGTAATATAATACATAAACGAAACATGGAACTAAAGGAAAATCTTTTCAGAAGTCGAAAGAGATTTAAAATCTAAAAAATCAACATATATGTAACATTTAAAAAAAAACGTGTAAGTTATATCGTATTCGTATAACATACATAAAATTTCCGACACCTGCAGAAGATATAGTTTTTTTTCACTACAATTAAAATTATATGTATTTAGAAAAGTGTATTTACATTTTTTTTTGGTGGTGTATAAAAAAAAATTACTAAAAGTACCTTTACACTACTTGATTTGTCATATCACTTTATGTATGGTATTTTACATATGTATTGTTATACGACTTTTCATAATGCTGATAATCCACTGAAATAAAAAAATTCAAATATTACGAAGTCAAATTAAATGTCATACGAAAATATAAAAAATCTATTTTCATGATAATATGTCGAGTGTAAAGTCGTATCACAAAGTATCTCAACAAAATCAGACAGTGTAAACGCTGTCAAACTTTTACCAGTGACATATAGTATGTGAAGTGATATGACAAATCAAATAGTGTAAAGGTACTTTAAACAGGATGATAGTAATGTAATACATAGAGGTTAATATATGTACATATTATATAAATTCGACACAATTTTCTATATTTATTAAATACAATACTATATAGAAAACAGTAGTAAAAAAATGAGTGTTTAAAAAAAAAAAATAAAATGTAGTGTACTTCTTATATGACATACAGAAAGATGTTTATGATGATGATGTGATGAGGATGATAAAAATACGTGTACACTTCACAACATATTCCTTTCACTCTGTTGTGTGTACAATTTACTCTATTATTCTTATACTACATGTTATCCTATATATAAACGGGGTAGGTCACTTATCATAGTATTTTACCTACACAATTATATTTGAAATAAAAAAGGATAATAATCGTGTAAGGAATAAGGTAGGTATAGTGGCTGTGATATAGTAAATACGATATAGGTATAATATAAGCTCCAAATATGGCTGACATAATGCAGATGTAGTTGTATAAGAAAAATTCATACATGCATATATATATGTATACATATACGTACTTGAAAGAAATACATATCATTTCTCTTCAATTTTTGCAATTCAAAAAATGAAAAAAAGTTTTAGGTGTTCCATGAGTTCTGGCCTGCGAATATGATTTTTTTCAATAAGAATTATTCAATTTCAAGCATGGAAAACTTTTTTTTTTACTCCAAAATCCACCATTTGAATACAAGAAGGGATCGAATGAAAAAAAAAGCCACGGTTTGGGAATTACAACTACTAAAAAGTGTTGGAAAACTTTTAATACGTTTTGGGTCCTTTAAAATTGCAAAATAGCGTTCAAATCGGCCCTGGGCATCTATTAGTTCTACGATTGTCATTGATTGATTCATTGATTAATTGTTATTACACAAGGCAATGTCAAAAATGTGTTGTCTTAAGGATCATAAGTAAATAAAATCTTGGTGAAAAAATAGCTTTTAATGATATACTAAATTTAGAAAATCCTGATTTTTATCAGTCATTTTAGTACCTTCATCAAAAGCCAAGGAAAAACATGACTGAAAGTATGACCATATTCTTTTAGTGCACTGATTTCTAATTTAATTCAAATTATTGTACATATAACTGTGAAATTTAAATTGATTTTTCATACTTTGAATTTTGGATAGATATTCAAATATTTTCATAACAGAACCTTTGGCACCACATTGGGTAAAATAATATAGTTACCACACACTCTTTCTATTACAATATAATAAAACCTCACATAATATACAAGACATATGTACATATTATGTAGGTATGTATTTATAAAAAAAATGCATAAAAAAAAAATGTGAATATAAGTTCAAGAAGAAAATTTTTATCTGGTAATAGCCAAAAAAAGTTGACTATCATACTGTATGTTAAAAAAACAAATGAATAATAATAAAAGAAAGCAGATGAAAAATAAAAATTAGTGATGGGAACTATCGAATAATACTATCGAATAGTTCGAATAGTCAGCTCAAAAATATTCATTCGAATATCTATATTGGTACTATTCGATGTATTCGAATGATTGATAAATATTCGAATATTTATGTACTGGAATTAAACCCATTACCCAACAAATAATTGACATAAAGTTACATTTTCTTTCATATTTTTCTTTCTTTAACTTTCGTAACAAAGTTAACTTTAGTAAAGACGGAAACACAATGTGTAGCTGTGACGTGAGGTTGTAGTATAAAGTAGAAAAATTTCTGTTTTCCGCTTAAGCTAACTACAGCTACACACTACTGTTGTACTTTTGACAGCTTGTAGTACTACATGAACTACATACTACAGCTACACATTGCGTTTCCGTCTTTAACTTAATTAACAAACGGCTCACTCGATTCTCGCTTAAAAAAAGCATTCATTTGGAATTTAAGCTAATGCAAAAAAAGCACAAGAATGGCTTCTTGAAGAAATGATATCGTTAATTTTAATTCAAACATGCGAGGTAAAGAAAAATATTGGCGAAAAAAATCACCGAAAAAAATTAGAAACTGAAAAGGTTAATTCTAATAGTATTTGGAATTTTTTTGACAATAAATTGAAAAAAAAACTCAGAAAAAACACTAATTTCGTTTCGGCCAATGTGGAATTAAAACGCTATTTAAGTCTCAAATATATTCAAAGAAGAGAAAATCCCTTACATTTTTCGCAGCATAATAAAAATATTTTTCCTAGATTGTATAAATTGCATTTAAAAGAAGCATTTGTTACAGCAATATCTGTATCATCAGAAAGATTGTTCTCCAAAGCCGGGCAACTGCTTTCTAGCAGACGAAACCTCCTTTCAGGGAACACAAATTATGAACTTTTGTTTTTGAGCAATAATTTAGAATAAGTTGAAAAATTTCTGCAAATCAGTATTTTTCTTTTTATTTTCGTTTTGTTCTGTTATGTTGAGTTTTTAAAAATGTCTTTTTTAATATTTTGTTACGTTTTTTTCCTTTTTCTAAATGCTTAAGATTCTATATAAAATTACAATAACGTGTGCAAAAATAAAGAATGAATATATTCGATATATTCGATAGTTTGAACTATTCATTGTTCATTTATTCGATAGTCAAAAATATTCGATAGTTCCCATCACTAATAAAAATAACGTTTTAATATTTCTATTTGTTCCTACTCTTTCTTATGATTCTCTACGCCCGCCCGCATAACTATAAATTGATTTTTTATGAAATTTTTTTTTTTTTACTATAAGAAAATAAAAAAGAAAAAAATTCTTCATGACTTTTCAATATGGGTTTTTAATTTAATAATAACGATGAACGAAAATATATATGTACATACAGGTATTTTAAATAAAATTTAAAAAATGTTGAGAAAATAATAGTGATGAATTAAGTTTTATTATCATTTTTGCATTTACAATAACAATATAACGAAAATGTGATAGGTAGGTATGGACTTTTGGACTATAGAGGTGTATATTTACTTTTTTTTAAAATTTAAAAATCTTCGCTGTTAAAACTATTTAGATCACATTCACGCAAATATTCGTAGTTGTAGTTAGTCAGTTATAATATGTATAATACATAGTTATAATGAAAAAAAATCAAAAATGTGGAACAACAATTTTGAGGTTAAGTTTTATATTTTATCATGTATACATATACCCAGGCAGACAAAAATCACTTCTAAATCAATTATAAATTAATTCTTTGGTATCGAAAAATCGATTCCTTTTTGATAAAAATGCGATTACTGTATATGAACGATGTCCGCTTTTTTTGAAATTGGTTAAAATTTGAGCCAATAAAAAGTTAATTCAATGGAATTAATTCGGAATCGATTAAAAGTAAATTATAAAACGTATTGATGAACCGATTCAGAACGCTGCAAAAATCAGTTCCTGTAATTGGTGAACTGTTGATTCCTAGAAGTGATTTGAAATCAATTCCAAATATCGATTCAGAATGCATTTATAGTCCCCCTAAATAATCATTTTCAAAAATGAATTAAAATTACCAAAAAATAAAGTTCGTTTTCAAAGATTGTAAAGCAAAACATAGTGAACAACAAAATCGGCTAAAACTCAATATGTATTAGAAAATAAATAAATAAACAAAACAAAATATAATACAATAGACAGTAAGTAAATAACTTACCACAAAATAAAATGAATTTTAATTTATTCACTGTTTGTTTTTTAATTTTAATTTTAAAAATTTAAAACACAAATTTTAAAAAATGACACTTAGAAATTTGCACAGCTTTTAAATGAACTAAACAAAAACAATAGAAATATATGCGCAGTTAGCTAGCATTTGTGATTCACCGTAATCGCTTATTAATCGATTTAAAATCAGTTCCGGTGTATGATTCTATATGTAATCGAATAAAAACCAGTTTCACATCAACGCGATTGTGAGCTATCGAATTAAAATCGATTTCGAATCAATATTGTGTATAAAGGGGTGAATATAATTTAAGGTAATTTTAAGTCATGGATTTTAAATTGATTTCAAAGTGATTTGTTTTATTAAAATATTTTTTAAGAAATTTCTGATTACGTTTTTATTCCAAGAATCATTTTACAATCAATTCATTCTCGATTCCAATGGAATCGATTACATTTGTCTAGCTGGGTAGGAATGTAGGATATTTGTATTGTGAGAGAATAACTGTGCATAATAAAAGAGTAACTACAGTAGAGATGGGTACGTAGAATCAACGACTCCTATAGTACCAAGCCTTAATGCTCAATTTTATTTTGTTGTTTATATGTGTTGGAAGTACCAAATTAACATTACAATTTATTGTTTTTAATCAATTATAACTAAGTTGTGATTAAAGTTACATGGAAATTATGTTTAAATGAAATGTAGAGAAGATCCTTGGCTTTATTTTCACTGAATATATTAAATATCTATGAGCAACGTAAATCAAAGAAAAAACGTGATAAATATTTAGTAACATAAAACTGAAAATCAATTTTTCCTTAAATCTCCCAAATTACTAAAAATATCAAATTATAATGTTCTACAAATTTGTGGATTTTTATTAAATAAACATTTCTCCCAAACATTGTTATATCATAAAATTAATAGAAATTAAGTTATTAAAGAAAAATGATAATTTTTTAACAAAATCACAAATATCTCTCTCATTTCTCATTTTTAACAGCCACCTCTGAAAATGTAGTACCACTTGAAGAATTTTTTTATTCATTTGTTTATTTTTTCTTTCAAAAATATTATTCATAAACAAAAAAAAATTTTTCAAGTGGTACTACATTTTCAGAAGTGACTGTTAAAAATGAGAAATGAGAGAGATATTTGTGATTTTATTAAAAAATTATCATTTTTCTTTAATAACCTAATTTCTATTAATTTTATGATATAACAATGTTTGGGAAAAATGTTTATTTAATAAAAATCCACAAATTTGTAGAACATTATAATTTGATATTTTTAGTAATTTGGGAGATTTAAGGAAAAATTGATTTTCAGTTTTATGTTACTAAATATTTATCACGTTTTTTCTTTGATTTACGTTGCTCATAGATATTTAATATATTCAGTGAAAATAAAGCCAAGGATCTTCTCTACATTTCATTTGAACATAATTTTCATGTAACTTCAATCACAACTTAGTTATAATTGATTAAAAACAATAAATTGTAATGTTAATTTGGTACTTCCAACACATATAAACAACAAAATAAAATTGAGCATTAAGGCTTGGTACTATAGGAGTCGTTGGTAGAATACTATATATACATATTATATTAAGTACATACATATATAAATACGACATACGTACATATATCATCATAGATACAGGTAGTGTATATTTTTTTTTTATATATTCGTAAGAAAAAACCCAGTTGGAAAAGTCAGAAGGCCTTCTTTAGGAAGGCATGTAGAAGTTATAAATGATAGTATTAGAAGTTTTAAAAATTTTTTCTAACCCATTTTTTTTGTTTTTGATTCTCTAAGAGCTGTTTGGAAGGTTTCTTTTTACCTTCTGTAGAAGGTAATGAGAAGAAAACAAAGAAAAACCGAACATATACCTTCCAAGCAGTAATGCCACAAGTTGAAAATTTCGTGTATCAAAAATTTCCATCAAAAAGTATCAAAAAGTATCAAAGTATCCACATAAAAGTTTTATTAATTTTTATGCTGTATATATTTATTTGGTAGTAGTAGTACCAATAGTAAATAGAATTAAACGATCAGATCACATTTCAAGTAAAATTAAAATACTTTTATTCAATTTCTAAAATAAGTAGTAACAAAAAATAAAAAAATTTTATAAATAAAAGTAATAACAAAAAAGAATTAAAAAAATAACAAAATATGTATTCATGTTTTTAAATTCAGAATATGAAATTAGTTTTACAGCCATATTCACCAAAAGGTAATAAGTTGGTAATTATGACGGTATTAAACTAGTCATAACTTGATTATCACGGTAATAAAATAGTGTGGTGAATAGAGTTATGACGGTCATAAAGTTATATCTTGATGGTAAATATGGCCGTTAAAGTCTTGAATGTTATAATAATTATAAATGTTGAAAAGTATCAAAAGGTATCAAACAGTATGAAAAGTATCAAATTGGGAGGATTTTGAAAAAAAAAGTATCAACGTATCAAATTTTAAATTTTTTAAACAAAAGTATCAATTTTGATACAAAAGTATCAAAGTGGCATCACTGCTTCCAAGCCTAGGACATGCCCATGTAAAAAAGATATTCGTCCATGTTCTATATTTCGATCGAAATTGAATCGAATTTGAATGAATATTCAAAATATTTTGTGTCATTCTCATACAAATGCTAATACATGCCATATGAAATTCATTTAAAATATCTAGTAATCTACGACTTTTAATTTTTTATTCGATTGCAATCGAAAATATTCTGATATGTTTCCTGATCGAATGAAATTGTTAAACAAATATTAAAAATCAAAGATTACTAGATATTTTAAATGAATTTCATATGGCATATATGTATTAGCATTTGAATAAGAATGACACAAAATATTGTGAATATTCATTCAAATTCAATTCAATTTCGATCGAAATACAGAACATGGGCGATGTGGGATACGGAAAGGAAGGCTTCCAACCGTTTTAAACTTCAAAAGAAGGCTTCTGCATGCATGGTGGAAGGCTTCCATTTCCAACTGGGAAGTAAAATGAAAAAAAGAAACAACAAAAAAATAAACCAAATGATAATGTCGTTTTTTAAAAACTTATTGGTATTACATATAAATATCTATATTTTTTTCTTGCTTACTTTGAACATGACATAAACCAACTGAGAATTGTCCCAGTTCAGGCATTTGTCGCAAAATTTCTTCGGTAACTAAATGAACACCACGGTGTTGGGGCCGCAAATTGATTTTACGTTGAAACCATGCCGAACCAATTTGTATACCACGATTCGATGAAGCCATTGTTTCTGCTGAACTACTATTGCTGGCCGCCGCCGCTGCTGCAGCTGCTGTTTGCTCTGGTTCATAAATGCCGCTGCCACCACCCGTTTTAAGGGTTTTTTTAATTTTTTCAGCCAATTTTGCCGTTTTGACTAAATTTTTTAACTACCTCCTCTTTATTTTAAAATTAGTAATAAATAACAATTTTATTATTTATTCACAAAATAACACAATTATATTTTTATTTATTTATTTTTTTTTACTTTTCTGTTGTTGCTGTATTGTTTTATAACTCATATATATAGGTAGGTATCTACTTTTTTTTTTTACCTTTTACATATATACTTTTTTATGACAATAATTTCTTGAATTTAAATACATGTGCACTCTGTAACAACAAGTAGTAGTAGAAGATATAGGAGGTAATATAAATGAAAAAAAAAAAAGGAAATAAAAGAAAAAAAGATTTTTTTTTTAGATAGATACTAATAAATTGAAGAGAATGAATTTTATTTTATATTTATCTATCATTCACAAGCTCAATATTACGTACTAAAAGTACTGAATAGTCATATTTTATGCATGTTTAGTGCAGCAATAGGTAGGTATAGGTAGATATATTTTATTATTTTATTCTTATGTTATTTTCTTTATACCTATGCCTTATAGTTTTATTATCTTCGACTTTTTATCTTTCTTATGATTGAAGAACTAAGTATATCTACACAAAGAAATGTCACTCAATATCTTGATTTTGTTTTTTTAAATGCATTATGTAGGTATAGGTTATGTTAGGTTAACTCTTTTTCGAAAACATAAAGAATAATAAATTCAAATTTTTGGAAAAAAAAAACGAAAAAAAGTATAAATAACCGAGATGTATGTATATACATATGACAATAATTAGGCAGAACAATAATTATTCAAGATAGAATTCATAAAAAGTATGCGTTATTTTTTTTTTTTTTTTAGGATAATAAAAATGAACAATTTATTATAATTTGCCTAACTTTTTTAGTATGTACCCGTGTACGTAATGCAAAAAAGTGCATCTGTATGTATTTAAATTGTGTGTAAAAATAGAAATTTAGATACCGGTTCACTTCCAATTACAATAATTCATTTTCTTAAAACACCTTTTAATTTTTGAAAACTTTTTTTTATGTTTGAAAAATTTCACAAAAAATAAAATTAGGTATGTACATACCTACACAAATTCTTCCAGAAGATACCTAGTAATTATTAAATCAATTAGAAAAAAAAACAATTACAAATTTTGAGTAATTAAATGTCAAAAACAAGACAAAATAATGAAAAAATGTGCTTTAACTTTAATCTTTCTTGACTCTTCTTTATAATTTATAAATTGGAGAAATAAGTAATGTATGAAGAATATAATATTATATATATATGTATATACATAAATATAGATATGTATCCTGGTAATTGGTATACATTTATGTTTAGTTATAGGTATATTTTTTTTTTATTAAAAAATAAGAAGAAGAACATAAAGTCATTCATATGACACTTCAAAGTCCAATATTTTATATATGCATTAAAGTATTTTTTTCATGTGTAAAAACCGCCACTAAAAATATATATAATAAGTAACATACCAACATACACATAAACAGAAAAAGCTAATACAAATTGTACCTATATATTCTTTTTATATCAATGAAAAAATGATGATGTGGTGGGTGGCTCTGTATTAAAACCAAAAAAAAAACTTTTATAGTATTTTATAATTTTTTCGTGTAATCTATTAGAAATTTTATATGAATGCTACTACAATTTTTCGTTTCTTTTCTAGAAAAATTTTTTTTTTTAATATTTCGTTTTAGTAGTATTGGGGGTATTTTTTTCTCTTCTACTACCACTTTTTGCATTTGTTGCTTTGAACGTTATTTAAAATTAAAAAATTTAAAAGTTTGTAAATTTATAAAAATAACTTATTTTTCATTTTGGTAAACTTTATTTTAAAATATATACAATTTGTTATCCTTTAATTAATTATCTTCACTTTTTTCAAGTATTTTCTTGAAATAAAAATAACGTAAATATGTAGGTACATACATAATTCTTTTTTCTCTTTTGATGACATACATGAATTTTATCTTAAAACTTGATTTGACAAAAATCAAACTAAAATGAAATAAGACAGCATCCTTTATTTTTAAATTACACTTCACATTAAAACAAAAACACTTTCTATTATTTAAAAAAATTTTTCTTCACACTTTCCTAGTGTACCTACATACATATTACTGATATTACTTATTAATTTTTATCTGTATGCCCTAATTATTCACTTTTTCATTATTTTTATCTTATTTTTTCAATCAATGTGAAATGTTTTGTTTTATGTTATAATTTTTTTTTCTCTATTTTCTGGTGTTCTTTTTTTGGTTTTTTTGCAATTAAATACGAAAACGTTAGATAGAAATTAAGATTAATTCAGCATATAAATTTCGATTCATTGTATAGAAAATTATGTAAAACAAAAGAGAAAAAAAAATCGAAAATTTTTTTGTTGTGAAAAGTAGTAAAAAAAAAAATTTTATTGCACAGCACAATTAAATGGATTTTTTTTTCCCAAGAATAACACTTTATAATTTTTTTTAAAATTTCTTTTTAAAGCATACCTATTTGTTTTAAATTTTACACACCAATTACGGTAAAAAATAAATAATAATAAGGAGATCCATTCTTTTTAGTCCTTTAATTCTGTGTTTTATCCTTATTCAATTTTTAAACTTATGTATCATCTCTCTGTTTTATTCATAAATTTTTTTTTTCTTTCGGTAAAGTAATTTTTTTCTTAAATATTTTTTTTATACTTATTAAAGTCACAATTACATATTAATTTGTATGTAAAAAAGATATTCAAATTTATAGGGCGGCGTTTATAATAGATTTTTTTCACTTCAAACACTTATGTATATTGTATATCCCTTTTGACTCAATTTAAATTGTTGTACATAAATCACCATTGGAATTCAATTTATTTTTATCCGTTTTAGTAATTTTTTTAGATCATTTTTATTTATTCAAAAAAAAAAAAAACAAAAAAAATAAATAAATAAATAAAAATGTACAAGTAAAAATTCTTAATTAAAAACACACAAAATTTTATTGAATTAAGGAAAATTTGTACTCAATAAAAAACTACATACATATATACATAGGTACATAATATGAAAATTTCTAATTTTGACATTAGAAAGAATAGAAAAAAAACTATTTTTAAGAATATCCTTGTAATCTTCACTTTTTTTTTTGCAACTGTTCATACTTTTATAAAAATCACTAATTTTGAGTTTTCTTATTTTTTTTCACATTTTCTTAATATTATACGTTTTTTTTCCAATACTTTTACTGTCACACCACGGCGGCGACCACTACACTATATAATATCCTTATTAAGGATATGTATACATATATACAAGAATTATAAGATAAAAAAAACAAGACAAAATTCTATTTTTTTATTTTTCGAAATTAATATTCAAAAGTACAAAACTAATGTACCTACGTAGAAATTTTTCAAATACTGTTTTATTTCTTATTATTAATTATTTGTTTTTTACTTTTCTAGGAGCAGCAGCAATCATTTAGAAAGAAGATGTTCCACATATCATATGTATCTATCAGTTGCAAAAGGGGCCTTTGTCATGTTGTTATTTTGAGTTTATTAAGCAAAATTGTTTCTGGAAGAAACTATCAATAAATGTAATCAAGAAAGTGGAAAGTGCTTATTATCACTAATAGGACCATGTTTCAATAAAAAAGTAAACAAAATAATAATTTTGATCGACTTATCAAATAAATTAAAATGGAAATGATCCCTTTTGCAACTAACCTAGTATTACTTTACTAGAAAACAGTACAATTTCGCAGCAAAAAGTACTCTTTTTCAGTACAATATTGTTGCAGAAAGAGACTATATTTTATATGAAAATTTGAGGAAAAGGTACCGTTTTGCAACTGAGCTCATATTTTGGTGATCAAAATACAGAGGAAAAAGTAAAGTAAATAAGTAGATTTTTAAAAGACCTTTAAATGACGTATATAACTCATTTTTTTCAAAATATGGAAAAGGGCCCTTTTGCAACTGATAGACACATATATAAAAATAGGTAATATTATAGTGTTGTAGCATATTTGTATCTACAAAAGTTGTATTTTCGAAAATTATTTACAAGAAAAAAAAATGTGTTAACTTTTTTTTTAATTTTGTTCTTCTTATTTTTCTAAACTGGTATAGTTTTTCGTTTTCTCCTTTTATTTTTCTTCTACATATATGGAAAACTTCCTTATTCGAAAATTGTAAAGTAACAACAGAAATTTATAAGAAAAAAAAAATTCTCTCATTTGTTTGTTCTCTCTGTTTACGCAAAAGCATTTTAAATTTCGAAATAATTTTCCTTTTTTTTTTTTAAATTGAAAAATATTTTTCTTTCCCTATTTTTATGAAAAGAAAAAATTTCAAAAAAAAGAAAAAAACACTTGAATATTTTACTTACAAATTGTTTTGCCGTTGTTTTCTTTTTTTAATTACATTTTAATTTATTGCTTCATTTTTTGTCACATTATTTGAATAAAAAAAAAAAATTAGAATTTTAAAGAAAAATGACTATGTTTTGCAGATTCTTCTTATAAATTTCAAAAACCTAATGAAATCTTTCACGTTTTTTTTTTTTTAAATGTTGTATAATAAAAAACAAAAACTAGAAATTTATTTGAGTACCTAGCAAAAGTTTCACGTTTTTTTAAGATCCTTGAAAAAACTCATCTTTTTTTTATCCTTCTGGTATTTCAAGAAATTTTTTGAAGAAAAAAACTATATAGATCAAAACTTTTTTCGAAATTGAAGAAAAAAAAAAACTGAGTTAAAAAATGTAAAACGACAAAAACAAGTATTGAAATTTAAATCCGAAAATCAACCGCCTTCTGTCACTTTTGTATTCAAAAATTTATTGGCAAGTTTTTCTGCAAACCATAATTTTGACTGATAATTCTTGCTTTTTTATATCCTTTTTCAATGTTGATTTAGATAATCCTTAATGATTTTTTTCCCTTTAAATTGTTGTTGGTCTTGTTGATGGTAATTTTTGTATGTTTCTATTAATGTTGCTTATTTCGACAACATTTCACAATTTTTCATCACTTTTTTCTCAACAATTTATGTATTCAAAAAAAAACCTTTTCTTTTTCTTTCAATTTTTTTGTGTACATATTTTTTAACAAAATAATATATAAAAGGATTTTTGATGTTTTTTATCCTTGGCAGTGATCATCTTCAACATTATCATCATCATCATTCTTACAATTATTTTTGAGTATTCAAAATTTATTATTTTTAAATTTTGTAAAAAAAAATATAAAAAATATAAATTAAGTAGAAATTTTGTATCGGAACTAAGTTTATGTATGTTATTAATTAAAATATTGCTGCGTTTTCGAAATTCCTTTATCCTTATTGTGTGTGAGAGAGTATTTTGTAATAAATGATTTTTTTTTCTTTGCTTTTTTTTTACACACAGAAAATTTTGATGAAATAAAAATTTTTTTGTTTCCAAATTGAAATAATTTAACATAAATTATGATACGTTTCGTTATTCAAATTTAATTCTATACACATTCATTAATAATTTACTAATAAATTTATAATTTTTATTTAATTTTAAACTAGTGAAATTTTACACAAAGTGTTGCGACAAAAAATTTTTCGTTCCGTTGTACTTCACCTTATATTGCACACACACACATACACAACATATCTCATACATTGCATATACGGGTCGGGTATACATATTTATAAAGGGTGAAATATAAAAAAGGAAATTTTGACATTGCTGTTGTTGTTACTGGCCGTTGTACTATTATAGTAATGCCATACAAATATATATGTATTTGTCTTGAGATTCTTACAAGCACAAAAAATTCAGAAGAATCTTACTTCATTTTGATCTGAATTTAAAATTAAAGGAATCACTTCATTTATGTAATTTTTTTTTTAAATATTTCTTCATTTACCATACCAGGTGTAACTGTAATAATGTTATGACAATGTTACAAATATATGCATGTATTGATGTTTAAAATGAAAAAAAATAAATGAAAAGTTGAATTTCAACTTTAATTTATGTTAGACCTCAGGGATCTTGTTACTGAATTGGACTTTTTTCTTCGGAAAATCAAAATTAAAGTAAAATGATTAAAATTTGACCACATAGCAAACAAGAAAAAAAAACACAATTTTATCATCAGGAACCTTTCTGAAAGAATGTTAAACATCTTTTGAGAAAGATATGTACTTTAAAAAATTTTCTTGACAGTTTTATTATGTTTAAACATTTAACGAGAAAGAATGTTTCGAAAGGTGAAACGGATCACAGGAAATTTTTTTGAAATTTCAGTTTATTTTTTCCCTAATTTTGTTGTAGAAATTTGTTACAATTTTTAAAATCCATACACAAAAAAAATTTCGTAGCAAAGTATTTACATCATAACGTAAACGATTTCAAAAACAAACAAATATCGTAAAATGAAATTGGTGAATTAAAACCAATAATTAAAACCATCAGTTTATACAAAAACCACAAAACAATGTTTTTGTTTTTATATAAATTATAAATTCTGTTCAAAAATTATTTTAAAATTTAAAAAATATTTTTTTTAATGGCCTCTCCATTCTATAGCATAGTACTTAGATCGACCTGGGGTGGTAGTACGTAACTTGATTCGAGTTGTTTCGTTCGAGTTTGAACATGTTTGGTAGTACGTAAGGTCGATTCGAGTTCAAAACAAACTCGAATTGTCAGAATTACGGTCGAACAAAATTTTGTTATCGACTTCATATAATAATGTTCGTGTTGTAAAGTTTAAATAAAAGTATTGTGTTAAAAATGTAATTAAAAACTATTTATATTTATTTAAAGTTATTTTGAATTGATTTTAAACAAAATAAAAATTTATATTTGATAAAAATTTATTAGTAAAAGTCGAAAAAACAGCAACATCTGAATTTTATAATTGTACACACAACTTTAAAAACTTGAAAAATTTTAAATTGACATAAAACATAACCTTCAATTAACATATGTGTACTTTTCAGCGGGTGCTGACTACAAAATACTTGCTCAGAACACAAGTTTTCACGGTAACACTTAAATCCAAAGTCGATCGAATTACGTACTACCAATCAATGTTTGTTTCGAGTTCTTTTGAAGTCGAACGAAACAACTCGAATCAAGTTACGTACTACCACCCCTGAATTCAGTTTCTTATTTTTACTATTTATTTCTACACGGAAAAATTTTGTGTAGAGTGACGTAGGAATATTTGGAGAAACGTAAATTAAACGAAATTTTTGTTTAAATTTAAATTTTAAAATTAAAAAAGCATCCATAAAAAATAAAGCAGGTGTTGTTTTTCAAATTGTTGTAGACAACAACTGTCAAATTTACCACATCGCTTGAATGGAATAAATGTCTGTACATTTATTTTGTTTCAATGGTTGCGGAAAATTAGTGGAGAGTGATCGTCAGCGCCACCTCTTGAAAAGATTTAGAAATTTTAGCAAAAACAATTTAACATATTTTGAATAGGAAACTGAATTCAGGTCGATCTGAGTACTATGCTTAATCAAGCTAGAAAAATATGTGAGAAAAAGGTTTTTACTTCTTTTTAGTCTTCTGGAACGTCTATTTAAACTAAATTGACAATATAATAAAACCAATTGAAAAAAAAAACTTCTAATCTTATATGTATCTGTTTTAAAAAAATTGTATAAATTGGAAGACATTTTTTGAATTTTGAACAGTGAATAATTAATAAATAGTTCGAATTGACGTTATTAAATTGATTTCTTAAGAAAAGAAAAAGTTACATAAAGGTATATTAATGTTGAAAATTATATAAATTTAAGCTCTTTTCAAAATTCAACGCTGTTCAGCACCACACGATCGTTTACAACCTAACGTAGAAAATTTTACCTGTTTAAAATTCAGCGTATAGTAAAGTTTAGTAAAGCGTACTACCAAAGATAATTAATAAGAAGTAGATATTCCAGAACAGAAAAGCTGTTGAAAAATAAATTTTTAGTTCTAAATCTGTTCATAGAGCGGACAGACAAGAAGGAATCGCTTAGAACATTAGATTTAAAAATACGTTATGACCGTTTTTGAAATAAAAAAAAATTTAACATACACAAAAATCCTCAAAACTGTAATTAGACAATTTTATATGGAAAATGAGGACAGAGTAAATGTGCATGACATCATCATACAATTTTTTTGTTGATGTTGTACTATATGAAAATTTATAATTAATATAAACAAAAACAACACACATATAAAAAAATAATTGTTGTTTTTATTTTTCATTTTTCAAGTACCTACCCAACCAAATTTACAATTTTTTTATAATACCGTATTTGAATTTTGTTGTTGCTTCGTACCTAAATACAAAATTTATTGTAAACTTGAAGTCACTGTTTTTTTCTCAATTTTGTATTTTTCCCATTTAGCATATACAAGTATGTATGTATTTTTGTATATGCAGATTGTAGTTTATACAGTAGCGGAAAAAACGCATGACTCAAATAATTTTCATTTTTCTAAAAATTATTTATTTATTAAGCTGTATTACAGAATCATGTATGGTTTTTCTTTTCTTATAGAAAATACCTTAAAAAAACACACATGCTTAGTTAAAAAACAAACCATCATCCATCCCCACCAAAATATAAAGTTAGTTGGAAAAGTTTTTAGAAATTATTAGTTAGGCGACTTTCATGACCGCTACTGTATATTATAATGCAAGTACAATAATATGTTAAAACTTTGCAAGCATTAGCGATTTTCTAATTTTCTAATAATGACTGTGATCATCTCCCGGCTGCAAGGTTTTAATAAAATTTTACCTAATTAATCAAAATTTGTAGAGTCCAACATATCTAACTACCTCACATTATGTAACATTTTGAAATATAAATATGGGTAAATAAAATGTATTTAAATGTGTATTGTAATGTAATGTTGTTAATTAGGTACTTGAATTGAAAACAAAATATCTTAATTCCCTTTTTCATTTAAAAAAAAAAAATATATAGGTAGTTACATAGAATAAAAACAAAAAAAAAAGCGGGATCTGGATTCTGGATTTCAGTAAAATTTCTCATAGCTTCAAAAACTATAAAAAAAATAAAAATAATTGGGTAAATTTTTCATATTATCATGCATTCAATAATCAGAAAACAAATTCTAATTCATATTCCTATACAATACAATATATTTACATACATAATGTACATACATACATATTGATATTATATGGATGAAAAAATAAAAAATATTATACTAACCGATGAAACAAATTTTAAAAAAAGAAGAAAAAAAAACAAATATTAAATGAAATGTGCACAGACGGTAAACCTAAACACGCATTTGTGTACATGCAAAAATATGTATGTACCTATATACATGTTATGTATTATACAAATATAGGTATACTATACACAAATGACAAAGTTATACTGGAAACTGGTTTGATTTGGTTATACACAAAAAAAAAAATAACAAGAGCATGAGCGAATGGATAATAAAAAAAATCACTCGATCATTTTTTTTAAGTTTGAATTTCAAAACGTTAGTTCTATTTTTGCTCGCCAGATAGGACAGACAAGAAGGTTTCGTTTAGGAGCCTTTAATGAAATAAAGTGAAAATACAAATATACTACGCGGAATATCTATTGTGTTAATCTATAATCATTGGTACTACTCAGCTGAAAATAAATTTTATGTTGGAAAAAGTCAATTTATTTCGGAACGAACTAAAGAATCTACAAAAATAAGAAGAAATCTACAAAAATAAGAAGAAATCTACACAGATGAAAAAAACTTTACATAAAAAAATCACAAATCACAAAAATAACGTTTTTTAGGTTACTACCAAAGAGTATTAATATACTACTATAGAGATTTAATCTCAAGCTCTCTCAAAAATCAAAAACATAAAACCATACATAAATATTTAGCTTCGAATAAGCAATCAATAAAGCTTTTAAGTCTTTCGAACAAAATTTAAATTTTTTCCGTTTCTATTTGAATTTTTTAATATAAATCAGCTGTTTTCGAAGTAGACAGCAGAAGTATGTAAAAATTAAGAAAATGTTCAAAAAGAATAATACAATACAAACTTCTAATGCATATCGCTTATAAGCAGATAGACAAAGACAGAAGATAAAGAAGAAGAATTGATCAATATTAATTTTAATAATAATTGTAATTTTTTATTTATCATAATTTTTTTTTTTCAGTTTAATTTTTTTTAAAATAATTTATTAATTTTAGTTTAAATACATAGTTGGATACTTTTTGTTTAATATGTAATACTTACTATTGAGATTTTTATTTTTAAATTGTATTTTTCTTCTTCTTCTTCTTCAAATATCCTTAAGCATATCAGCTGATTTTTATTTTCGAATTAGTAGGAGGAATTAAGAAAACAAGTAAAAGGAATAATACAAATTATAAATGCATATCACTTTTTTGAAAATAGAGAAAGACAGAAGATCAATATGTATTGATCCATGAGAATTATTTCTATATTTTATATATGTAATTCATGATTATGAAATATTTTTATTGTTTATTTTTTTCAGTTTATCTTTTTTTAAAAATATTTTATCAATTTAGTTTAAATAGTTTAGAATGTTTAGATAGTTTTTGTTCAATAATACGATTACAGATTTTTCCTTCAAAAATTTCACTTCTTCTTCTTTTTTAAATATTCTAATGCATATCAGCTAACTTTTGTTTATTTTCAAAGTAGATAAGAAAATAGGAAGGATTAAGAAAATGTGTAAAAAGAAAAATACAAATTATAAATGCATACATATCACTTTTTGAAGGTAGACAAAGCCAGAAGAAATATTTTTCAGTAATGAATATGGAAAGAAATATGAATTTTATTTTAGATACAGTATTAGATAAGTAATTTGAACCTTTTTATTTTCAAGACATAAAATTTTGTAATTTCAGTTTCTGTAATTTTGTTAACAGGTTTTTTGTGATTTTACTTTATAAAATAGAATGAAATAAAAACAAGTTAAATATGTTGTACCTAATTTCAATCACTGATTTTTGCAATAAAAAAATAATTTTAAAATCGTCATAATCAATTTTGTAATTATTTTTTTAATAATGCAAATGAACTTTATCAGAAAATTAATGGGTATTTTTGTTTAAAATAGTGTTGAAAGTGTAAATTGGTTTCAGTCTAAATTTTCAAATTTTAACAAAGTCGGTTTAAAATTAGTTCCAATTATCGAGGTTACACTGTTATGTAACATTGTGTATGTAAATCATTGTTGCCAGTTTTATGACGAGTTATTCTGGTTGGACTTCAAAATACATGGGATAAAAATAATATCTCTTTCTATTATATTTTACTTTGAAAATATTTTACAAATTTTATGTATACCTATATGTAAAATAATTTATATGAAAAATTGGTCATTTAAGTAAGGGGTTTCAAAAAAAATATTATTCATAAAATACTCTAATATAAATTTTGATAGTATTTTTTAAATACACATATCTAAATATTACAGATTTTTCTTTCAATTTATTAATTTTCATCAAAAATTTTTCAAATATATTACTGTAATTCATGTGGATGTGGAAATGAGTTAAAACTATTAATAATTCAAAAAATGCTTGTATAAAAACTAATAAATTATTTCTACAAAAATCGGTGATTTAAATTAGGCAGTACATGTTTAGCTTATTTAAACTTTATTCTATTTTATAAAATAAAAATCATCGAAAAACCTTCAAAGTACCTATTGAAATTTGGGTGTTGAAAAAACCAAAAGTTGAAAATAGGAAGGGAAAAATTGTTGAGCGTACACTGTAGTTTGAAATAAAATTCTTATTCCAAAAAATATTTATTTACGCGAGCATATTCATTGTAGCAAAAGTACAACAACAACAAGAAACAGAAAAATCAAACCAGAAAAAAAACAACAACAATAACCATTTATTTCAGCTTTAAAGAATGCTGTATCAAATAGGTATACATACATAACTATATGCATGTGTACAAAAAGAAAAAGAAAAGAAAAAACCATATATACCAGCAATATATGTATGTATAATTATAGGATATAATTGCAAAATCCTATGAAATACATTAGATATCTATCTATTCTGTATACACTATACAGTATAATATATATCTATATGTCATATTATTTAATGATCATTATTTTAACGGACAAGTTGTATACCTATATAGTTTTTGAATGAATTGACTCATAGTTTATATATGCGCTTATACATATTGTTTCTGTACGTTTTTCGTTTTTGCGATCTGTATTTTTTGTTTTCTGTATACGCAATTTCCATATTGGCTCTAAATTATTATTGTATATGTTTATACACTCAAACACTCATACTGTTGATTTCGATTCATACAAAAATTATTCTTTCTATCAGAGCCTCCTTGGCTGGCCATCTGCAGGGAGAAAAATATTTTTTTTCAAGAAATTTTCATTTTGGTCTGTCTATATGGTATTTATATGGTTTTTGGTACTGCAAAACAAAAAGTGAACGGAATATTTTCTTGACGGAATTCCGCCACCTTTTTTTTTACATGTATTTTATATGGGAAACGAAATTCCGCTTCGAACACAATACTTAGCTTTCGAACACAATACGGAGCTTAAAATGTAAATTTTACAAAATTTTTTGTTTCAACCTAATCAAACAAAGCGCTTCGCAAATTTTGTTGTAGAATTTTCAATATAATATAAATTTTTATTTAGCAAAAAAAAAAAAATAACGAAAAATACAACGAGGAGAACTTAAAGAAAGCTGAAGAAAGTGTAAAATTTGGAAATTTATCCCAAAGAAGAGCTGCTACAATTTATGAAGTTTCTCGATCAAAATTGCAGTTCCGATTGACAAAATCCGAAGAAACCATAAAAAGAGGTCCAACAACAATTCTTATGATACTTTTGAAGAAGAGGAAATTTTGGCGAAATGGCTCATCGAATGCCAAAGAAAAGGTTTCTCTCAAAGGAAATAAGACCTTTTATGTGCGGTGCAAGATTTCTTGAACACATCAAATAAAATAAGTGTTCAAAAATAACAAACCGGGAAGAGCGTGATATGATGGTTATTTAAAAAGCTAGCGCAAATGTTTCAAGAAACGACATAGAGAGTTGGTCCGACCAAATACAAAATTGTTATGTATTTATAACGTTAAAACATTAGTGTTTTATTTAAAAGTCGTCAAAAACCATTGAAAATATCTTTTTAATCGTTAGAAAACTGGGGGTGGCCAAGATCACAAACATGGGTGGCCAAGATTAGATACAATGCCGTTTTTTGACTTTAACTCCAGAAATACTTTTTTACTCTCCTCTTGCACCCTTGTATAGTCTAACATCTCATGAGCTTAATCGAAGCCAAATTGGCAAACATACAGACACGAAAATTCAAAAATTTGAAATTAACGGATAAATTAAACCTCTATTGTAGTATATTTATTCTCTTTGGTTGGGATTTCGGATGTTTTTGAATTTATCAAGCACATTTAAAAATTAAAATTCCAACTCACATATCTTTATATTCTTTGTTTGAAATATTTTGTAACAAATCTTCACTGTAAACGTTTTTAATGAAGAAAAATAATTTATCTTTTTCTGTTTGTGTTGAATTTTCGTGAAATAAAAATTTAATTAAGTATGTACTTCAATTAATTAGTTTTTGATTACTTCGAAATTTCAACTTTATATTTAAATAAATTTTGCAAAAATAGCTTTTTAACATTTTTTCCACGGAGCTTTCTTAAAAAAACTGACAAAGTGGAACGCGGAAGTGCGGAACTTATTTTTCGAACATCCAGATTGAAAAGTAGAAATAGATCCTAATCTGACGCTGACTCTGCAATCTCACTCCGAGGTATAAATGCGAAACCGATATATAGTACATCCTTGAAAACGTCAAATAATCGTCAATTGACGAAATTCAATTTAAAACGTTGAATTACTGAATATCATCAATTGACGATCATTTGACGTTGTTGAAGATGCACATAATCTGAAGAATAGAAGAAAGAAATGTAACTAAATCTACGTTTCAATCTGTTATGTAAACGATTCATTAGAAAATCGAAATGAAGATTTTGATGGAAAAAAGGTTATGTAACCTGTTAAATTTTGAAACGATTGCTTTTTTTACTGTATACAATATTATGTATAGTACATTTTTTTAATTATTTGTAATTCGATTAAAAACTGACTGCAATTTTTTTTTTCATGTAGGTAGTATTTGTAATTTTTTATTATTCTGTATCATATTAATTTTATCAATAAAATCAAATGATGCTCATGAAGCTAATGCTAATGCTCATGAATGATGCTGCAGATGCAGATGAAGATGAAGTCAATAATCGAAAAAAAATTATTAATACAGCTATTGAAAATTTTTTAAACAATTGTTTATTAAAACATAATGAAATTGATAATGTTTTAAATAAAATATGGGAAAAAGTGAATAATAATGATAAAAACTATTATCCAGATGTACCTACTTGTATCACTATATTATTATATTGATGAAAATAAATTAAAATTGCTTATAGGTCAACATTTTAATTCTGAATTTGATAATATACAGATGCAGATGGATGAAAAATATCATTTATTACAACATTTCTGTTTAAACTTACAAGAATTTAATGAAAAATGTTTAAATAAAAAAATTAATTGTTCTCAGAGTGAACAAGAGTCATTTAAAAGTTTATATAGAAATATTGAAAAAAAACTTATTGATGGAGTAAAAAATTTACATGATGCTACTGAATTTTTTTTGACAGATTTTGAAGGTGGTTTGGAATGTAATCTAAATATTACAAAAACAACATTGTATAAATTTATCAAATCTTCGTATTCGACACCAATCATACCTGATTTAAAAATTCATTTTAATTATAATACAACTACATTACGAAAGTTAGCAATGGCCAATGGGATATCTACTATGTATGAAAATGGAGATGTAAGAGATTCTAATAAAATCTATGCTTATATACTATATCATATATTCAGGGCCGGCCCAACCTAACTTTTCGCCCTGTTCGAAGAACAAAATTTCGCCCTTATTCTGTTTAAATTTTTAATGAATATTAAAATGTTCAAGCCGTTTCCACACCACCCTTGGGTAGACTTTCAACTCACATTTCACATTTCATATTTTGAAAATAAATCAATTTAAATACATAATAATACATACTTTCATATAATTCGAATTATATACGGAACTATTTATATACATACATACAGCCTTGAAAATAAAAAAAGTTATTGCAAACTGTTCAAAATAAAATCTTGCTCCTATAGTATTATTCGATCTTCATTAGAGATGAAAAAACCCATGAAAAAAACAATTTCGTTGGATTTTTTCATATTTTTCCGGATTTTTTCATAAAAATCCTGTAGTCCTGGAAAGGAATTTTTGTAGTTTGTAATTTGGCACAAGATGTGTGAAACACCCTGTACACCCAAATTTCATTAAATATCATAAATTTACCTATTTACTTCAAAAAATTGAAAAAACCCGTTCAAATGAATGTATGTATATCTTTTTCCTATGATTATGAAAAAACAAATGTTTTTTTCCTGTTTTTTTCCGCTTTTTTGGAAAAAACCCGATAAAAAGCAACGGGTGAATGTATTTTTCATTTGTGAAAAAAGCATTTAAAAAGCAGCTTTTTATGAAAAAAACGGAAAAAAACAATTTTGAAAAAATCGGATTTTTGCTTTTTTCATCTCTAATCTTCATAAAAACAAACAACAACAAAAATGCTATACACACAGTATTAGGTTCAATTTCAAATCTTGCACAGTCTCTGCTTTATCATTCTATATGATCCGTATGGGCGCTACAAAAACAACAATATATAGCAAACTGTTCAAAATAAAATCTTGCTCCTATAGTATTATTCGATCTTCATAAAAACAAACAACAACAAAAATGCTATACACACAGTATTAGGTTCAATTTCAAATCTTGCACAGTCTCTGCTTTATCATTCTATATGTTTCGTATGGGCGCTACAAAAACAACAATATGTAGCAAACTGTTCAAAATAAAATCTTGAACCTATAACCAAAATAATTCAAATTCAAAATAATATGAATTTAGAAGAGACGGACAAAATTTTGAGGGGATAAGACAGCACAAAAAAGGAAATGTGTGTAGCGTTTTTGTTGTTGTTTGTTTTTATGAAGATCGAATAATACTATAGGAGCAAGATTTTATTTTGAACAGTTTGCTATATATTGTTGTTTTTGTAGCGCCCATACGGAACATATAGAATGATAAAGCAGAGACTGTGCAAGATTTGAAATTGAACCTAATACTGTGTGTATAGCATTTTTGTTGTTGTTTGTTTTTATGAAGATCGAATAATACTATAGGAGCAAGATTTTATTTTGAACAGTTTGCTATATATTGTTGTTTTTGTGGCATTCAATTCATACGAGACTTATGTTCATAGTAGATGATTCTGTGGTCACAAGCACTAACCGCTTAAGTCTGAAGATGCTCATGTCGACTTAAGTGGTTTGCAAATGTGACCACAGAATTGGTTCACACAAAAATACAAATCTATATAAAATTTTAATATTATGTAAATATTTATATTGTTCTAATGGCGCCCCTCTAATTTTGTCGCCCTGTTCAGCTGCTCTGTCTGCTCATATGTAAAGGCCGGCCCTGCATATATTAATCATACCGCATTTTACAATGAAAATTTTGAAGATATTGAATCTAGAGTACCAGAATGTTATAAAAGTATAGTTATTATTCTTGATAAAGATGAATTATGTGTTGATTATAATAATACACATATACTTACTGTATATGTAGATGATTCATCATAATACAGATAGACAATTTTATTTATATGAAGGTATGTTTTAACAACTGAAAAATTCTGTTGGAAAACTTAAATTCATTTCATCTCCTGATGTACATCAATGTTTTATTAAAATTGATGGTAAATATTTAACAAGACAAAATAATTCATCATATCCAACATTGGAGAATAATAAAACATCAGAAGGAGTTTGGCGTGTTACAAAACTAGGTGGTTATAGTTATTAATTTATAACAAGAAAATTTTTTTCAAGATATAATTTAAAATTTTTTAATAATTTTTGCTTTATAAAATCATGAAGTTTCAATAAAATGAAATATTTTTGAAATTACATGTACATATAAGCTTTTTTGTAGATTTTTTTCTTTTGCTTTGATCGCTAGTAACTTCTGTAGTAAGGGAGATGGTACTTGCGGTATTTGTAAGGTTAAGGGGTTTCCTTTTGTTAGATATGCGTATCATTCCTATACAAAAAGCAAAAACGAAAAAATCGGGTTTTTAACCCCTCGTACCCCGAAACCCGTTGAGCCTGATGGTGGACCCAAAGAGAGCCACTACTAGTTTATGTGGTAGTCTAAGTCTAGTCACATTTAATTAATAGGAAATATAAATAAACAGAAGTTTCGTTTACTTTATAATTTATTAAGAGAAAAACAAGTTTTATACTATTCAAGACCCAATGAGTGCTTGCAAAGAGAATAAATATACTACAATAGAATTCGTGTCTGTTGTATGTTTGCAAATTTGGCTTCGAATAAGCTCATGAGATGTTAGACTATACAAGAGTGCAAGAGGAGAGATGTGAAAAGAAGAAACATCTAAGGGAAATTGAAGAAACAAAGAATAATGAAGAACACGCCCATAATTCTAATATTCATCTTATAATGCGGTATTTCGTTGTTGTGTACCATATGATACTTTTAGTTTTGTTTTGATTCTGATCGTATACAGGGTGTTCCGTTTGGTTTGCTTAATCTTGATATAGCTTGTCCCAAAAGAGTTGAAGTTTCGTATTGTACTACGTTGGCATGCGCAGAAGAAAAGATACTTACACACATGCGTTTTTGTTTTTGTAAATTCTAATAAACAGGTTTCTTCTGTCGTATATGTATACAAAAGAAGATCACTACGACATGTAAAACATGCGCAATGAACCTTCAACTGAAATAATTTCAGCTATACCAGTGATAGGTCTCATCGAAACAAACAAAAAATCGTATCGGTGGGGGGAGGAGAAATCCCAACGGTTTGGCCGCTAGAGGGCGTTGAAGTTTTTTTGCTCTTATTTCACGTTGCATTAATGCCAAGTTCGAAGAACTTTTTCACATACAAAATTTCAATACAGAACGTTTAATAATTATGAACTTGACAGGTATATAATATTTTTTTATTCATGATCTTCTCGATTACTTTCTTGATTTGTTCATCAGAACAATCATCAGTAATAAAAACTTCAATGTTTTCAATGATTTTCTCGATTACTTTCTTTATTTTTTCATCAGAACAGTCATCAGTAATAAAAACTTCAATGTTTTCAATGATCTTCTCGATTACTTTCTTTATTTTTTCATCAGAACAGTCATCAGTAATAAAAACTTCAATGTTTTCAATGATCTTCTCGATTACTTTCTTTATTTTTTCATCAGAACAATCATCAATAATAAAAACTTCAATGTTTTCAATGATCTTCTCGATTACTTTCTTTATTTTTTCATCAGAACAGTTATCAGTAATAAAAACTTCAAATGTTTTCAATATTTTGTAGAGTTTCATAGCATACTTAGTTTTTTGAGTCAACTTTTGTTAAAATGCTATTAATAAGGCCTACTGTTAATTACCAAACTCAGTTGTCTATGTAATTTATTTTATTGAATTTTGTACAACAATTGAAAATAAATTCGTTTGAAGTGAAAAATAATAGTGTGAAGAAGTAAAAAATAGTGAAATAGTGAAATAGTAAAAAAAATTTAAAAGTTAAATCAATAATTAAATTAATTTCATTTAAACCAAAAAAAAAACATCGATGAGCTTCCTAATGATAATCATCATGATACTCATCAGTGAAAACATCTATGAGCTTCCTAATGATAATCATCATGATACTTGATACTCATCAGTGAAAACATCGATGAGTTTACTAATGATAATCATAATGATACTCATGGAAATGCTCATAGAGCTCATCACTATGTACATTTAAAGTATAAAAATGAGTTTTTTTCCGACAGTAGAATAAAAATCATCATGATTTTCATCGAGACATTCATGATGATCTCATCGATGAAGTCATCATGATGTGGTTACTAGGGAAACATTCAAAGTGTGTTTGTATACTACAGTACCTTTCACAAAAAATATGCACTTTCTATTCATTAACATAAATTAGAATGAGGTAATTGAAAAGGATATACCAAGACGTGCAAAAGCACACATACAATTTTGCAATAAGTAATAAAATTTACAAATCATGTGAATTTCCATACATTACAGCCTTATATAGAATTTTAAGGTGGTAAATATTTTTCAGTAAGCGCTGCTATTTTTTAGAACAATCGAACAGTATATATTTTATGTGTCTATATAAAATTAATTTTAAAATTATGACATTTTTTATTTTTATTAAAGCAAGCTATGGAAACTAAATCTAGAGTTGTAAATGATGATGTAAATGATGAGAAATTATATAAAATGCACAAAAACTGTAACAATTATAGAAATATTGATTTGTCCAGCACACATTCGACATATTTCGTCATTTTTCCTTGACCTACGTGTAAAGTTTCATGGTTATGGGCTTATCAGAAGTACTCCAGAGGTTTTGATTACCGGTCAGTGAGTGAGTGCCAAAATTTGCTTTTTATGGGGTCAATATCTCAAGACGCGTTGAACCTATATACATGAAATTTGATACAGCGGGCAGGACGAAGCACACTATTACGTGGTTTAATTCATTTTTTCAAAACATGCATAATTTTTAAGATATTAAGGTAGACCTTTTGAAAAAACTGAAAAAATAAGTCTGAAATCATTGGATTATTGGACACGTGTTTTTATTGCAGTGTAAATTAAAAATAGGAGCTAGAAGTGCTAATTTTCAAATGCAAATATCTCGAAAACTATGAATTTTTTGAAAAAAATGAACATAGTAAATCGGTGCAGAATCAATCGAGCATTCTTTTTCTGCAATTAAAACTTGGGGTTAATTTAAGCCTTTTTTGAGAAAGACAGGGTTAAACACAAAAAATGGGTAAAAATTCACAAAATTTTGATTTTGAGGGCGTCTCACTTGTTAACAGTTAAGAACAAAGGCACAAGTAAGGTATTGTTACAAAGAGAAAAGGGTCCTCTACATTTTTTCTCAACACAAAGTGACCCTTGAGTGCCCCTGTAAAAAGTTATAGGGTACATCGTGAAATAAGAACAAAAAAACTTCAACGCCCTCTAGCGGCGAAACCGTTGGGATTTCCCCCCCTCCACCGATACGATTTTTTGTTTGTTTCGATGAGACCTATCACTGGTATCAAGGTTAAGCAAACCAAACGGGACACCCTGTATATAATATAGCACGTTATCCCTTACTTGTCGTTCTGAAGAGAAAAGGAAGATATATTCATCGTCCTTTAACATCAAGAAGATAAAACAGTAACATTTATCGTCTTTCTAACATACCTGCAATACTACATTATTGCTTTTTTAGCTGAAGGAAGATAGAAGGAAGATACATATCTTCCGCTTCTTCTTATTATCAACAAAACGAATTGAATTCTTATCGCCTTTTTTTTTGTCCTTATGATATCGCGTCAGCAATCGAAATACGATAAAAAGACAATAAAAATTTCGCGTGGAAGATATCCCTTTCCTTTCTTCCGGAAGATTATCTTCCAAATTGCATACTGGGTTGTTTTTGTGTATATGTGTTAGTATCTTCAGCTCCTTTAAATAGAAATCATTTTAGTTGAAAAAGTGAAGAAAGATAAGGAAACCGCACTACTTTCCTGACCAACGAACTTCCGAATTCCGATAATACCGTCGTGAAGAAGAATGTGTAAAAGACATGAATGATCAATATGGAATGAAATATGAATTTTATTTTAGATACAGTATTAGATCGGTAATTTGAACATTTTTATTTTCAAGACAATTTAATGTACAATGTACCTAATTTCAATCACTGATTTTTGCAATAAAAAAATAATTTTAAAATCGTCATAATCAATTTTGTAATTATTTTTTTAATAATGCAAATGAACTTTATCAGAAAATTAATGGGTATTTTTGTTTAAAATAGTGTTGAAAGTGTAAATTGGTTTCAGTCTAAATTTTCAAATTTTAACAAAGTCGGTTTAAAATTAGTTCCAATTATCGAGGTTACACTGTTATGTAACATTGTGTATGTAAATCATTGTTGCCAGTTTTATGACGAGTTATTCTGGTTGGACTTCAAAATACATGGGATAAAAATAATATCTCTTTCTATTATATTTTACTTTGAAAATATTTTACAAATTTTATGTATACCTATGTAAAATAATTTATATGAAAAATTGGTCATTTAAGTAAGGGGTTTCAAAAAAAATATTATTCATAAAATACTGTAATATAAATTTTGATAGTATTATTTTAATACACATATCTAAATATTACAGATTTTTCTTTCAATTTATTAATTTTCATCAAAAATTTTTCAAATATATTACTGTAATTCATGTGGATGTGGAAATGAGTTAAAACTATTAATAATTCAAAAAATGCTTGTATAAAAACTAATTTTCTTCAAGTTGAAAATTTATACCTATGCCTACATTATTTTTAAATAACAATACAATTGAAGGAAAAGTTCGTTGCAAAATAAAATTTGTACCTATAAAAATATTTTTAGTTAAGTTTTTTTTTCTTATGGTTTAATTTGTTATTTAAATGTTTTGAAAATTATTAGTACATATCATATATTTCCGAAACAAATGAGTTAATGTTTTAATTAACTAGTTAGTCATTTTTCTCATTTTACCTATCAACCTACTACAAAAAATAAAAAAAATCCTTCTATTGAGAATAAAAATAAGTTAAAAAAATAAAAAACATAAAATTTGACAAAAAAGAAAAAAAAATGATGAAAAGAAGCAAAATGTGCAAAATTAATATCCGATTAAATAAATTATCATTAATTTATAAGAATTATAGAATGCAATATAAAAATAAAAGCAGAATATTTTAGAAAACAAGGAAATTAAAAATATGTATTTATTTTTCCTTTCATACAAAATTCACACACATATTCGATTGCATTAGTTTTGTTTTCCGAAACAAAATAGGGTAAATGCTGGTAATCTTGGCATAGCTAGTATTCTTGGCCACCTAACTTCAAATCGTTATAACCACTATAATATTGTATTAATAAGTACGGTAGTGTATGTAAAATTAACGAGTTTTGTTCTCTATCGCATAGTGATACATAATCCTGATTCTTTTTAAAAGATCATTTAGTTTTTGTATTTGAAAGAAATCGATATAAATTTAAGGTGAAAATCATTGTTGCCAGTTTTATGACGAGTTATTCTGGTTGGGCTTCAAAATACATGGGATAAAAATTTTATTTGGCAACAAATAATATCTCTTTCTATATACTGTTCGATACTAATGTTCTAAGAAATAGCAGCGCTTACTGAAAAATATTTACCACCTTAAAATTCTATATAATTTAAGGCTATTTGTTATATTTAGCTATTCTTTTCAACACTTACTTTTACTGAAGAAAGTGAAATTTTTGGTTTATTATTACAGAGAATCGACCTTTGGTTTTTCGTTAGCATTTTTTTGTTGTTTTACAATTTTTAACATTAACAAGTGCAAGTTATACCTTGATTCAAAAAAGATGACGTATTATACTATAATCTATTAACAAAATTTCTTCACTGCAGGTTTTATGGAAAAGTTCATTTTTATCCAGTATCATTCATTACACTTAATACTTTTTAATAGTAGTATACTAAGCTACTCATACCCCAATTTATTATATGTGTAATGAGACGCTGGAAAATAGAAAAACAAACAATAACAAACAGCCATCCCTTTGTTCTCGCCAGTAACACAGTCATAGAATATAGAATATAGTTAACCTAACTCTTAACATTCTCCCCGCCTTGGGCTATTGCTCAATCGTTGTAAATCTGCCTGGAATTCAAAGTTATGCATTTCGTCTTCCTTGTTAGTGGTTGATTTCTCAGCGACTCTGCGTTTTGTCCAAAATTTGATATAAATATATCTGTATGTTAAATATGTTATAATAATTAAACCCAAAATATGATACCACATAATGATGTGTTGAATGTTGCTTGATGTCTGCTACAAGATTTTCATTCAATTTTAGATTGTTGAATATTAATGAAGGTAAATTAGTAAATTCATGTAATAATTTCGTTGGTGTGAATCCACTTTGTAATTTTCTGGAATAAATGTTTTGACCTACAATTGTTTGTTGTCATGTCATCTTTTATAGCACAGCTTGCATCTATTTTGATTATTTCAAAACCTTCTAAAATTTGTTGTTTCAATTGATTGTCACAAACTATATTTACAATAGTTTTCCTTGGCATTGTGTAAATCCAATGATTAGTCTGAATTAATTGAGGAGGTTCAGAGATAATTTTTGGTTTACAGGTGAAATTTCGTGACCCATGACTAGAGCGCTGATTTCACATGAATTAAATTTCGATTCGCAAATAAATTCATTTTCACTATTTATACAACTCTTTAACTCTATGTTTGATAATGGATAATACTGGTTTTTATGAAGATTAATGATGAGAAAATCTGTAAGTGATTCCAGTATCATAAATATACCATTGACTGGAAAAGGAACAGGAATTACTTTCAATAATTAAAAATATTCTTGTGTGAATAAAGGCAGCTTCAATCAAAAAATTATTTTGCTAGTTATCACCCTTCCTTCAATAGTCATAAAATTATATATTTTTAGGATGTTTTTCGCATTACTTGGAATTTTAATTGTAGCTGGCAAATTAGCTTGTACTCGTAACAGTTGTTCAGACAATTGTGCTGGTGTAATAAGTTGTGGATTTATCTTTCCATGATAAGTATCGATTAATACGTCAAGAAGAATTGTTTGAGTTTTTTGATAATTATTTAAAATCAGCAATAGTTGCAAAGCCAGAGTGTTAAAAGCTTGTGCTGTTCGTTGTCGTCGTAGCTGTTTATCAATACGCTTAACAGATTCTATTGTTTTATTTATATAATTGTTCATATCTCTTATTTTCAGTGCAGTGTTTTCTTCAGTCTTTTTAATAACATTTAAAGTTGAATCTATGATAAGTGTTTGATTTTTTATCAACGATAATAAATGTTTGTCATTATTATGTAAATTATTTATAATTTCTGACATATGATTAGCATACTCTGAATGTAGCACTCCAAACAAAAAATTTGCAATATTTCCAATAAGATTTATTGCTCCTCGTCTTTTCCTTATGGTGGTTTTGTTGTTCTCTCCATTAAGAAGTAATTTATTATTACTTTCTATTCGTTTAACAACATTATAAAACTGGCTAATAAATTGTTGTGTTATATTGTCTTGAGCATATTCTGTTAATTTGGTTAAATTTTTAATTCCTTATTTTATGTAAATAATTTCTTTCCAAAGAAAGCTGGTATTGTAATAGATAACTAAATTCCATTCATCTTTTACTAGTTGAACATTTCCCATATTTTCAAAATATATTCCTGGTGGTGATTTGAATGGCGATATTTGTATTTGTGAGAAAATTGGGAGAATTAAACAAATGATTAAAAATAAACTGAATATATTATGGTTTCTTTTTGGTTGTTTAGCAGTTTTCCTGTTTTCATTTAGTATATTCTCTGGTCTACTTTGTTTTTGACTTGATGTTTGATCAACTTTTTGTTGTTTTTGATTCTTATTTTTCTCATTTGATAGCAAATTTGAATTAACTTTAACTTCAGAACTAATTTCAAAATTTTCTCTATAATCGACTGGAAGAGGAGCCAATTTATGAATTGCTCTTCTGAAAATTTCATTACTTGTCTTCACATCAGCTAATCTTATTAAATCATCACTTCCCTTGAATGTTTCTACAATACAACCTAATTTCCAAAAAATTGGTGGTAGCTGATCATCTTTTAGTACTACCATCATTCCTGGTTTGATGTCATGACATTGTTTTTTCCATTTGTAGTGATGTTGCAACTCATTAAGGTATTCCTTAGACCATCGATTCCAAAATTTTTCTTTTAGCTGTGTCACTAATTTCCATCTTTCCAACATTTTAACCTTTAAAGGTGGAACCGTTGCATCTACAATGGTAGTAGGTGGTTCGCCTATCTGAAAATGACCAGGAGTTAAAGCTGTAAGATCATTTGGGTTTGAAGATATAGCAGTTAGCGGACGTAAAATTAGAATTAAATTACCCATAAATTGGGTCAGAAGCTTTGGTTTCCATCTGGAACACTGCATACAATTTTGAACTATAGATCGAGCTATGATTTTTCCTTTAATTGGCCAAAATCGTTGTCGTGTAATAGATAACAAGGCTTGTGGCGCCACATGTAAATTTTTTACATGAATATCTGTCATCAGTACTTTTGTAAATGGATAATTATATGGCAATAATATTGTATGTTTCGCATCGTAGGATAAAGAAGACGCTTCTAATCTTCCTCCAACTCTAATAGTACCATCACAATCTAAGAATGGTTCTAAGCTGCTTATGGCACTGCTTGAGTTAATGTATTTAGTACGTTTAAGCTCTCTTATTTCTTCATTAAATTCTTCTGATTGAATTTGTTTAATCATTAAATTCATTGCTTGATGAAGTTCTTCTGAATTCAAATTCCAATATTGGCAGGGCATTTTTTGTTTTCTGTTCGCAAAATTTTTGATAAATCTTAAAATATATGTTAATATTCGCTTCCAATGCTCGAATGCATTTTTGTGGTTGATATTATACATGATATGTTGTATTTTTGTAATTTCTGCAGAAAGTACTTAGACTTGTCGTTTTTCTAATTCTATATTTCTTTTAAAATATATTGGAGGCCATAATGTTTCTGGACCATACAAAAACATTGGACCGTAAAATCACATAGTTGCTGAAGCTAATTTTTCAGGTGATAGTCCTCTGGATTTTGTTTTGAACTGACATGTCGCCAATGTTTTTGTACATCAATTCTTGAATAGATGCAATACGGTTTGCAATAAATGTGTGATACGATGAAGGCTATCCATGCTAGAACTATTTCCGAATCTGTCCAGTAGTAACAAGATAAATCTGGAATATTCAAATCTCGTTTAATCCTGTGTACTAATTCAGCCATTAATTTAGCAGCACATCCCGTATAACCAAGCTATACAGATAGCGATAAAGTTATATAAAGATTTGCGTGAAGTTCGTTATAGAAAAAATCAAGTTGGTGTTGAAGATCGACATCATTTTCTAAAGCCAGTTCTAGTAATACATTCAGGAAGCTTTAACGATCTACAACGCTAACGCTAAATAATTCATGTAAAAAACTATAAAGGAATATTCATCGACGCTTCACGGACTTCCTAGATGATAAAAAAATATTTTAAAAATTTTATTTTTATTTTCTCATATTTTGTAGCGTTTTTTAATTATTGTGACTTTTTTTTGTATAAATATTTTTTTTTTGCATTAGAAAATTTCAATTAGTTATTTTTACCTATTGTGTATTTTTATCCGTATCGAGGTTCGATCCCGCAGTGCTCCGGGTACTAAGCCACAGCTTTCTCCTTACGCTATTCCACTGTCTTACTTTTGTTAGTTAGTTGCGGTATATAAATATACAAACACTTACGTCAATACCGTCGTTATGTACCTAGAACCATCGATATAGGAATTTATCGTGAAAATTTTTGACTTTATACATCGTTGCGTAGCTTTGCCGAACGTTGAAGTCCGTTGAAGTTACTTTTTCTGCTAGAACAGTCGTTATATATATATATATTATTACAGCATTACTTAATCTGTCAAAAAGACACTTAGCAGTCTTTCTAAGTACGTACATGGAACGACATATATGTATTTTAATTAAATGGTGATGCAAAATGTATCGTGAAAAAAAACTGAAAAAGTATGATTTGAATCGTCCAAAACGTATAGTTAAAAGACAGAAGCCTCATGGTTTTGATAAAATTGTAAATTAAATTTAACACGTGCCGTAAAAAAGAAACGTCAAACTTTTAAAAACAAAACGTGTCGTGAAGCCGCTTTATTTATCGTGACGATTTGCTGAGTGTAATAATTAATATCTAGCGCCTCTCTGTAGCTTTGAATTACTTTAAGCGTCGATATCGAATGTTCGTTATTGAATCGTGAAAAAGCTTTACCTATATTTTTCTTCAAAAGGCTATATTGTTCGTTAAACTTTTTTTCTGAAAATGTTTTAGAAAAATAAAGTCGATATTCAACGTTATTTGCCTAGATTTGACTTTAACGATGAATGAAGACACTTGACTGATGGTTGTACGGGATAGTTCTAGCCTTGGAATGGGAGTAGTTTTTATGGCGCGACTTTTGATTTGGAACAAGTAAATTCATAGTCACTGTTCCTTTGGCGTCAATTGAACGTTAATATGTATACTACAGACCCATAAGCTTTTTCTGAAGCATCAGCAAATGCGTGCAACTGCATTTCCTTGGAAATATTTCCATTGAACATATCTCTTGGTATTTTTATATCGTTGAGTTTGTTTAAGTTTTCTCTGAATTTTAACCAATAAGTTTGTAATTCCATAGGAATTGCTGCATCCTAATCTAATTTCAACTGCCACAACTTCTGTAGGAATATTTATTATTTTGGCTGTAACTACTGCTGGACTTATAAAACCAAGTGGATCAAACAAATGTGCAATTTCCGATAATACAGTTCGCTTGGTGATTTTTATTAATTCTGGTAATGAAACCTTTATATGAAATTCATTCATTTGTGGTAACCATGTTAAACCTAATGTTTTTATAGAATTGTCATTGTTTTCGAACAAATCAAGTCGTATTGCTTGATCATCAGGTGAAATATTTTTTAATCATTTTTTATTATTTGCACACCACTTTTGAAGCTTGAAACCTGCCGATTTTAAAAGCCTGTTAATTTGGTCTTGTGCTTATAAAGATTCTTGTAAATTATCCTTTTCACTCATAAGATCATTCACATAAAAATCTCTTTCAAGAATTTCAGAACCTTGTGAATATTGTTGTTTTTGAGTATTAGCAAAAAATATGTAATAAGAAGAACTCTTATAGCTTTGTAATTTCAAAATTCAAAAATTTTTGAACAAATTATGAGCAGAGGGGAAAAACAAAAGGGATATGTATTATTTTACTCTCAGAGCTTTCAATTCAAAAATGATTTGAAGCTTTTTTCAATTTATATATATATATATATGGAGTTTTCTCTAAACTTTGACGTCATACATTATGATTGCTTTGATCATGTTTTGGCATATTTATGTTAAAAATTTTCATTTTTTACAAATGTATAACAAATTAATATTTATCATAATTGCATTGTTGCTATGGCAACTTAACAAATTACGATTTATACTTTTGATTTTTTTTTTGTTTTGAATAAAATACATAGGTATTTGCTTTAAAAAAAAAAATTTTTTTTGAATATGAAATATTATTTTTATTATACCACTAAATACTATATATACATATACATACATATACCTATATATCTTATTATATATATAGTATCAGCAGGTGGAAAATTGAAAAGCCTTACACCGGTTTCTCTTCTTGACTTTTTACAAGTTTTTATACTACAGGCTAACCCTGATTGGCGACTCATTTTTAAAAATAAAAAAATATTTAATTTTAATAGAATAATCAAAATATTTGAATACTTTTTTAAAAACAAAAAAATAGCTATGGCAATAATATACAAAAATTAATTCTAGAACTTGAAAAAATGTTTAGACAATCAAAATCTCCCATATATTAAATAATTTGCAAATATATACATTATGTATGTATTTAAAAAATCAATCAAAGTAGGGAAAAATAAAACAGTTGAATTTTAATTTGGTCTTGCAAACAAAAAATAAATAAAAAGTATAAATCGTAATTTGTTATGAAATGAAAATTTTTAACATAAATATGCCAAAACATGATCAAAGCAATCATAATGTATGACGTCAAAAATCCTCTCAAAAAAAATGACGTCAAAGTTTAGAGAAAACTTTGAGAGAGCTTAACTAAGCTTTTAAAATAAAAGCTTGGGGTACTCGCGCCAGAACCCCAGAATAAAAATTTTTATATGAAGAAATTTTATATGAATAAGAGTTCTTCTTATTACATATTTTTTGGTATTAGCCAGATACTGAAGACATTTGGTAGCTAAATAAGAAGCTGATATAGTTCCATATGTAACTGTAAATAATTCATAAAGTTGCATGGCTTGATCTGCACTATTTCTTCATAGAATCATTTGAAAACGACGATCTTCCTCAGAAACTAAAATTTGGCGATACATTTTTTCTATATCTGCTGTAAATATCCATCTTGGTAAACGAAAACGTAATAAAATTGTAGAAAGGTCATCTTGTATTGTTGGGCCTTTTGCTAAAATATTATTTAACGAAATATTTGAAGACGTTTTTGAAGATGCATCAAAAACTACCCTTAATTTTGCTGAAGTGCTTTCTGGTTTGACAACACAATGATGAGGCAAAAAATAATTTGGTTTGGTGATTTGCTTTGCATCTATTTTTCTCATATGTTCCAAACGTTGATATTCATTCATAAATTCAACATATTGAGTTTTGAGCTCTGAAATTTTTGCAAGTCGCCTTTCAATAGCTAAAAGACGACGAATAGCTATGTCTGCCGATTTCCCTAATTGATCAGGATCAGCTATAAAAGGAAGTTTTACTATAAACCTCCCATTATTGTCTCTCTTGACATTTTGCTTGAAATGAGTTTCACATCTTGACTCCTCATTACTCAAAGTTTTGGATTTTCTTAGATTGTTCTTCTAGCATCCAAAATTTTTCAATTTGTTCTTCCAAATTATTTTCTGATTGATTTTTTAAAACACCACATACTGCTGTTTTATAATTTTGTTAACCAGGAACAATACCACTTACTATCCAACCAAAGATAGTATTTTGCAATGTAGGCATTTGGTTGCCAAGTTTAATTTGTCCTATTGACAAAAATTCATAAAAAACTTCTGCTCCTGGTAATAAATCTACTTTACGTGGAACATGAAATTCTGGATCAGCTAACTTTATATTTTGTGGTATTTTCCAATTGGAATCCTTAATAACGTCTGCTGGTTGCAATGATATGTTATATTTGGTAATACAAAAGCAGTTATTCTTGTACTGAATCCATTTATTTCGGATTTAATCAGCAAATTTACACTCGTTTGTACTTTTTGTTTAATTTTTCCTATTCCTGATATGGATAAGGAATTTGGTGTTGATTTGAGGTATAACTTTCCTTGTAATCTTTTAGAAATTATATTAATCTGTGATCCTGAATCTAGAATAGCACGACAATCAATTGCTTCTCCAGTGGAGATGATTACTTGTAGCAAAATTGTTCCAAGAAGAATTTGTTTTGACACATTATTTTCTCCAATATAAGTGGTTAGCCTGGTATTAGAAGTAGTTTCAGATGACAACTTCACATTTTCAATATTCATTGTTGAACTTTTTTGATTATTTGAATCAAATTTTTCTCTTTCTGGCAAATGAACCAATGTGTGGTGGTGTTCAAAAATTAAGAACTGCTGCATTTTTTAGTTGCAGTGCGTCTAAAACTCTACATCTGCTCATGCAGTACAGATTAGCAGATTAGCAATAAGTAATTTCTGCGCAAGTGCTTCAAGTAAGATCTTCATTTCTGACCACCCCCTGTTATGCTTTTTATTGCACTTAAAACAACCGCGTAAAGTACACGTGGAAGAACTGTGCCCTCCTTTCAAGCAGTTAACACAAATTTTATGTTTTTGAAGAAACTGCAAACGATTTCTTGATAAAAGTTCAATAAATTTGCTGCAAAAATACAACGGATGATATTTATTACACATCCTACAATTTTGTGGCATAGCTGCTGCTATAAATGAGTTTTGTTTTAAAAACTTACTACATTGTGTTGTTGGTAACAATGTAGTACGATTCCTTTTGCCTAATGCCACTAGTGATTGAAAACATAGTTCTAGAAATTGCAAAAAGTCACTCATGCTTATAATTTCACGTGGAGCTTTCAAACTCTGTTCAAAGTTCTTAATAATCAAGTGAGATACTATTGGATCCCAAGCTGATGTATCCAATCCTAAATTCTTTATTCCCAATAAGCATTCTTTCGAATTATCATACAAAATTTTTATTGATGACGTCAAATCATTTCGAGTACTAGGTTGATTTAATAATTTTTCAAGCAATGCGTTTACTAGTAATCGTTGGTTTTCATATCGATTCTGTAAAGTTTCCCAAGCAGATAAATAATTATCTTCAGACAAGGGAAGATGCTGTATCAGTCTTTGCTTCACCTCTTATATTGCTTATGCTGTTATGATACGGTATTAATACTATTGGAAATTTTAAGTACTTAAAGAAAGAGACAACAGATTTGAGAAACAGAGACACACTATCAAAATCAGCTGACATTTTCTTAAAGTTGTGTTGCCGGTATCTCTGTTTAAAGTAAATGGCAATTATATAATTTAGTAAATGAATGTTCGTGATTATTATTTCTATTCTATTCATTTTGTTTGCACTCACTGAAAAAAATTAGAAATAAATAATTAGACGCGTGACACTCGTTTAAATAAATTATTAAATTATGAAAAATGTCTAAACACGATGGCAACACAAAAATAATATTAATGTTCAAATTTCATGATTAATGGAAGTATATTGGAATTTGGAGAATTGGGAGAGTTATTTTTTGACATTTTCAGTATTAATACTGAAATAAGTGTTAGTCATATCTCTCTTTTTAAAACAAGCATACTTGTTATCTCTTTTTAATAACGAAATTAATCATGAAATTAATACCGTATCCTAACAGCATTATTAGATAAAACATTTTTTCAGCTTTACTTAAAGGTTGGTTATGAATTAATTAAATATATAATTATTTAAACTGATTCCAGGTCAAATAATCTCCACTAAAAACTGGCAACGTAATTTTTGGAAATTTAATTTGAGTTTGATGCATCATTTGTTGCTTAATGTCATTATTTGTTGATGACTGTTCAATTTTCTCTGAAAGAATTGTTAAAATATCTTGGGCCTTCATTTCTAATTCCAAAAAATACTCGCTTTTATAACCCGATTGTGTTGCTTCATTGAGATTATTCAATATTTCAAAATGAAATTTCGAAATTCTGTCGCAGTAATTTGAGATCAATTTGAGCTTGAGTTCATAAAATGCTCTTAAATGTGGCTTATTTATTTCAGCATTAATAATCAAAATATGCTGAACTAGAGCTTGCATTTCAATTCTCTGCCTTTCAATAAGATTTTTTAATTTGGTTTCTGAATTTATTATCAAATTACCAAAATTTAAATCAGGAACATTTTGTTCAGTTTTGTTTTTCAATTTATCTGATGACGATGCATCAGTTTCTTGAATAATTTGTTCTAATTTGATTTTCATCCTTTCTGTTGATGCTTTAATTCCATTATAATATTTGTTGTTAAAATAAAGATGATCGACATTGCTAATTTTAAATGGCAATAGTTTTTCATGATTTTGTTGGAATTGGCTCCAAAAATTATAAATCTTATAAAAACTGCTGACAAAGAGAGAGAAGTTTCGTTTCATACTGGCTCAATCATACCTATTGTATTCTATTTACCTTGATGATATGGTAGCAAGCAGCACCAAAACGGTGCTCACTTACGGTGAATTTTCGAACATCTCCAGTGTGTTCAATAACCGAGCAACGTCGGGTTATCAGCTATACTTGATTTATAAATCGAAGTCAGTATTGTGCTTATGGAGGCAGTACCCGATGAGTTTGTTGCTCTTGGTAATATTTAATTTAAGATTTCCCTCTATTGAAATTGAGATCTGATCACCCCATACACGAGACAGATGTATACAAACGAAATGTAAGAGTTTAGAAAAGTATGCCTATCTTGCCTGTACTGACTTCGATTAATAAATCAAGTTTAGTATTATATATTATAAAATTAAAGCACCTTCCTTATAATCTTTAAATTTAAAATCAACATTGTCTATCGTTCCTTACTCCCTTAACTTTCCTCAAATTTTCATATTTATTTTGCTATTTGTTCTGCAGAATCTGTTGCAACTATTTCTTTGATTTATAGGTAGATAGATTAGATTGAAATAGGGCTATTGTTGCACTTCGACCTTTACAGATCTTTTGTACAGCCCGTGCTTCTCATACATTTAGGCTTTTTATAAATCCTAAGATTCTATTCGAAGGTGCGCACCAGACTTCCTCAGGCTTGAGAAAAAACTGGTGCAGGTATCACACTCTTTTTGAGACCAACGCCTCGCATTCACACAGAATGTGTTTTGAGGTCTCTTTGGCCTTTTTGCAGAACCTGCATTTGTCATCCTCTTTGAGCCCTATCTTGCTCAGGTGGTAGTTGAGCGGACAGTGCCCAGTGATAAGTCCCGTGATTGTCCTTAACTCGTTCCTACTGAGGTTGATCAGTTTCTTAGCAATATTAGCTGAAGGTTTAATAAACTCCTTCGCTTGCTTGTTACCGGGAGTACATATTTTCCCATTAGGAGATGCACTTTTCTATCTCCCATTCTTTTATAGAACCCTTGGTGTAGCTTTTAAGCAGTCCACAGAAGGGTTCTGGACCAAAAATCTTGGAGGTGGCGCCTTTTTTCGCTAGGCAGTCCGCCAGCTCGTTGCCCTTAATTCCCTCGTGTACCGGAACCCACCTAAGATAAACTTTGTTTGTTCTGGAGAGTGTTGTAATAGTTTTAAGACATTCCAGTACTATGGTATGGTATGAAGGGCTGTTTGCTTCAGGAGAAGCAATTTCACTCGGAGGCCCAAAGGCCCATTGTGAATACCCTTTTTGTTTTTGATATTTTCGTGGGAGTTGGCTTATCCTGAAAACCATTTCGATTTTTGTATAAATCTATTTAAGTCTTTTAGTGCTATCTCAGCGATGTCGTCCAGACCGTCAAAGAACCTTGCTCCCAAACAAGCGAGTCTTCGTTCTTTTAGAGCAGGACATTCGCAGAGTAAATGCACTATTGACTCTATTTCTTCTTCATCTCTACAACTTCGGCAGAAATCGTTCGATGGTATGCCGAGTTTATTGGCCATAGCCCCTATTAGGCAGTGTCCAGTAATCACCCCGACAAGTTCTCGAACTTGTTTTCTTTGAAACGTTAGTAGAGTTGCGGTCTTTTTTCCGTTTATTTCCGGCCACATGCTACGGGTTATGGAGCAACCACTAGTAACCCTCCATTGTTTCGCAGTCATGTTTTCGAAAAAAGAGTTAATAAGGTTTTTTGCCTTGCTGAGAGGAGGCTACCTCTACAGCAATAGGGTCAGAGTTTGTGTCGGATCCTTTTCTAGCAAGTTCGTCAGCCTTTTCATTTACCTCCACGCATACGTGACCTGGAACCCAGCAAAGTCGAACCCTGTGCTGTGTAAGGACTTTTAAGGCTTTGACGCATTCTTCGACACATCTTGAATTTATCTCGTTGGAGTTTAACGCTCTGAGTGTTGCTTGACTGTCCATACAAATTGTGATTTCGGCGGGCGAAATCCGCATTTCCTGAACAGCATGTGCAGCTTTCATCACCGCGTTTCCAGTACTAGCCTTGATTCAATTTTGTGAGCATTGAGGGCATTTAGCGCAGCCTGACTGTCTGAAATTATGTAAACTGTGGCTTTATTGAAGCCTTTTTTTAGGCATTCGGTAGCGCACATGTCTATGGCATAAATTTTAGTTTGAAAGACCGATGGATATATGCCTAGTGATTTGCAGAGGCTTCTTTTCGGGCCTGCTACCCCTGCTCCCACTCCCAACTCGGTTTTTGAGCCATCTGTGTACCATATAGAGACTCCTTTTTCAAAGGTAATTTTGTTTTCGTGCCAAGACTCAGGATCCGGAAACAATACTTTGAACGGTTTTTCAAAGTTCAATATTGCCTCCATTTCGTCAGTCACTTGACTGATTTGGAAGTCCTTAAATTCCTCAAGGATTTTAAGATTATATGTTAGATTACCAGGTTTAAGTTTCCTGGTTCTCTGCAATTTTAGGGCCCAGTTCAGTGCTTCTTTCTTAATTTGTATATTAAGAGGTGGCAAAATGAGCATGGCTTCTAGTGCTGCCGTTGACGTAGTTCTAAGAGCTCCTGTAATACTGAGACACGCTAGTCTTTGTATTTTACTGAGTCTCTTTTGAACCGTTGTTCTTTTATTTATAATTAAATAATCAACTTCAAACAAATTTTCCGTTTCTATGAAAAGTTTTTTAGTGCTTCTTCTTTTAACTTTTTATTATTAATTTGATACCACTTTCATAATTCTAGTTTTAATACCACTTGATAACAAGTGTAACGAAAAAATGTCTTTAAATTATTTAGTAACGCCATTTGGTAGAAAAGTATGTAAGTTGCAATATAAGTATTTTTCATTTGTTTTCCAGATGAAACAGAGTACATACTAGTACTACAAAACAATAAGTATACCTACTGAAAAATCGTACTCACGGAATTCTGTCAACCTTTTTTTTACATGTATTTTAAATTGAAAACGAAATTCGGTCAAGAACTCAATACTAAGCTTTAAGCATAAATATCACATAAAGTAAAATAATTAATCATTTTTTTAATCTTAAAAAGTTCATAAATATTTCTTCATATGAATTATTATGAAAAAGGATTTTCTTGACTTTTAAATGGCAACAAGTCTGACATGTTTCATAAAAAAATATGTAATACAATTAAAAAACATTAATTAAAATTATGATGAATAGAAACAATGACCAGCAATGACATATAAACAGTATGATAACGGTTTTAATTTATAATTTGTAATATGAAAAAAAAAAAAAAGGATAATAGATAGTTTATGATTATGTTGGTTGATTACAGTAATATAAAAAATTATATATGTACGAGTATAACAAATATGTAATAATTTTTTTTAGTCCTTTCTAAGAATCTATTATTTTAATAAAATGTCAATGGAATAAAATTTGAAAATAAATTCCTTTTTCATCGAATCAATTCATTCTTTTTTTTTTATATACTGTAGCTGTAATTTACAATTTATTTGTATTATGAATTTGTTTTATTATTATAAGGAAATTTTCATTATATGTATATATGGTGGAAATCCATGGGGTGCGTCTTAATTTATTTTTTTCTTCTGTTTTTTATAATTTCATATTAGGATCACAACAGTAGAATGTTTGTAGTTCATGTTAACTAAAAACGACACTCCTTTAATAAAATCGACCCAGACAAGACAAGACAAAAAAGAAAAAAAATAATATGTGTTTTTCTATTAAGAAATGATGATTTTTAGTGTTAGTTCAAAGGACTTTTTTAAACAATTTAGTACACTTTTAAGGTTCAGGTTGAATAGATAAAAAAAAAGAATCTTTTTTTTTCGTAGAACATATCAAATTTAAAAAAATGGATGCTATTAATATAACTGGTCCAAATTTAAAAGCTGATCCAGAAACAGCATGGCTGGAAGAAGTATCATTTGGTGGTTTTCGTGTTTGGCATATTATTGCATTTTGTTTTGGTGCATTATTGAGTATAAGTGAGTTTAAAAATCATTTGGTTTTTTGAAATTTTGTGCGTTTAAAAAACTTTAAAGGATTTTATTTTTTCAGTTATAATGATTTGTTGCTGTATTAAATTTCGCATACCAAGAACAAAACAAGAAATTGAAGCTGATTATACACGTAAGCAAATAATAAAAAGATTTAGAGAAAAAATATACCAAGTTCAAAATTCAGAAATGGATAATATGGATTTACCAAAAGGTGAAAAAATTATTTATCTTCATTTTTTTCCTCCTTTTTTTTATTACTAATAATATTACTTAGTAAATAAATTAAAACAAAAGATTGTTAGTATATGGTTTTTTTTTTAAATTATTTTATCATTTTATGAAAGAAAAAAAAACGTTTTATTTGATACCACACCTCTGCTGATATTTATCAATAAAATTCTCATGTGAATAAACTTTTTTTCATAGTAAATCTAGAATTTTTTTAGGTGTTCTAATAAAATTACGTAAGCGTAGTGATTTTTGTTTTTGGTCGTTCTTTTTGTGTAGATTTTGAACCTACATTAATTTAAAAATTAGAAGAAAAAAGAATTTTTGTTAGATTATAGGGTTTTTGGTTAAATGATAGAATTTTTTGTTGTGATTTTGTAGAAAAAAAACTCCACACAATTTAGGTCAAAAGAGCTATTAGGTTTTTTTATTTTTTTATTTTCAACCTGTTTATTCCGTTTGCTGAGTCTCATACAAAATTCAGTTTTCAAATTTATTATATACGACAGAAAATTGAAAAAAATTAAAGGCAAATAGATAGTTCTAGAGAACATTCATTTTTGCTCATTGCAAATACCTTCTTGGTATCCATGCCCCAGGGTTTAAAGTTTATTGTCGTGTGCCTGTAAAGTTGTTTACCTCTTGATAATTTTAGTTAATTCCTTTTTCTTTTTTACAATTTCAGCTCTTGCTCTAATACAAACCGAATTTTTAACAGATGAAAATAATTCTCATGAAGATGAAGAAAGCTATCATGGTAATGATAATAATTATATAACTGGTAACGGTAAAATCAAAGATAATCGAAATAGTATAGATTTAACGAAAAATGAAACAGTTAAAAATAAAAAAACTCAAACAAGTAATCGTTTAACAAAACATTGAATTATGAATTTTGAAAAAAAAATAAATATGTATGTTAAGTTTTCGGAAATTATCTATAAGATAATTCAAAATAAAAATATAAAAAATAGATATACGTTTTAAAATTTTACCGAAAAGAAAAAACGACAGTACAATCGAAAAAGCATTGTCGAAAAAAAAAACATTAATTTTAACTACTAAATAAGATTCTTCGAGAAATTTTTAATTAATTAACGTAAAACGAAAATTCACTTACCTAGGTGTTTAGAATGTTAATTTCGACATATTGGGGCGGGTGGGAAGAAAAGATATTTGTATTCTTGTAAATTATGTAAGTTGTTTTTTGTTGTTTTTTTTTTTTTGTGAAAATAAATGATTTTAATTTAAATAATAATCCTGAGTTTTTCTTTAAATTTTAAATATTTGACGAATCCAAAAACGAAAATATTATGTATTGATGATGTTCTTTTGACAAGTGTTTTAAATTAAATTTTGCTATAATAAGAAAACAAAACAAAAATGATAGAAATTTTTGAAAAAGAAAAAATTGTGAAATAAGATTATTATCTCATTATTTTCATTACAATAAAACAAAAAATAGCTACAACGAAAATGAAAAACCAATTTTAAGAATTTAAAAAAAACTCACCAAGAAAAAAATGTGGGAATTGTATAAAGTTAGATAGATTTTTTTTTTTTTTAAAAAATTTTCTTTTATTTTTTGAATTGTTTTCTTAAAATTTTTAGGTTTTTCTTTTCTTTAAATTTATTTTTATTTTTTTCTTTTTTCTTTATACTGTTATGATACTTACTTTTTTTCCATCTTAATTTCCAAATTGCTTTGTTTCCAGTTGCTTTGGAGTAAGGAGATAAGATATAGACAAGCAATGCTGGCAACAAAGTTAATATTTATAATTTTTTCTCATTTTATTTATTTGTTTTTTATTATAATTATTATATTTATTCTATTATTACAAATTCAAACTTTAAGTAATAGTATTTAAATATCTGTAAATCAAATAAAAACATATGATTTTAGGTACTTGTCAAAAATTAAGTCAGTACAAGATTAAGTTGAAGAAAAAGAATGTGTTTTGAATTCTTTTTTATCATCTTAATCTAGATCTTTTTAATTTCGTGCACTTTTCACGCACTTCAGCTTCAAATGGAACTTTATGTTTTACTCTTTCACTTCTATGTAAAATGTATGTAAAATTATTTAGTAATTTTTTCCTTTCATTCACACGATACTAAAAATTCGGGAATTAAGGTGGAAAAAAAGTAAGTATCATAACAGCATTATACCGAATTTCGTTTCCTTTTTTCTTTAAATTAGTTTCTTCAATTGTTTTTTTCTTCTTTTAATATCATTTTTATAAATTATAAAGTTTAAATGCTATAAAAACACTTTTTATGTTACCTTCTTTTTCTTTTATTATTATACTTATTTTTGTTATTAATTACATTTTTTTTAAATTTTTAGTTTTATTTAAATTTTTTGCTTAATTTATAATAATAATAATATAAAACAACTAGACTTTGTCCAAAAATCATTCTTTTCGGATGAATGTTCTTCCCCTGTAAAAAAGACGCAAAAAAAAAATTATTTGCTAATTGAATTTTTTTAAAAAAAGGGGGAAGGGGGCGAACAGAAATAGTTAGTATTCAGACATACGCTTACTTTTTTAATAAGAAATTATTTTTTTGTCGTATATGAATTTGTGAACATAGGTAGTACGAAAATAAAATTAGTACACCAGGAAAATTCATATTCAGTTTTGGAAGCAAAACAACCAAGTGATACAACAATTTGTTTCTTGTGACACTTGACCTGATTCACCGAACTAAATTGATATTTTTGTGTTCTTAATTCGTATAAACAATAACAACTGTATATTATATTACAAAAAACGACTCGAATAACCCGGGCAGTTGAAGAGCCTTAATAAATAAATAAATAAAATCAATTATGCGTATAAATTTATTTTGAATTTTGAAAATAGAAACTCAGCAGAAAATTTAAAAAAAATAAAAATAAACTATAAGCAAATCCAAGTCGTCATTAGTAAAATTGAATGTTTACAATGGATGCCATTTGCTTTATATTTAATTTTGGAGCTGTTGAGAGATAAAACTTCGAAAAATCAGTTGAATCCCACTTATGACTCCAAAATAATTTTATTGAGAAAACATTTATGAAACGATAGATGATTTATTGTATGGGTGGGTAATCTAATCTGGTACAAGATAAAAACAAAATCATGTACTCCAGGTCTTTTAACCATAAACTTTATATTGGAGGATTACAATCAAATGTAATACATTTTTCATTACATTATAATTTAACCTATGCCTCCAAAGAGTATAGCAGTTTATAGCTTTTCAAGAATTTTGTACTTAAAAATGAATCAAAGAATTATTTTATGTACATATTGTCATTGAAAAATTTAAAAGCTTAATAATAGCTATTTAAACTCATTGGTGTCACAATTACTAATTTTGGAGAATTTCTTAAGAACAAGTAAATTTCAATTTTAATTTTGCCCTTCTATTTTTTCTCCATTCCAATTTAATTTAGAGATTTTAAAAAATCTGCCAAAAAAGAAGTTTTCAAAAGATTGATTTATGAAATCTTAAGACATTTTTTTTCTTTTTTTTTTCTCACGAGAACATGCTCTATTATTTTAAACTAGAAAAAATGAAATTATTTTTCTAGTGTACATACTAATAGTTTTTAAATTGTTGGAGTGATCAGTAATCACGAAATACTTATGTATATTCCACTCCAATATATTCTGTTCATGATGAATTAAACAAGATAAATCTACATATATAGTTTAATTTTGTTCCTTAAGTTATATTAGATTAAAGAACAGCCTTAGAGATGGGATGATGTTTAGTTCTCTTATTAATGCAACTCATGTTGCATTTTTAATAATTGCTCTAATGCTGGTTTTGACCTAAAAGTCAATGGGTTTGACAAAACACAAAACTTTTTTAGGTGATAGATGCCGCATTTTGTCTGGTGTTAGATACACAATTTGGTTCATGTGTTGAGCCAATTTCATTCCTCAGTTTGAGGGTATGCAGGACAAGTTTCTTCTACTTTTTTTCTGATATGAAATTCATATTTCTGTTTTCTTTAAGATTATAAAGAATTTGAATTAAACAACAGACGACTAATTCATTTATTGAGCATATGTTGGAATAAAAAAAAAACACTTACGTGATTGTTTTCTTTTCTGTAGTTTTTTGTTCTGGTCTAGCCCTATTTAGTACTTTCAGAAAATCTGATGTTTTTGCTCTCATTCTCGAATGAATGTAAGCTTTTGAACACTATAAATAACAGTTTTCATTTTCAGAATTTGTTTCAAAAAAACACAAAAAATAAAAATTACCTTAATATGATAATGCAAATAATGTCGGAACATATGTATTAAATTTATGGTATTATCTCTTGTCTCTTTATTCGTGTGACGGGGAAATAATACTGAAAAAAAGTGGTAAATTATTAAAAAAATCCTTAAAGTGTTTATTAAAAAATTTAGAAAAAGAAAAATTTGTAAGCAAATCCAAGTCGTCATTAGTAAAATTGAATATTTACAATGGATGCCATTTGCTTTATATTTAATTTTGGAGCTGTTGAGAGATAAAACCTTGAAAAATCAGTTGAATCCCACTTTTGACTCCAAAATAATTTTATTGAAAGAAAATTTATAATAATAAAATCAAAAATCTGGTCTTAATGATTGTATTATCATCATCATCGTCATCATTAGCGCAGTAGCTCGATGTGAGCCAGGGCGTTAACTTGCGTTTTTATGAAAATATTTCGTTTTTATTCGTAAATATGACAGATATTCGTGTAGTTGGTTTGAGTACTTATACCTAGCTCACTCGAATGAATTGATTGGTACTCATTCAAACTTGAGTGAACTTGGGAGAAGTCGAAACCTTCACAGCATCAGAAGCCAGTAAGTAGTACCTACTACCTACTCTACCGCTTCGACCACTGATCGCCCAATAATTGTATGGGTAATCTAATCTGGTACAAGATAAAAACAAAAATCATGTACTCCAGGTCTTTTAACCATAAACTTTATATTGGAGGATTACAATTAAATGTAATATATTTTTCATTACATTATTCTAACCTATGCCTCCAAAAAGTACATATATTTAACAAGAATATTAGGTCAATTCCACGCGTGACTTACACTACATTTGACAATAGTTTACTTATAAAACTACATATTTCGAATAGAAAAAGACAAACGAAAACCACACGTTTTTACATAATTAAAGCAAAAGAGTGCTAGAATTTAAAAAAATATATATTTTAAATCAAATTGAAGGAATTTGGAAATTTCACTTATTTTGTTACGAACGTGACTTACACTACACGAAAGGAAGTCATTTCATAGTCTCTTTTTCAAATCTAGTTTTTTTCTTCGTTTTTGAGCTTTGTGTTGAAACATAAGTAAAAATATGTAGGGAAAGGATTAATTTTTCTAAAATATTAAACATAAAATAATTTTTCCATTTCTTGAGTATTTTATTACATATTTCCTTCGTGACTTACACTACACAACATTTGTGACTTACACTACACATCACTTTTTTCATATATTTTTCCACGACACTCAAAATATAAATCAGCTACTTGGTCCTTATTTAGGATACCTGAATAATTTGAAGATTGAAATCTACATTTTGAAAACATTTAGAGACTCCCAAATGACGCAAGAAATAAAAATTTTGAATTTTTCACTTTTGAAAATTTTTATGAGGTATACATTTCCATGGAATTAGCCATTACCAAGATTTCTAGTAGAAATTATTTAAGTTTTTAAGTAAATTTTGAATATTTTTTCGATATTGTTTATTATTTAATTTTTGTTTTGTTGAACACAACCTTCAAATGAAAAACATTTTAAAATTTTTCATAATCAAAAAATGTTCATTCATTCTTGGAGAAGTGTATAAAATAGTATTTAGTAGATTTTTTCAAATACCATTCAACCAAAAATTCTCCAAAATTACAAAATTAGTAGCGAAAAATTGTGCATTTTCGAAAACGTCAAATTATCGTCTATTGATGTAGTTCAGCTTAAAATTTTGAGTTGCTGAATTTCATTAAATGACCATCATATGACATTTTCGAAGATGCACATTGTCTTGTAGAATTAAAAGAACACGAGAAAATTTTTTTTTGTGAATTTATCATCAAAAAAATCAGGTCGATCTTATTATAAAAAAATGTGTAGACATTATGTGTGTGAAAAACTTACTGAATGTTACATAACCAATGTTATCACCAACTCTAGCTTTTGTATCTTGAAGTTCTAATGGTGGCTCCCTATGTGAAAATAATACTTGAGGTGCTGTATGAGATGCTTTTCGACCTTCTCTCAATTCCTGCATAAAAACTTTACCTAATACTACATCATCTTCTTCACGAAATATCGTACTAAATACAACAGTCACACGATCTGATTTTGCTTCAACATACCTAAAGAAAAAAAATATTTAAATTTCTTGAAAATACAATTTTTTTTTAAATTTACAATGTTTCATCACTACGATAATTAATGACAGCCCCTTTTTCATTTTGTAGACCCTGTTCTTGAATATCAAAATATTTTTCAAAAACTGATGCGAAACAATTTCGTTTTAATAGACCAATTTTTTGAGCAATTGCTTCCCAGTCTAATGGTATATTTTCTAAATTTATTAGTACTGAGACGTTATAACCTAAAAAAAGAGAAAAAAGAAAAATTTAGGGATTTTTTTTCTAAATTTATACGTTTTAGGTTGTAATTTCCACACTTTATTCTTTGAAGAAGCATTTAGAGAAATGTTTAAGTTAATATTATTTTCTAACATGGTAGAACCAAATTCTTAGTAAGTATGTATCATACAAACTTAAACGGGGGATCAATTTCAACAAAAGGATGCATTCTAAGATTTCTGTTTGATGTATTTGTACCAATTTTTTAGGGAATCCTAAAAAACCGCTTCCATTTACAACAAATTTTATCTTGGATGGTTGATTAGAAAATTTTGCATGTGAATAAAAAACAAAATCTTTCCTGAAACCTCCGTGGAAACATTTGTAGGCAAGTTATTGTACAGCAAGAGAATAATTGTAAATTTAATCTTTAAATTTCGAGCCAACTATTTTAGATAATCTGTTTAGCATATTATTTTTGAAAATGCATTATAAAAAGTAGCAAATTAAATCATACATAAATGCTTTCGATTTTTAATTTTTGGAGCTGTTGAGGGACACTGAATATGAAAATTATAACAGTATCCTACGTTACTCCAAGTTCAATGGTAAATGGAAATCACGTGGCTATTTAAGGAACCTTATCGATTTTTTTTTTAAATTTTTGAAGCATGTGTGCAAATCTGAGTGCTAAAATATTGCATTAAATTAATATTCTATTTTAAACATTCCACCTGGCCGCTCCAAAACTTCAAATTTATTAAATTTAAAACAGAAAAAAAAAACGAGGAAGAGTATTAATTTTTTTTACTGATTTAATATTTTTGTCTGATAGATTTATTCCGATTAATTTAGAAACTTTCAATGAACCGTTATGAAAAAATTTTATATGTATGTAGGTATAACAAAATTTTTCCTGACCCCTCCGTGTATAAATCTAAAAATCTAAAATTGTTGTTTGATATATTTGTTCCAATTTTTTAGGTAACCCTAAAAAATCGTTTCCATTTACATCAATTATTATCTTGGATGGTTGACTAGAAGATTTTGCATTTAAACTTGAACAAAACCTTTCCTGAAACCTCCATGGAAACGATTGTAAATCAAATTATTGTACAAAAGATCGTTTAGAGGGTTCATTTTAGAAGAAAAACAAAATGTATCGATGGTACGAAATTTCTTAAAAATTTGAATCACTTCAAGAAAATACCTTTGAATCGCTTCATTAGATTTTATTTTGGAGGATAACTAAAAGACATTGCAGGAGAATAAAAAACAAAACCTTTCCTGAAGCCTCCATACGTCTACAATTATACAATTTGAGGGGAAGGAAATGTATAGTCCTTTAACAAAAGAAAAACAAATTTTAAACGAGATAGGAAATGTTTGCAACGTTGTTACCCAAACGACATGAAAATTAGTCTGTTTGGAAAACCGTCATTTACAAATTATTCTTGGGGTAGCCGTGAATGATACCGACTATAATTTTCAAAATCGTTCATCTCATTTACTAACCCCTAAAAAAGAAATTTACTATCAATTTTGCCATGTATCATAATTATTGATCTTGGAGTCCAGATTAAAGCATTATATTTTTAGTTTTATGTTCATTTAACGAATAAATCTCAAACTCCGATAAATTTTCTTTATTATTTTTCTATCATATTCGATTTTGAAGGATTGTATTGCAGATCTGAGATTGAAAACGCACGGAAAGTATCAAATTCAATATTTTGCTCTTCAAATGTTTTAATTTTGGAGCAATTAGAAAAATGTTTAAATGATATTTCTTTTTAAACATTTCACTTGCCAGCTCCAAGATTTAACTTTTATTCAATTGTTTTTAATCATAAAACATGTCAAAGGACATGCACAAGTACAAATTAAACTGATTTTGAAGAAACTGCTCTCGAACTATGGATTCATAATTTCTGGACGGATGAAGATAATGCAATGAACCAATTGACGCACAACTTGGTAAGAGACATTTTTGGAAAGGTCTAAAGATTCTCTCTTTCAAACTCATCCTCATTTAGATTTCTAAGTTACGGATCTGGAATAGGTTGCAATAAGTGGAAGTGATCACTTTTCGAAAAGACAAATTTTTTTTTGAACTTCAATATTTCAGAAACTTTGCTCAGTTCGGCATACATTCCGTAAAACATCCTGTATTTAAAAAAATTAAAAATTTTTTTTAAGTTTTTTTTAAATTTATTTTATGACTATTTTATGATTATTTTATTTATTTATTAAGAAAAAAATATATAATACATGAATCATGAAAATTTTATGCTTTAGAAATGACGTGATACTTTGAATATTAGTCACCTGAGTAAGTATTATAATTATTGTGTAAATCATAAATAACAGGTTTTTTTTTTCTTTAAATTTAAAAGTTTTTAAAAATTTCGAAATATCTTCGGATAGATTTTTTCTGATGATAAAAGTTGTTATGTAATACTATTAATGTCTGATAAAAAATTTAATAATATTATTCAGAATCGCACAATTACATTTTACTTTTGGAGTATCCAATAATATTACAAGATTTTTATCAATGTAATACCCTTTATACTCCGTTTAAAGGTCAATTCACTCACACATCTAATCCGGTTCCCCTTGTGATTTGTGATCGCAATCCGGACGGATGTAGATATACATATATGCATTCAAATCAAATACAAACATGTGAAAATTCCTGAACCTGATCGAATGAAGGGGTACCGGGTCGGAACTCCACTTATAAATGTTCTATGATTTTACATCAGAAAAAAAATCTGGATTATGTATTTTTTCTGACATAAAATTCATATAGGTCTTTTAATATTGGATTGTTGAAAAATATTACGTGTTTTATAATCACATAAGTAATATCTTATTTCCACTTCAATATTAATTTCACGAAGATTTTGAATTAAACAACAGAAAACTATTTGAATTTTCAACTCAAAGTCGAATCGATGGACAATAAGAATTTTCTTTTTATTGATCTTAAATTAGAAAAAAATTCTAGATAGGATTTAGACAAAATGTGATTTGTTCTGAAGAAAGAACTTAGAAATTGAGGAGAAAAATAAATGTTTTAGTGTAAATATTGACTTGAACATGTCATTTATCATGTTCATGCTGCCCATACACAAAAATTTTGCTCTCCGGAGTTTATAAATGTGATATAAAACTTTTATATTTCATATCACCGCAGAACAAACTCCTACAGTGTTACTTTTACATTTTTTTTGCTTGAAGGATTTCTTATTAGAATGAAATTTGTATTTTTAAATACACTGTTAAGAGATGGATTAAGAGCATGTGTAGGTGATAGAAGTGGAAATTTGAAGAAAATTTGGTGGCACAATAGTTGAAATCAGTTTACTTATCTATAAAATCATCACATACTAAAATAATTCAAAATATATAAAAATTTACTTACCAACTTCAGTTTCAATGAGCAAATCTCCATATTCTCTTTTCAAAAGTTCATCAGCTCCATGTTTTCGTAATTGTTCATAAAAATTTAAAGCTATACTAGTCTGAAAAGGAAATCACATAATTTTAAATAAAAAAAAGTAATTTTAAATAAAATTGTGTACAAAAACCTTACCCTAACTTTAGTTTTATCACCATTCACATTTGAAATATGAAATAGTACACCATCAAAATCTGCTATTGTGACATCAATTGACTCCGCTTTATTCCTGGAAAATTAATATTGAAAAAATTATTATAAATAAAATATCTAAAGTTTCTTGTAAATATCTAATCTAATCTATCGGTGACTAGTAACTTAGGCATATGGAACAGTTCTGTCTAAATAATGAAAAACTGAAAATTGGAAGGAAAGATTCACAAAAAAAATATATATATTTCAGGCTTTTTTTTCTGGTTTTGGACAAACTATTCCAAAATATAGTTCAATATGATTCTTTAACAATTTTCTTTTGGATCATGAAGACATTTTGAATATTTCAGAAGAAACAATTTTCTGAATTATAAATTTTATCTGTCTAGTTTTTATATACATAATATGTACTTTCATTCAATTAAATTAACTTAACTTATTTATAGAAAAATATCACGATTTTATTTTTCTACACTATACAGGGTGTTTTTTTCTACGTACCAAGAGTCAGTGCTGGATTTAGACTTAGGCAAGTGAGGCAATTGCCTAGGGCGGCAAAATTTTAGGGGGCGGGAAAAAAAAAAAACCTCTTTTCATTGCTGTGAATAGAGTAAATAAACTTCTAAACTTCTATACCTAACAAGCAAAAAAAAAAAAAAAAGGGCGCCATATGAGAAATTGCCTAGGGCGGCATCACACTTAAATCCGCCACTGCCAAGAGTGGTACCACGATTTCCCTGGACTATTTCATAAAAAAAAATTGTACTAGTGAAACTTTCGATCGTGTCTATTTTTGCCGCTAGACCTATGATCCTTAATTACATGATAACGGATAGCGAACTGAACTGAATTTTTTTTTGATTTACTACACACAATATTAGCATTCAAAATAAATTTTAAAAAATTCCGGAGGTGAATTTTTTTTTCAGGAGCCCAATTAATTGAGAAAATTTTTGGAAAAAAAAATCGTAAATTTCAAGTTTGTGATCTCTTTTCTTGAAAGTGAAATTATTACATACAATAAGTAATACCAAATAAAAGGTAATTTTAATAGCCATTCATAATTAAAAGAAAAATTTCGATATATGGGGTGTAAAAAAAGTTACAAGCGATTTGTTATTGAGAGGCCTTGTATAAAACTCATAATTTTGAATGCCTTCTAGCGGCGAAAATAGACACGATCGAAAGTTTTACTAGTACAATTTTTTTCAAGAAATAGTCCAGGGAATATTGTGGTACCACTCTTGGTACGTAGAAAAAAAACACACTGTATAATTATGTATGTACATGTAAATTTTAATATAACACAAATATTACGGAATACATATATTTTTGTTGGTTGCTGCGGATGGTTGAGTTTTAAAATTCAACATTGTTGAGCACCATCACACCATATGGTGAATCCACCTTAGTTGCAGATTGTATTTTTATTGATATTGAAAATGAGATTTTTCATGAAAGAAAGGTTGTGCAAACATAATGAATATTGAAATGCAGCCGGCCGATGTAAACCATTTGTTAATTTAAATTCAATACTTGTGTTGTGAGCAAAGAAAAGAAAATAAAAATTTCAAAGAAGAAAAAAAAACGTATACCTACCTATTTCTTTTTTATTCAACTTTGATGAGACTACTACCATTTTTATTATTTTACTGTTTATAGCATTATTATATTTAGGTGATTCAACTTGTTTGCTTTTGTATCGTTTTCATTTTATTTGGTATGCGCGCCTTTTATGTACAATTTATATGATAAAAAAATTTCTTATGTGAGTAAAAAAAAACAACAATGTACATAATTCAAGTAGGGGGCACAAAATATGTAAGTTAAATTAAAGTACTCATCATCATCATGATTATCATGTCATAATGAATGAGATATTCACATACACTACACTGTATAGTGATAGTTTTTTTTTTTTTTTTTTTGTAGTTGCTTTTTAGTTTTACACTTTTTAACCATTACCCGACCAAACCTACCTAGTACATAAACGATAAACCGATTGATAACTGTTATGCTATGATGATGATGATGATGATGAATTCATGTACATTTTGAAGAGTAATTTGTAGAGAAAAAGAAATAATAATAAGAAAACGGCATATTTCTTTTGATAAAGACAATTTTATTAATTTTTATCAATTATTTTTTTGGACTTTTGGATTTTTCATAAAAGTAGTTTGTAATAAATGGTTAAAAAGCCACACCTAATAAAGATAAGAATGAATTTAAAAAAAATGATAAAAGTTTTATTTATATTTATAGAAAATAAGAGATAGTAAATTTTTATAAGAAAAAAGTGGTCATTAAATTAAATTACATTTTGCAAATGATTTTTTGTTTTTGCTGTATTTTTTATTTTTTTTAAAAGCCATAATTCTAAAGAATTACAGATCTCTCCCGTATGTTCTAGTGATTTTGATAATCACATGGACTGAATTTTCAAGGCTAACACTAAAACTAGAGGTACGGTGGGTCGATGAAATTGAGAGTGGCAGACAGCAACTAATTATCTTGACTATTATTAAGAGTTTGAGTTTATGACTTCTGTGCAGTACAATTTAAAAAAAAAAACAATAAGTACTTATGAAGATAATAAATGCAATTTGATGATTATACATTTATAATTTTACGTCATACAAAGCATATCACAGTTCGGCAGATAATGATGAATGAGTAATGAATAAATTTTCAAAGAATAAAAGTTATTGTTGAAATTTATCATTATGATTTTACATTTTGTATGTACATATCAAAAATGATGAATATGTAGCAACAACAACAACACAACCACAATTTCAATTGACCTCATTATTTCGCCGCCTAATAAATCTGGATTTTTTGTTTCAATTCGATTCTGAAGGGACCATGAGGTTTATTATTACACTAACGTATTAAAACATTAAACAATACGAAGTATCAAATGAATTGAAATGAAAAGGTTAACACTTTTTTTTCCTGGAAGATTTCATTAGCAAATCACGTGGTCAATAAAATTTTGATATTTAAATTATATTGTCATAATTAGTTTATAGAACACCTTATAATCAAACTGGTAGAAGAAAAAAATCAAATTTTAATTTCAATGCAACGCATGGATAATGAAAGGGTGTGAGATTATTATTCATTCATTCATGACACATTACACACAATCACCTACACACATCATACTCATTATTCTCCACTATTTTTTACTAAATTTATTTCTATAAATTTCACTATATACCTAGTTTTAAATTGAAAAACAAAAATAAAGATTTTTTTGTACTTACCCAGCAAGTGCATTACGAAATTTAACAAGTAAAGTTTCTTCAACGATACGATTATTGACTTCTAGCAAAATCATTTTTTATTTTTTTATTTTAAATCTTTTTTTTTAGCTAAGAAAATGAAAATTTATACAATTGAGTTGATAGAACTCTTAATAAAGGTTATAACAATACGTAATTAGTTGCGGAAAGATTAGGTAAAATAATACACAAGAAAATTAGCTAGTAAAAAAAACCTTTTCTATTCAAATCACACTTTCTTTTATACGACTGAAGAAAAATAAAATAAACTACTCGAGAAATTAATTTACAATAAAATTTTCCTTATATAGGTAGAGATTTTCCTTTTTTTTTCTCAATTTTTTATTTTTGCACATTCAATCGCCGCCACATTTTTCTTTTTTTTTTGTTGGGATGAGTTGGCCTCAATTTGCTTAATTCGCCTCTTATACTTCACCACGTTTTTTTTTTCTTTTTTTTTTCTAAATTTAATACCTACATATAATTTGTTCACTTTTTAATTAACTTTATCTTTTTTAATTATTATTTAACAAGTAATTTAAGATAAATTTAATTTGACTAGCAATAATAAAAATTGATCCATTTTTTTCCTCGTTTCTATTTTTTTTCTTCTTTGCAAGTTGCTTACACTACACACTATAATGATTAAATGATTATGATTTGAATGAACGAAACGAAAAACTTCACTTCACACATTTCAGGTCCGACAGACTCAGTTCTACCAAAGACTATATAAATTACCAAGGTTAATATAATATAGGTTACATCTTCCCATAGGCATTACCTACTTACAATAAAAAAGTGATCAATGTGACGTCACAAGTATCAAATAATTGACATAAAAAACAAACAAAAATTTCTTTCATATATGGGAAGAAGTAATCCAAGGTTAATATAATATATAGGTTACATCTTCCCATATATGAAAGAAATTTTTGTTTGTTTTTATGTTAATTGTTTGATACTTGTGACGTCACATTGACGTCACATTGATCACTTTTTTATTGTAAGTAGGTAATGCCTATGGGAAGATGTAACCTATATTATATTAACCTTGATAAATTACCACCAATTATGTTGCTCGGTGGTTCTACTGAACTGAACTGATTACTATCAGTTTCCGTTCCGTCACGTCAGTCACAGTACAGTTTCAGTCGATTTATATTCACACATATCAGTTCAATAAGTTTCAGTTGTATTTTATCATCAGTTGAAAAAGTGAGTTACAATATTGTGTAAAGTTGTGACTTGAAAAATGGATAAATTTACAGTTAAATACATGTGTATGATTGCAATTTTGTTGGATGAAATGGTATCTTTAAATTTGCTATCCATATATTTTTTATTCGATAAATCGTACAACACATTATTTCCCCGTACTTTTTCAATTAATATTTCGTCACTAGACATTTTGTTCACATAAAAAAATAGAACCTACCACAACAATGTACAAAAAAAAGACTGAAAGCTATCAGAACAGAACTCCGTCAGTCATTTCAAAAAATAACGTTGACGACGATATCGGAAATCTCTGACGACTGACACCGAGAAATTCTGACTTGATCGGTATATGTGACTATGAGTGTGTGTGGAATCGAGTAAATTTTTACTACAATAGTAAATTTTGACATAAAACTTTGTGAATTTAACTGTCAAAATTTACACTAGCTCTGGAGCTATTCTCCATATGATAAAAATAATTATTACACACATACTCATATTCATGAGTGTTTTTTACGTCACGTTTCTTTTCTCATTCATTCTTTATAATACCTTAATAGTGTTCCTTTTATCATGATATTAACCGAATAATCGGAACGGAAACTGAACTGAGACTGACCTGAAATGTGTGAATCGACCTTAAACAACAACGTAGTGTAAAGAAACGAAACGTAACGTACCGGATATTAAAAATGGCCGTTGGTATTTTTTACCCCTGTTAACACATTAGGTGGTTTAAACCAGTTATTTTGAACTGGGCCAGGTGGGCCTCTATTCTTGAGATCACTCGTAAAGTTACGCATACGTATCTTTACGAGTACTTTGTTTCGAATGGTTTATGTAAGATGTATTATTGAAATCATTCGAATATTCATTCACCATTCGAATAGAATTACGAGTGTGGTAAAAGTTATAAAGTTCAAAACTGGTTTGTGTATCAGATATTTCGACGAGAGGGATGAGGATTAATGAATAATAAGAGAAGAAATATATACGACAACGACATACATATGTCAATATGAGCCAAAATACATTGGTTGGAGTGCGCTAGTTGTAACAATTTTTTTCCTACTTGTTATAATAAGAATAGTCTAAAATAATTTTAGCTGACGGTTGTAATACACTCACGCTCGTTACAACTTGGTCGTGCCACCATCAGGTGTATTTTCAGGAGTTGTTAAAACCGGTTATAAACTCGTTTGCGACGGTGGCAGTAGTCCTAGTCTATATTCAGTCTATGCCATTTAATAATTATTTTGAGAATATCGAAGAGAAATTTGTAAAATTATTCAGATTAACAAAATGTGTATGCCGTATGGTGGATGAAATTAAACAAAGGATTGTATCAATAATTGTTATTTTTATTATAAATATAATATTTTTAATTCATAATTTTACTTTTATAGTTTTTTAATGTAATATATAATATATAGTATGAGCACAAATAATATAATAATATAATATAATATTATTATATTGTTTGTGGTATGAGTAGGTATATATACATACATACATTATATTAAATAACTATATAATTACTAGCGGGCCCGGCAGACGTTGTTCTGCCCTTTCGGGTAGGTGGCGGGATGAGTTTGACGGCATCGATCAAGTGCTGTTTGAAACAATCGAACCAATTCGTTTTGCTGATGAAATAGATTTTGTAGTTGCTCAACTAATTCTCTTCTTGTGTTGGAACCAATTGCACAACGTTGATTTACTTCATCATTTGAGTTGCCAATGAAATATATTTGCAGAAATCGATAGCTTAAATCCGACAATGGCAATAATGAGCCTGTTTTGTGGTTAACAACTTGCATGATTGAATCGTAGGCATGTTTTTGTTGATTATTCAATTTTTTAGTATTTGTTTGTACAAATGTTCTCAATTCATTACAATCAAATTGTTTTTCATGTTTGAAATCTTGATTAAATATGTCGTGCATGGACGATCTGGCAATAACATGCCTAATTGAGTTAATGCTTTATTTGTGGTCGCTAAACACATGTCTTCAATCATAATCAATGCTTCATTATACATGTCTATGTCTATTATGATAACTAATTCTACATTTGAAGTGGTGCGACGCATTCTATGTAAAATATCATCTGTCATGTAATCTCGATATTTCATCCACAATTCTAGTGGATTTGATGGGAAACATGTTGATATTATTATTGAAAATAATGTTCGTATTTGATGCGGATGAGCTGAAATTGATGCGTCGGCAAGTGTAAAATCCCAATACGTGTCATTCTCAAGTAAATGCAATCGTTGACATGCTTCACGATACGTTGTAGACAATCGGCCATCAATCGTTCTTAAGTTTTGAAATGATATTTGTCCACGAACGTTAATCAACAACAAACGCAAGTAAAAACATTCAGCATTGTTGGGGTGAATTGTGTAAATTTGTCCTAAAGCATCTGTTGAAAACACATTTGGATGACCTTCAACTGGTTTTCCTTGTTTGCGTCATTGGAAAACTTTCGAAGACTTATTCCAAGTGTAATATTGTGGTATTTCGGAGTATAGCAATGTTTTTGCAAGTGTATCAGTTTGACACAACGTAAAAAAGGCAGTCAGTGTTGTAGATGGTGGTTGCGCTGCTCTTTGCAATACATTTTCAGTTGTAAAATAAACACGTTGACCATTTTCAAGATGAACTGCTAAATGAACAACTGCAGCGTTGTGCACGTAGACTACGTCGATGTAATCCACGCAGTTGTATTCGCGTAGAGTACGTATGTAGACAACTACAGATTTTTTGGCGTAAATAATGTAAACAAAGTAAACAGTGTAAAAACTGAAGAAATGAGACACCAATAAAATAAAAACAATTAAATTCAATTCAATTAATTTAAAAAAGGATGTGCTTTATTAATTTTATAGCATACAACGATTTTTATATTTATTAAAATCTCTAATTTCCATTTACATCATTATCAAATAATCTCATCATTATTCATCATCATCTACATCATTATTATTTGATTTATCCTGTATACGCAAAGAATAATATAGATATGTAGCTATGTAATAATTTTTTTGAGCACTCAAAAGTCAATCTGTTACGATTAGAACTGTGAACGTAGCCTCAGCTAGAAAATAAACGTTCTATTTTTTGGGCGTCCTTTCTTGGACATTTTAAATTAATAAAGATAAATTTTACCTCACTGAAATAAAAAAAAATCCAACCGAATGCCGAAGCGAAAATCCAATGAACGATTATGAGTACTATGACTAATGAAATGAGTATAACGACAACTTTTTGTCTACATTTTCTACTTTGTTTACCCTTTGTCTACATTGTTTACGTTGTATACGTTATACTTTACATCAAAACGTAGACTTCAATAGTTTACGTGTAATTGCACAACACTGAACAACTGTTGGATGTCTTTCATGTATTGGGTATGAAAAAATCCGCCATATTGTTTCGTTACTGCTGATGTAACGCCCCATTTGATATTGAGTGATTTCATAGTTTCTATTTTCAGCAACTACTCCAAAAACGGCCATATCACTTCCTTTGTTGACGTATTTGCAAATGTATTTTATCGATTTTACTGAATTACAATACTCATCGTTTATGTGGGCTTTGTACGTTTTTGACAATAATGTTGAATATGGCTTAATCCAACGATTATCAATTTCAATGTCCGGATTTCTAATTTTGACAGTTGTCGATTTTAAATATTTATATTTATTTATTTTTGACAGTTGTCGATCTTAAATATTTATATTTATTTTTTTTTTTAAAGTTAAATATTTATTTTTTTATTGATTCAATATCAAACATAAATATTTTTAAATTGATTTTTTATTTATACGCCTGCTTCGTCAAAAAATTTTTTTTTCAATGTATATGCGATATTCTAAATGACATTCAATACAAAAATTCATGTATTTCCAAATTTCTTCAATTTTGAACAACACCAATCAGCGTAAATAAATCAAACTATGCCTATAACCTTCCTCACAATATAAGAAACACACACACAAAATTTCATCAAAATCCGTCGAGGGGTTCGCGAGTAAATTGGCTACACACGAACGGAGATTTCAGTTTTATATATATAGATTTATTTTAGACAGTATTAATACTTAGTACTCGTATGTAGTTACGAGTGCAAATAGGGCACTCGTATCTTTTCGAATGGTTTTCATTCGAATATTTACATATGCGGATCTCGAGAATAAGCCATATGTCAAAACCACTCGTAAGTCGTAAATGGTGAATTTAAGTATGCGTAACTTTACGAGAGAGATAATTGTGATTTTAACTAAAAAATTTCATTTTTCTTCAATAACTCAATTTCTATTAATTTTATGATATAACAATGTTTGGGAAAAATGTTTATTTAATAAAAATCCACAAATTTGTAGAACATTATAATTTAATATTTTTAGTAATTTGGCCAATTTGGGAGATTTCAGGGAAACTTGATTCTCAGTTTTATGTTACTTAATATTTATCACGTTTTTTCTTCGATTTAGGTTGCTCATAGATTCGGGATCAAAATTCAGAGGAGACCTGTTTAAAATAAGGTTTCAGAAAAGAAATTCTGATTTTTAAAAAAAATAAAAATGTTTATTGTAAATATTATTACGAACAATAAAAATATAAAGGTTGACCAATATTTATGTTCAATAATAATTAAATTCATTAACCGTTAGTATTTTTCAAAAATAATAATAGTTTTGAAATGATAAAATTTAATAATAAAATAATTAAGAGGCCACCTAGAAATTTTTAGTTTAACGGCATTTGAGTGACTTCTATTGTAATTTTTTCCGTCCTCATTTTCTCCATCCTCATTTTCCATATAAAATTGTCTAATTACAGTTTTGAGGATTTTTGTGTATGTTAAATTTTTTTTTTATTGCAAAAACGGTCATAACGTATTTTTAAATCTAATGTTCTAAGCGATTCCTTCTTGTCTGTCCGTTCTATGAACAGATTTAGAACTAAAAATTTATTTTTCAACAGCTTTTCTGTTCTGGAAAAAAGTCAGCTGATATGCATTAGGATATTTAAAAAAAATAGATATGAAATTTTTAAAGGAAAAATCTGTAATCGTATTATTGAACAAAAACTATCTAAACTATTTAAACTAAATTGATAAAAAATTTTAAAAAAAAATTAAACTAGAAAAATAAATAATAAAAATATTTCATAATCATGAAAAAACATTCATATGGATCATGATATGCATTTATTTTTTATAATTTGTATTCTTTTTACATATTTTCTTAACTCCTCCTACTAATTCGAAAATAAAAGTCAGCTGATTATTTAAAGAAGAAGAAGAAGAGGAAAAATGCAATTTAAAAATAAAAATCTGTAATAATATTATTAAACAAAAACTATCTAACTATTTAAACTACAATTAATAAATTATTTTAAGAAAAATTAAACTGAAAAAACATTATGATAAATAAAAAATAATTCAATTCATTATCACATAAAAAACATTTATACAATAATTAAAATTGATATTGATCAATTCTTCTTCTTTATCTTCTGTCTTTGTCAATCTGCTTATAAGCGATATGCATTGAAAATTTGTGTTGTATTATTCTTTTTGAACATTTTCTTAATTTTTACATACTTCTGCTGTCTACTTCGAAAACAGCTGATTTATATTAAAAAATTCAAATAGAAAGGGAAAAAATTTAAATTTAGTTCGAAAGACTTAAAAGCTATATTGATTGCTTTTTCGAAGCCAAATATTTATGTATGTTTTTATGTTCTTGATTTTTGAGAGAGCTTGAGATTAAATCTCTATAGTAGTATATTAATACTCTTTGCTACTTCTTATTAATTATCTTTGGCTGTACTCAAACAAGGAGAGGAAAGCTCTTAAGAAATCAAAAAACTTAATTTTTTAATTAAAATATGCTTGCATTTGTGCTATCTGTATAGATTATTACCCGTCTGTGGTATAATATAATAAGAATCATCCAAAATAATTTTAGATTCACGGTTGTAATACACTCACACTCTCGTTACAATTGGTCGTGCCACCTTCTGTGTCCCGTTTCTGTAAGGATTGAAAATAGATTTCACAGTAGAAAATATTCAATTTGACGTCAAATTGACGTAATTTTCTAACGAAGTGTTTCTGTAAGAAAAGAAAAGTAGTAGTAGAAAAGAAACAGTAGAAAATGGAATTCACCAATGTGAAATTTTCAATTCTCAAATGTTTCTGTATGGTTTTTGAACGATGGAATATTTTCTATCGATAGAATTTCTTTTCAACAGTTATTTAGCTTTTAAAAAAGATTTCAACCGGTGAAATTTTGTGTTTTGTATTGATTAAAAAAATGTAATAGGTACCAAGAAAAAATATTTAAAATACAGAAAAAAGTAAAATGAGTAAACAAATAAGTAAATTTTTAATTAAATTTTATTTCTAATTTTTATTTTATTTTTGTTTTTTTTTTTCAAAGTTGATTTTTTTTTATGTTCTCTTCAATTATTAGTATAATATAAATAATTAATTTTTCTAAATATTTAAAATATTTATCAATAAAAATGTAAAAACAAAATTTATTTTAATTCAAATTGTCTCTTTTTTGAATTGACAAGACAATTGAATTTATTGTTCAATTTCCATAATTCCTCTTCACCTTTTCTATCTCACCAAAAAATTTTCAATCACTCATTAAAAACAGTGGAATTTGACTTTGAATTTGAAATAGAAAATACATGCTTCGTCACAATTAGTAGAAAATTTTCTACCCAAGTTATAGAAACGGGACACTGATGTAATTTGAGCTGTTGTAAAATTATGTTTTAAAACCGGTTTGAAGAAGTTATTATAACCGTGTAATGTGTACATGCTATATCATCGTATAATGTAGTAAAACAAAACATAACGATGCTATACAATACATACGTTGATTCGTTGCTCAAATGAAGTTTGTCACGATTCTACGTTAATTTGAACCGGAAGTTGGTAGTTGTTACATGAAACAGTTTTTTTTGTGTTTAATTTATGCGATGTTCTAATATTACCAAACTTTTTTATAAATTCATGATTTGCCACCTGAAAAAATTGAAAAAACAAGGACATAATAAAGAAATATATAAAAATTATAATTTTTCAAAAACGGCGAATGAAAACATCGTCATTCACAATTCGAAAGACTGTGAAAAATGTAAAACTGCCAAAATGGTCCTCGCGAGTGTTTCAAGAACAAAGAAAAAAAATTTTGTCTCTAATTGATGATATAATTTGGGTTAATTTAATTACATTTTATTGTTCAAACGAATAATGATAGTTTGTTTATATTGAGAGTGGTGTTGGGTCGCGTGAAAAAGTTTGAGTAGAAATTTAATTGTGAAAATCTGAACCTTTGTCGTTGCTACAAGGATGCTGTGACAAGTCAGGAAGAAAAGTCAATTTCAGATACCTATGTATGTTACATTTTATTAAAAAGATAAATTAGATGATTTTGAAAGGAATATTTGAAGGATTGAAAGAAAGGTGGAAATCAAGATTTTAATAATAATAGCTTTTAGAAGAACTAGTAAAGAATTCGTTGAATGGAAATACAATACAATATCGCAGCTGAAAGATGATAGAACTGTTCAAATTGAAATTTTACACCGAAAAGATAGAAAAGGGGAAAAAATATAAAAAACGTCCCAAATTTTTTAAATTATTTTCAAGTACAAACTTCACATTTTATTTAGATATTCAAAATACAAGGTTATATAATTTAAATTTACATAATTGTTCACTTCATTTAATGTTACTGTTATAATGTATATTTTTAAAAAAAAATTCTTGAATTAAATTTACTTATTTTGTAAGCTTTTCCTTTTTTGACGTTGTTTATACATTTTATTTTCATCTGCACATTTTGTTGTTATTGCCATTTTAACATCACGTTCTGGAACATTACAATATTTCGTAACAATATGAATAATATCAGCAACTTTTAAAGGATCTAATTGATCCTTAACCGGAATATCACAATCAACAAATGCTGGTGAACGTTTTCCAGTTAATGTATGAAATGCTAAAGTTTCACGATCAAAAACTGCCATTAATAATCCACGCGTTGCTGATGTTGTTGATTGCCAATCAATTGCTTTTAATATTGATTTTGGAATTGTTGTACCATTTGGACCAATTACAGTTAAATCATTATCAATATTTTCATCATCACTTATTGTGTCATGTTTCATACGTTTTGCATTATGATAACGATTAATAGATTTTTTCAATTTCCTTTTACGAATTGTTTTTGAATTATCATCAACAGATAGTCTTTCTTCAATTTCAACTGAAGTCCTTTTTGATCTCATTTTTTTCAAAAGTTCCATTTCTTTACGATGAATTTCAATTTGTTTTGCTTTAATGATGTCAATTAAGACTGAAAGACGTTCTAAAGAATCTGCTTTCGTTATTTCCCATTGTTCTAATTTTTCAATTTTTGCTTTGATTTTATCCTGAATGCTTAGATCATCTGATAATTTTTGAGTGTACTTGTGAAGATCGTCAGTTAGGGATCCAACATTTTTATGTTTTGAGAAGTTCAAAAGATGTCCTGTTTTGAAATTCTTTAAGAGCAAATGAAAAATAAAGATAAAATTAATATGTATGTAATGAATATTAAGGAAATAATTGTAATAAGCAGAAGGTGTATTATACAAATAAGTTAAATTTAATAGCTCTAAGAACCAAAAAATGCCCTCTAGAATTAGTATATATTTTTCCAAAGACCATTTATCTAAACTTTTAAAACGGGGAATCTTTCAAATATAAAAAATAAAACTAAAAAAAATACACTACACTTCTTGAATTAAAATTTAAAACTTAGACAAAAAATCAACTATGCTTACCAATGCTTTACATAAAAAATCCATTTTTTAAATAAAATAATTTACGAAACAGCCGGCACTTAAACTCTAAAATCAAATCACTATAGTTTTTTTTCTATAATTTTCTTTAAACTTATTTAAAATTAAAATTTATTTTTAGTCAATTTTTCTAAGATTGCGATGTTACCTCGCTAAAATTCAATTTGAAATTAACTGAACTAATTTGAAATCCAGTATTTAAATTGCTTCATCTAATTAGATGTAATGTAATATATTACAAAATTAAAGGTTTTTCAATATAAATCCTTGAATTTCTAAATATATAATTTCTACCTACACACTTCAGGTATGCCATATGCCATTCCTACAGAATATATAAAAATATATTTTTTTATTAGTACATGAAAAAATACCGATTTATATACAAAATACCTTTAATTAAAATTTTGAGTAAATATGCTACAGGATAACTCATTATTTCTTAGAAAAACGGATTATTATTTAAAAATGATAACAAAGACAAAAATGACATAATCACAAGTCAGGTATTAAAATATTTTTTTACGTCTTCTTTCTTTTCTCATTTGTAATTTGAAGTTTCATTTCTTACTAGATTAAAATTTCATAGGCTGCTTTTAGATATTTTTGCAAATTAAATTAGTATTATAAAAGGTATTTTTAATTACTGAAATACATACACATATTAAATTTTCAGGATAATATTTGCAGCTGTAATGCTTTTTTTTTTTAAATTTATATACATATACCTATATATATTTTTTGTTCTACCTGATACGTATTTTTATTATATCTTTTTCATTACCTACCTGTAATTATAATTTAAGATTGTTTAAACGTAACAGAAAATTTAAATTTAAATTCTAACTGACTTTTCGTTGAATATTTTCCCGATATTTAAAGTATGTATTGTAACTTCAAATGAAATGATGTATTATTTAAAATTTCATCAAAATTGGGTAATAAATGACAGAGTACAATAATTTACAAACACAGTTTTTCAATCAAGAATAATGTTTTGTTTTATAACTCTTTTTTTAAAATTATTCTCTAATATACAATATACATAGGTATACATATACTATCAAAACCATCTATAATATATACAAAGCCCCACAGTAGAATAAATGGATTTGATTCTAAGGAAATTCAAGTAATCAATTAATTCTACTTTTGATGCCCTGTAATGCAGTGAGAATTAATTGATTCGTCTTCTGATTCCTTGTAATGCAGTAAGAATCAATTGATTCCTATTCTGATTGTAATGCAGTAAGAATCAATTGATTTCTTTTCTGATTCCCTATAATGCAGAAAAATAATATATAAAGAGCTAATAAACAAAAAGACGTAATTACAATAATTACATAGAATTTTAAAAATTTTCCATTCGTCATCGAGAAATAATAGTTGCTTACTATTAACTTAATAGTAAAAATGAACAACATTGCTCATTTTTAGTTCATCAAAAATTTTTTACTTTGTGATTGTTTGAATAAAAAACGTGAAAAAAAATAGAAATTTAAAAAATAATAAATTATAATAGCAAGTGAAAAGTATAAATCAACATTTTTAAAAAAATTAGTATTTCCGAGTACCGATATAATAAAAGGTAAGTTTTAGATAATAATATATGTAACTAAAAATAGTGTTAAATTTCTGATTTTTCTGAATATTAATTTTCATACTTTTCAGAGGCATACGATGGGGAAAACTATATACAAGCAGCAAGCAAATTGAGAATTAATAATTATTATTTTTTAGTTTTAAAATAATTGTTTTCTTGAATTATTTTAAATGAATTGTTGTACATACATAATTTTTAGTTGAAAAATATATAAAATTAAGAATTTTTAGATTATTAAATAAATGAATTTAAAATTTAATTTGCTTGGATTTCATTTAACCCCAAATACATTATATGCATTCGATTCAGAATGCATTCCAACTAATTGATTCAGAATGCATTACATGTATTCGATTCAGAATGCATTCCATCTAATTGATTCAGAATGTATTACATGTATTCGATTCAGAATGTATTCCATGTAATTGATTCAGAATGCATTACATGTATTCGATTCAGAATGCATTACAGGTAATGCAGATGGGTAATCAATTGATTACTGCCTATGACATGCCAATGTTAAAGTAATGAATTCTTTATGTGTTTGGTAAACCAAAGTAGAATCGGTTCGGAATCAATAGAATTTATTCAGAATTAATTACAAATCAATTCTGTATTCTACTGCGGGCCTGAACTGATGTTTTGTATGTATTACATAGTTAGAAGTGTAAATTTTTCAAAACAACAGTGCTAGTAGTACAAATAGTAGTGTAAAGATAAAGTGTTTTAGTTAAATATTTTTGGTATTTTAAATAAAATATAGTTTATAAAATTTTTAAAATATAATAAATTAACAGTGTTATAATTTTTAAAGTGCACAACAGTCAAAAAATAAAATAAAAAGGTGGAAAATATTGTGCCTTCCTACCTACAGTACAGCCAAATAAGATTGGCGAAAAGTCGCGCAGGTGGGAGAAATTTCAAAAATATTAAAAATATCCTTTCATTTCCTTTTTTTTAAAGAAAACAGCAAAAGAAAATAAAGATTAAATCTTCCACTCAGTAAGTATAATGACTAGCGATCATCTATCGCACACACAACGCATATCCTCTTTTTAGCTGAAAAAAATAACAACATCCTACCATCCGATGTTGTTTGTATGACGAATGCCACACTACTGAAAAAAAATTTAAAGGAAAGTGAAGAAAATATAGAATAACAAAAACAATATGAGTGATCAGTGATGATAAGTATCCTTTTAAAATAGGAAATTATTATGAATAAGAAAATGAAAATATATGTATATAATAAATTCCTACTAAAGTAACAAAATGAGAATTTCTCTTTTCAAAAAGGATTTTTGTAAAATGTGATGCTTACATCACAGTGAAATTTAAGTGGAAAGGATACGCAGATCCTACTGCGCACACTTCCTCTTCGCCAATCTTATTTGGTTGTACTGTACTTGTAAGAGAAAAAATTGAAGTGTGACTACATACCTATGGTGAGGTTATATCACAGACGGTAATATCTATACAGATAGCACAAATGCAAGCATATTTTAATTAAAAAATTAAGTTTTTTGATTTCTTAAGAGCTTTTAAAAGCTTTCCTAAGTTTTCCTCTCCTTCTTTGAGTACAGCATAGTAAATTATTTAACAAATATTGTTGCTATGGCAACATTTCAAATTACTATTATTTATACTTTTGAATTTTTTTCATTTTGAATAAAAATATGTACCTACATATTTGCTTTGAAAAAAAATATTTTTTTGAATATGAAATATTATTTTTTTCTATTATTTTTATTATACCTCTAAATACTATATACATATTCAATACCTTTAATGTCTGAATACATCATACATAAAATAAAATTGAATGTTTATACAACTGCTTTTCTGTTATTAACTCTAACAGATGTAACGCAGATAACATAAAATGTACCTTTTTACTTTCCATTGAAATTTTCTGCTAACTAAATGCAACAAATATTTTGAAATGTATATGGTTTTATGGTAGCATGTATATTCTTTGATTGGTATTCAATAATCAATAGTATCTTAAATAGATTTGTATATTTTAAAAAACAAAAAAATTCCTGGTATCGCAGGCTACAGGTAAAAATTTATTATTTGTTCTAGCGAATTATTTAGATATACATATTTGTTCTCTTATATTTAAAAGAATAATTAGAATAAGATGTCTTATTTACAATCAGTTATAACTTTTTTAAATTTTCAAATTTTCACTAAGAGGTTTAACTTCGTAGAGAATTGCCCATATGCAATTTATTCACTTTATTATAATATAACCACAAACGGTAATCTCTATACAGATGGTGCAAGCAGTGTATTATGATGTTTTCAATAAAATTTCAGGTGGATTTTCGGAAAATCCACTTTTCAAAAGCTTTTCATTCAAAAATTATTTTCGGAGAGAAAAAAATTAAAAGAGCGTTTTATTTTCTGAATGAATGAATATGAACAACGACTCCTATAGTACCAAGCCAGAATGCTTATTTTGTGTATATGTTGGACCTACCAAATTAACATTACAACTTATTGTTTTTAATCAATTATAACTAAGTTGTGATTAAAGTTATATGAAAATTATGTTCTAATGCAATGTAGAGAAGATCCTTAGCTTTATTTTCACCGAATATATTAAATATCTATGACCAACGTAAATCAAAGAAAAAACGTGATAAATATTAAGTAACATAAAACTGAGAATCAATTTTCCCTGAAATCTTCCAAATTACTAAAAATATTAAATTATAATGTTCTACAAATTTGTGAATTTTTATTGAATAAACATTTTTCTCAAACATTGTTATATCATAAAATTAATAGAAATTGAGTTATTGAAGAAAAATGATAATTTTTAATTAAAATCACAATTATCTCTCTCATTTCTCATTTTTTAACAGTCACCTCTGAAAATGTAGTACCACTTGAAAAAATTTTTTTTGTTTATGAAGAATATTTTTAAAAGAAGAAATAAACAAATAAATAAAAAATTTATGGTTTTGGCAAGTGAAGCGTCCATTTAGTATTTTCTGATTGTTATATTAATTTTTTATGTTAATAAAATATCATTGGTGTAAGAGGACTATCATGTGTGAAAAAAGGAATATTATTTTGTACATCACTTTTTCTTTCTTTTTTTATCCACTTTTATACACAAATTTCTTTTTTTTCTTTCGCAGTTATTTTTCATTTTACAAATAAATAAACAAATGATATTGTCAATTTTTCTTTGTTTTTTTTTCTTCTATAATTTGTAATTAATTTTTTGGCAAAAAACAAAATGTCCCATAATATATGAATTACAAATAAAAACAAAAATTATGAAAACTGTTTTACAAAAACTATTTCGAAAATAAAAAATATGCAAAAAGGTTTTTTTTCGTGCTACGAATGTAAAACATATATATGCATATTGCATTTCTGTACGACAAAATCAATTAAAAATAAAATTCAAACTGAAATTAGATATTCAACACTTCATTATATTTTAAACCGTTTTCTTCAAAAATCCGTTTTCAAAGTTGAATATCTCGACATAATAAAATTTATTAAAAAAATATTCGGCAATTTTGAACTGATATTTTTCTCCCAAACTACAAAAACTAAGATATATTATATACATAATTTAATTATTGATCTAAAATATTAAAAAATAATCTTTTCTTAGTACAAGTTTATGAAATACACATTAAAACGTCGTACGATGTAGTCTGCGTTACGTAGAGAATCGCCCACATACATATAGATTTGACACTAACCTAAAGTCTAACTAGACAGTATATATGTAATAATCACGAAAATAAAAGGAAAAAAAAACGAAAATACACGAACAAAATCAGCTTATAGAAGTGACAAAAAAGAGAAAGAAAGAAAAAGGAAAATTCTTAAAAATTTGGTAAAAAACTGTCTTCTTCTATACAATTTTTCCAAGAATGCATTTTTCATTAGCTTTAACGGCCAGTGTTAGACCAATTAAATATAATAAATTTTTTTTTTACAAAAATTATGCTTTATTTTAAAGTCAAATTATTTTTTGTACATAATCAGTCATCATTTTTTAAAAATAAACAATTAAAACAATAAAGAAAAATCATTATTTACGTATATACGACTAGTATGTACAATTTTTTCAAGTATTTACAATATTTTCTTTATCAATATCGCTTTTTTGTTTACGTTCCCTTTGTCTAAACATTTTATTTTCATCAGCACATTTTGTTGTTATTGCCGAACGAACTTCACGTTCTGCAACATTACATTTACGGCTAACAGCAAAAATAATATCTGAAATAATTTTTGGATCAAGTTGTTTTTTTAATGGTCTATTACGATCATGAAATGCTGGTGATGGTTTTCCAGTTAATGAATGTGTTGCTAATGTCATACGATCAAATGTAGACGTTAAAAGTTTTCTTGTTGCTGTAGCTGTTGAATTCCAATCGATACTTTCAAAAATATGAGCTGGAATACGAGTTTTATTTGGTCCAATTGAAACATATTCTTGAGAGTTCATAGAATAGTTTGGAGATGAAGATGATGATGCTGAAGTATTTTTAATTAAAGGTTTTGTATTAGAACTACTATTAGAATTTTCAGGTGCATAAGGATACATTGAAGAATTATGCTCTGATTTGAATTGGGCCATTGATGTAACGATATTTATATTTTGATTTAACGGAATATTTGATGAATTTGATACTTCAGGTGAATCTCTTGGATTATATTGCTGATTATGATTAAAAGTTGATGCTCTGGTTATACGATTTGATGCATGATAATCATCAAATTGTTGAGTTGTCATGGATCCCGTTTCATTGTTACTTTGTGTTGATTGTGAAGAAATTGGCATTTGTCTGAAATTGGTACATAAATTTTGAGGTGAACCATTTGAAGTGACAGTCGCAGAAGATGGAACTATTGTCGTTTGTGTGTTATGATGACTCTCTCCATTCCAGATTTCATATCTTTTTGCATTATTAATTTCAACTTTGGCATTAGAATGACTAGAATATGTTTCTTGTTTGAAATTATTTGAATTATGATTCTGTATCGAAGATGTTTGATATCTTACTGAAGAAGTATCATGATTATTTTCATTTGGTGCTGTTTCTTCATAGTAAATAACTTCTTCTCCAGTACATTCAACCATAATTGGTTCTAATTGAATTTCAGGACCTTCAGATACTATTTTATATTTTGTAATAAAATCATTTTTATTCTTATGTGATGTTAATTCATTCAAAAGTAATGTATGATTTTTTAATTTTTCTTCCATTTTTGAAATTTTTTCACGTAATTCAATTTCTACGGCCGATGCTACTGATGGTTTAATCTCTTCGAATTCAGTTTGTGTCCATACAGTCAAAGACATTGGTAACCCACAATCTGTCATAGTTGATTGATCAACCGATTTTGTTAAATTTTTATTGATTTTATTTTGTTCGATAAGACGACGTTTTTTAGAATTCTGAAAAGAAAAATTTTATATGAATAAATTTTCCGTGGAATTTTCACATTTATTTCCAGTGAATTTTAATTTAAAATTTGTTCATCCAGTGACGTAGAAATTTTTATTTTTCGTTCGGTTTGTTTAAAAAAATCAACGAATTATGATATTAAGGTTGATTATTGTTGGTCTATCGTGGGAATATGTAGATAAAGAAAATTGAACAAATAAAACAAAGAAAACAATTCATAAAATAGTTAAACAAAAAAATTTGTGTGATTAAAATTTGACCTTGTATAAATTTATCATCTCGTGATTCAAAATTTTCTTCTTAATGGATTAACGATAAAATGTATTGACACTATGAAAAAGGCGGGAAAATTTTATGTAGATTTATTGTATAGAACGCGAATTGAAAATGTATTCTTGTTGTTGGTTTTGTTTTTTTTTTAATGGACAAGCAAAACATACACGTGATAGTACATAGATTAGATTACTATGTATGCATCATTCACTATTTGTTGCACTTTTATCAAAAACTTTTTTTAAGAAATATTTTTCTTCAATCAGCTGAGTTCAATTTAATTTGAATTTTGTTTATTTAAACAAAAAATCGTATTAGAATTTATACAAAACACAAAACGAATAAGAAAATAATATAAATTTTTAATAATAAATATAATTTTTTTTACCTCTTGTTGTTCCATTTGAAAAAAATTTAATTATTTTTTTAAATTGTCTAATTCAAAAAATGAGTATTTCTTATTCAAATGTTGAAAATAAAGAAAAGTTATGTTTTTTTTTTTTTTAATTGTACAACACACTAAAACGTGCGTACGCAAAGAACAGCAATATCAAACTGATATTATAAAATGCTCGTTATTTTCAGTTTTTATATTTTTTTATTATTCGACTATGTATGAGAATCTGTATTCTGTATTCTGTTTCTGTATAGTTATTATTTTATTGTTAGCACCAACCACTACATATTTTCTATCTACTTCCATCCCTGTTGTTTTTCTTCTCTTTTTTATACACACCAAAATTATATCACAATTTTCTTGTCTGATTCCAACTTCCAACTCGTATAAGAAAATCTTCATTTGTAAAAATATTTAAAAAAAATTCAGCTTCAATTCAAAAGTACTTTAGTATTTTATTCCAGGTGAATAATACAGGTAAAAATGAAAGGGAGTAAAAGGAAGCTAACACAGAAAAAAAAAAGAAAAAAGAAAAGAGATGAAAAGAAAAGAGGAAAAGCGTAAAGTTGACCCAGTCTTTCCCATGAACTGAAAATGCATGTACAATGTACATACATACATACATATATTATTTTACTATCCCGACTTCAAGTCTACAAATAAATTAAAGCTAGTGTTACCACCACAAGCCGAAATATTTTTTGTATCTGTGGGATGAAAAATTAAATCAATTTGAATCGAAAATAGTATTATTGTATATGCGTTAATATGATTTAGAGGTTCTGATTTATGAATTTTGGCTAAAAAGATGAGTTTTTTGATTTTAAATTGTCTAGTTTTTAATGGAATTCATGGAAAACATCAAAGAGTTTTCCTATTTTAGAAAAATGTTTTTTGGGTTAAGCTCCGTATTGTGTTCGAAGCGAAAAAAATTTTCATGTTTTGCTATTTATTTCTACACAAAAAAATTTTGTGTAGAGTGACGTATAATATTTGGAGAAACGTAAATTAAATTTAAATTTGAAGTTAGTTTGTCTTTTGTTTTTTTCTATTTTCACGTAAATACCTTTGGATTTTTTTTGTATTTATTTATTTTTTTTTAAAACTGTAAAATTTATCAAACTGAATAAATGTTTGTACATTTTTTTTGTTTCATGGCGACGGAAAATTAGTGTAGACTAATCGTCAACTCCATCTCTTGAACATTATTTAAAAATGTTAGCAAAGACAATTTTAACTTATTTTCCGTCACGAACTCAGTACTGCAAAACAAAAAGTGAATTCCGATTTCCGCCACCTTTTTTTTTACATGTATTTTATATGGGAAACGAAATTCCGCTTCGAACACAATACTTAGCTTTAGGCACTTTAATTGTTTTTGACTGTAGGACAGTTTTCAATTTGGACTGATAATGCATGAAAAAATGTCGGCATTTAAAAAATTACATAATACGTATTGGTATTATACAGAAAATACTCGTACATTTATGTATTCGATACATGCATCCTACTTGGTCCCTTTGAAAACACATTTTTCACATATGAACAAAATATAAACCATGAGGGTTGAAAACATTAACACTCCGATCATGTTTAATTTTACATACGCCGATCAATGTTAAGGAAATTTTTGTAGACATTTTCGTCCCTTAAAAAAGTGTTTTTGAAGGAGTAGGAAGCTGAAATTTGACCAAGATATTCCTTGATGAGTTCTTTAAACTTTAAACGAAAGACATCTATCTATTCACTGGAGCAAAACTTATAAGGTAAAATGAGAAAATTCCTTTCCCTTCTACTACGACCCCCTTTATTTTTGCACCCTTTTAGAAAAATTTCAGTTTGCGATTAAATTGGAGTCTTTTCTGATCTGTTCCTATGGGAACATACTTTTTTAAAGGAACAAAAATATCTATAAAAATTTCCTTCACACTAATCCGCGTAACTTTTTTCTTTGGAGTCCTGTAATTTGCTCTCTGTTCCAGGAATCTTTTTTGTTTAAGAGAAAATTTTGTAGACAATGACGAGAAGAATACTCTGCAGAAATTTCAAGTTAATCGGATCACAGGGTCTAGAGATATTCAAATTTGAAAACTGTATTTTGACGAAATTGTACCAAAATTGACTCGACCAAATTCAACAAAGGCTAAAGGGATGTTGAACTCATGAGTATATTAATTTATAAATAAGACCCTTGGGTAAGAGTTTAACAATAACGATTTTTATCTTGCACATAACATCTGTACATTTAAATTTCTTGTTTAAAAATTGAAATAAGAATTTTGTTTAAAAAAAATGTTTATATATTTGTCCCAATAGGAAGAATATTCATGTAAATGTAAATGTAAGTTTCTGGAAACTAAAGATCATATTAGAAAGACAGAAATAAAAACTTTTATGAACTGGGAACGAAATGAGGCAACAAGGGTTAATGATTTTGAATTTAAAATCTACGAGTACATATTTAGTCGTTTCATCCAATGATTTTATGGTAGCAGGATCAGAAAACGATTCCAGTTGTCAGGAGAAAATTATAATATGTAATTTCTATTTCATACAAAGAAAACAATTTGAAACATCTGCACATTAAAATTCCTTTGTATAGAATTGGAATAAGAATTACCAAGGCGAGTCAAAAGCAATAAAACAAGAAATTATAATACTCTTTTCCCCTTTTTATATCTTCTTTTTAGTTGGAGTATTAAAATAAAAAAAAAGGTAGATTTCATAAGAATTCAATAAGGATCATAATAATGATATATACATATATACCTTTAAAACTGAAAATTGTTCTTGTCTTGTCTCGTTCTGGTTATCTTATTTCCTTTAGGAGCAGGACTGCAAAAAAATTTTTAATATAAAGAAAATATTTTTTATCTTTATTTTTTTATTATTTATTTTATTTTAATAATTACAATATTCTGATTGAATTACATAATCATATAAGATACTAAATTCTATATAAATGTACCTACATTACATACGTTATGTATGTAGGTATAGATATATTTTTAAAAAAATCACATTGATGCAAAGAATAACTACACATATATTTTTTTGATTTTTAAATTCTTACATAAGTTAATGTATACAGGGTGATTCCGTTACGGTGTCCGACCGGGAAACTACGGATAGGTCTCGGCGAGGGGAACAAAAAATCGTATTGGTGGGGGAGGGTAATCTCAACCGTTACGGAGTTAGAGAGGGGGAAAGATTTTTGGTGCTTTTTCCTTGTTTACCCTATAACTTTTTGCAGGGGCGCGCTAGGCTCACCAACTCTTTTACATAATTGTGAAGGACGCCTGTGCCTTTCCATCAACATCTTACCTGCTGCTGTGTATCCGACCATTCAGAAGTTATAAGGCCTCAAAACCATAATTTTGTCATTTTTTCACAGATTTTTGGACTTTAACCCTTTACTCAAAAAAGGCTTAAATTAACCCTCATTTTTTATTGCAGAAAATGAAGGCTCAATTAATTCTACATCGATTTGCTATCTTCATTTTTTTCAAAAAATGCATAGTTTTCAAGATATTTACACTTGAAAACTAGCATTCCAAGCACCTATTTTCAATTTACACTGTAATAAAAGCACGTGTCCAATAATATAATGAATTTCAGACTAATATTTTCAGATTTTTTAAGAGGTCTTCCTCAATATCTCGAAAACTTTTAAACCTTTAGTTTTTGCAAATAAAAATGTGGGTTAATATCGAGTACCTTTCGAGCAAATTAGGGTTAAAGTTAAAAAATGGGTGAAAAAATGACAAAATTATGGTTTTGAGGCCTTATAACTTCTGAATGGTCGGATACACAGCAGCAGGTAAGATGTTGATGGAAAGGCACAGGAGTCCTTCACAATTATTTAAAAGAGTTGGTGAGCCTAGCGTGCCCCTGCAAAAAGTTATAGGGTAAACAAGAAAAAAGCACCAAAAATCTTTCCCCCTCTCTAACTCCGTAACGGTTGAGATTACCCTCCCCCACCAATACGATTTTTTATTCGCCTCGCCGAGACCTATCCGTAGTTTCCCGGTCGGACACCGTAACGGAATCACCCTGTATAGTCAGCGCATATAAAACACATAAAATGAAATGGATGAACAAAATATACATATGTAGGTATATGTATACATACATACATAAAAAATTCACATAAAAATGTTGACCTTTTTTTGTTTTACATTGGAATTGTCACGATATCTCGAGTACTCGTCAACAAACTCTGAAAATGAATTTTGATTTTTTTTTTTTATAAATTCAGGTAACTAAATCTACAGAAAAATTGTTTTTATTAATTTTTTTTTCTTTTTTTTTTTAATAAATAAAATGTATGTTTAATTTTTGTAAAAAAAAGCAGCATTAAAGCATATTTTGTTAAATAAAAAAAGCATATTTTGTATTAATTAACAAGATAAAAAAAATCATCGGACTTATGAAAAATGGATTTGTTGATTATGTTATTACAGGATGTTCTATGTTCCCCTCGAATTTATGGAAAAATAAAAATTTATAATCGCATGAGAGCTTATAATGTAAATTTACAATTTAGAACACTCACTCGTTTGATCATGATTTACACAGTCATTCAGCCAAAATACACCGGGTAGTAATGCGCTAGTTGTAACAATTTTTTTCCAACTTGGTATAATAAGAATAGTCTAAAATAATTTTAGCTGGCGGTTGTAATACACTCACACTCGTTACAACTTGGTCGTGCCACCATCAGGTGTATTTTAAGCAGTTGTAAAAACCGGTTTTAAACCAGTTTGCGACGGTTGTAATGCTACTTGGTGATTTACCTTAATGATTGTACAATATCTCACTCATGACTTATGAGGAATATTAGTTTTATTTGTTTTTTTTATAGTATCATGAAATAAAATTTAAAAAAAAAATCATATTCCATGAGCAATAATAGAATTTTTAGTAGGTATAATTATTTTTAAATAAAATTAAAATAATTTAAATGAATCAAGAAAATGATAATGTTTTGTTCAAAATTATTGTAGATATATAAATCATTTTGTTATTTACTAATTCAACTTTTTCCTTTCAACTTTGACTCCTCACCTTCATTCTTCCTTATTTTTTTTTCACTTTAATTATTGACGTGCGTCAAATTAATGAATTTTGTACGTCGGCATGATTGTGTAAATTACGAGTACGACTTTGAAATAAAAATATAACACGATACGTCCTAGTGTGAAGAACCTTAAATGATTTAAAATAATCTTGTAAAGAAGTAATTTTTACTTTTTAGTATGTATTCTGAAAAATTGTTACTATTTTTTAAATTTTTTTTTAAAAAGAATTGTTAGTCAGTTATTTTTTCTTTTTTGCATAGAAATTTTCATTGAATTAATTTAAAATTGCGTTTTTAGCATTTGTAAAAAAATTGTACTGGAAGTTGTGAAATATAAATCTGCCAGTAACAATAAAAGTACATAATTCATGTTATATTCTTTTTTTGTTGGACTTTAAGAAGCTTTACATGTTATAAAAATTCAAATACTGATTTTTAGTTGTCTAATTTAGACTATATACTTTTATAATTTACTGGCACAAATATGACACTGAAAAATTTAAGGGTGTGGATAAGCTTTCTATAATTTATTTTTTCGAACAAATTTTCATTAATTGATTCAAATAAACTTTATTGTTTAAATATTAAAATTAGCAGTCGTTAAAGCTGACCTTGTAAAATTAAAATCATTGTTTTGATCTAAAAATATTATTGTCTAATTATTATTGTAAATTTTAAACTGAAAAAGTAATTACTCAAAGCCTTGTGAAATATAGTTCTCAATTGAAATATTTGATAAAACATTTTCATAAGATAATATTTGAAACAAAAACTATTATTAAATAGGGTGAACAATAAATAGTTTTGATGTCGTTCTTTCAGGACTTTCTTTGTTTGTATGAAAAATAGGGAAAGAACCTAAGCTCATTTGTTTAAATTTCTTGAGTCCATCAAACATTAATTCATATATACATAAATCCGATGATATCGAGAATAATGAATTAATTATTTTCCATTAGTTTTTTTTTTTTTTTTTAAAAATAATGCTTAAATATTGTCTTTTTTTTTAAATAATTATTTTTTAGTATCTATTAGTTAATTTAAGGAAATAGACTAGGAGGTGATAGTACTAGACATGAATTTCCGCTTTTAAGTAGACCCCGTATTAATGCAAGATCATCTGGTGTTAAAGACCATCCACTTAATTGTCCTATGCTTTGTAATTCAGGACACTGATCCATAAGTGTCTAAAAAAAAAACATGAAAAAAATAATTTATTGTAAAAAAGTTTTTTTTTTTTTTTAAATTAAATTAAATAAAAATTAAGAGGATGTGTAATTTACCTCAACTGCTGTTACAGTTAAATGTGGTGCTGATGTAAACCAAACATCTTCTAATTCATTGAAATTATGATCAATAAAAATGCTGTGTATAAAGTTAATAAATTAAATATAATTTTATTTTTTTTGAGTGAAATTATTTGGTTAGGATGTGTATCAATCGACCAAAAGTATGAAAGTATGAGGAAATTTATTTTCAAGGTAAATTAATTGAAAGTTTTGGCCGATTGGCACATGTTCTCAATAAAAAAGAAAAAGAAATATATACCTTGCAATATCATGATCAGTAAATGTTACAGTATCAACGGCTAGACGTTTTAATGTTGTTGTATTACATATAAAATACTTTAATGATATAGAATTCATTGGGCTATTTAACATTTCTAATCCTTGTAAACATTCAAATTTAATATCACATGTATATAATAATAAATCCATCATATAACAATCTAAATCAATTAATCCAGAACATAATCTTGCCAATTTACCAAGTTCTAATACACCATTACCTTTTATCATTGTTAAATGTACTAATGTACGTCCTAATTTTTCTAATACATTTATTAATTCATCACATGAAAATTTATAAATTTTTAATTTACGTATAAATGTATTTTGTAATTTATATAATATACCATTTTTTGGTGTATCTAAATAAATACTTTCTAATTCTGGACATGTTTTTACAATAATATCTAATGTATCATTATCAGTACGTGTATCGTGTAAATATTTTAATTTACATTTAAAATTTTCATCAACATTATCATAAACAAATTTTAATGCTGGTCCAACAAATGAATATGTTGCTAAACTTTCTAAATTTGGACAATGTTCTAATATCATTGCAATATCTGAATGACATATATTTTCTTCACCTAATATACCAATATCAACAACAATTAAATTTGTACATGATATACCTTTACTTAAACATTCAACACCAATTTCTGTAATATCTGTTTCACCAGATATATCAATTATTTTTAATTTTTTCAAATATTTTGATATTTTTTCTAATAGTTCATCATTAGCAATATATGGTATACATAATTTTGTTATATTTGGACATTTTTTTATAATATCAAACATATAATGCATATGTTCTTCTTTAACCCAAACACCTTTTAAATTTAATGTTTTTAAACCACTACCTTGTGCAGCAATAACTTGTAAAATTTTTTCATAATATGAAAATGGAAAAATTTCAGTTACCAATGATTGTACACTACAATTTAATAACATTTGTAAACATGTAAAACGTATTGATGCCTCTAAATAATCAGATGCAAGGATAACACGTAATAAATCTTGATAAATATCACTAGTTGCACCTGCATTTTCTAAATATGTATTTACTTCGACCATTGTTATTGTAATGTCTTGATCAAGGTCAGTATGTAAAGCAAAACCAACAGCTGAAACAACTAAATTAGCTAATTCAGCTAATGAACTATCACTTAATGTACGTACTGAACATTTTTTAGCCATTTTCTTAAAGGATGTTTTTTATTGTTTGTGTACAAATTACAAAATGAACTTTATTTCTTTTGAAAATTGTAATTTTCACCGCGTTACATAGTGTGAAAAAAATGTTCAAAAATTTTCTATAGACACATTTTCCTGTTTTTTTTTTTTTTTTTTTTTTTTTTTGCAATTCAACACTGTTTAAAAAGTATCTAAAGATTCTAAAGGGTAAGAATTATTTTCACTGATCTTGTTGTCCACTCACTGTCTTTTTGTTTGTTTTTCTCTCTACTTTTAATTTTCGATTAAAAATGAAACAAATTATTTTAACGTTATGCTAGCTAGATTTTTGTATATAAACACAAAAAACTTGTCAAAATGCCAAAAATAATAATTTTATTTTTGTCTTTCGTAATTTTTTTTAAAGTTTATTTTTCTTGTTCTTTAATTTTCACAAAAGAAAAAATTAAATTTTTTTTCTTTTTTTAAGAATTTTCCACATATAATATTTTTTTCCGAATTAAATTTCACAATTTTTTCTGGATTACGTATACCAATTTTTACTTTTTTAAATAATTTTACACGCACTACAAAAATATCGATCGAATTTTTTAGAAAATTCTATAATTTAAAACTTGAAAAAAAATCCTTTTCTTTCTTAAAATAAATTACGTGGATGATCAATATTGCTTGTTAACGGGAGTAAATGCGTTTTTCAACTACTTTGAGCGAGGAAAAATTGTGAAAATTCAAATTAAGAAAATGAGAAAAAGTTTTTCACAATAAAAAAACTAGGATAATTCTCTGAGATTTTATTTTCTTTTTGGGGTCAAAATAAAAAAGTAAAGCTTATTTATTCTTTGTGAAAATTTTTCTTATTTTTTTTACTGGTTTGTGTGTGTGAAATAAATTGAATTCTACGTTTTAGAAAAGAGACAGAACAATTTTCTGAAAAATAAAAAGAAAAAGATAACAAAAACATAAACAAAATAATTAAAATTTTATTTTTGATGATCAGCTGAGTGTTTTTTTTAGAAAAACATGGGAAAATTAAGTAAATAGAAAAAGAGAATAAATACGAAAAAAAAAATTACTACTTATTTGCCAACAAAGAGATTGAAAATATGATTACATTTTGTATTATACATAGAAAAAATATTTTTCTGTGTAGGTGGGTGCATGAAATCGAATTTTTAAGATGGGAACTGAAAACATGTTTATATTGTTTAAATAATAAATTTTGTTTAAAAATACACAGAGAACAAATTTTATTAAATATTGTTTTCCAATATGCAGAAATATTTCATTTTTGCAACTTTTCTTAAAATATACATATTGATGCGAAGCAAAAAATTATGTATTTTATTCGTTTTTTTCTTGTTAAACAAAATTTCTGTATAAGTTTAAATTAAGAAATAGGCGCCAGGTATCTTAAAATATGCAAATTGTACAATAAGTAATTTTAAGTATTTGACTGATGTACAATAGAATATTTTTTTGAATTCTTTTTAGGATTTTTTGTTTTACTATATTTTCCTTTAACTTGCATAATACACGTTCGTCGTTCACCTTATAAGATACATAAATTCAGTTGAATGTGTATTTCGTTTTTTAAATTAAGTACTTTTATAGTTGTACTATTTTTTTTAAAATAAAAAAAATTTTCTCTATCTGTTCTTTGTCTGAAAGAAATTTCTTTTTTAGAATATAAGTTGTGAGGTCAAGTAAAAAAATTTTCAAGTTTTGTGACCTTTTCTATTTTACGAAAAATAAATTCATTTAGAAAAATATTCAAATTAATTTACAAGAAAAACAAAAAACATACGTTCCCACTTTTATGTATATGTATTAGGGATGTTAAGAAGCGTACAATTGGACCATTTTTGGTACATTTAGGGACTAACGAGTACAAAGGTACAACAGACGATATTTAGGTACATTCGATGTTGATTCAAATAAAATGGAATTTAATTTTCCCGTCCAAGTCCTACTCAAATAACTTTTAACCCAACTTTTTATGTATTCTAGTATAATGTTGATAATTGTTTTAAAGAAATTTATTTGACATATTCACAAATTTTGTTTTAAATACTATTTGAAATTTACAGCTGGTTGATCAAAAAAACTAAATTACATGAGAATACTGTAAAAAAAAATGCAAAGCTGTTAGAAGAATTTACGAGTACATTAAATTTTAGGCGGGCAGTGGACGAAGCGGTAGAGTATTGGCTTCTGATGCTGAAGGTCTCGGGTTCGAGTCCGCCTGAGTTCACTCAGCTCTGAATGAGTACCAATTCACTTTGAGTTGGGTATAAGTGCTCGGTACTAATTAGTTTAGTGGCTTTTGCTTCATAAAAAAGCCAAGTCCACAAAAACTTTAAGAGCTATTAGTACCAAGCCCTGTCATACGAATAAAAAAATTCGTTCTCTACCAACGAATTTAGTGGTTCGCATTCCACTTTAAACTGTAGGTGCATGTATGACAGAAGTCGGGGTGCTGAGTACAATGGACTCTCCTGTCTGAGTGCTCGTGGATGCCTAACCCGCATCCCCCCCACCCGCAAAAACAACAACAAAACAACATTAAATTTTGAGAAGGAAGCGTATTCTAATGTTTCATGTGATGAGCTAGCAAATTGCGAAAGGTGTTATTATTTATTAGCCTAAATAATTTAAAGAATAATTCTAGAAGTTTTTGTATTTAATATTCATGTAGCAACAATCAGAATGAAAAATTACAAAAAAAAACAGCCAGCTAGAAGAATGAGAGAAGAATGGTTTACGGAGTTTAAAGAATGGTTGATTAAAGATCCTGATCCAAATTCAAATAAAAAACTATGTAAGTTTTGCAATTCCACTATATCAGGAAATTATGCCCATATAAAAAGACATGCAGAAATAATAAATGAAGAATTCCGTTCTTTGGCAGAATTTGATGATCTAAAAAATTTTGTAAATTATATATTTCTGAGTTTTGGAATGCAATTGGTTCGATTAAAAATGAACTAGGTGTGAATTTGTTTGGAAATATTTTCCGAATTGCCAAAGGAGTCCTGTCATTGCCTCATTCATCTGCAACATTCGAAAGAATTTTTTCTTATCAAAATCTGATAAAGACTAAATTAAGGAATAGACTTGCTGTAGATACAGTGGCGTCTTTGATAAAAACAAAGTACCTTTTAAAGTCTACTTAAACATGTTGCTTCGATTATAAATTAAAGAAAACAGTACTGGATCAAAATATCATTAACGAGATGGAAGAGAAAGACCATATACTTTGATAAGCTCACATATAATGATAAATAATATTAAATTATTAAGTGTTAAAGGACTATGTACCCTATTATGATTTTCGATCAAAATTAAATCGAATATTCACAATATTTCGTGTCATTCTCAAACAAATGCTAATATACGCTATATGAATTTTATTTAAAATATCTAGTTTTTATTTAGGTTTATATTCTTTTTTGTAATGGAAATAATGTTTTTTTTTTGTTAATTTTATTTTGTTGAGTTATTAAATAAATGAATTAGACTGAATTTGTTAAATAAATTTATTTCTTTGTATTGAGATTTGGTTCAAGTATAAGCTACGTGTAGTATAGACAGGGTTGTAGATATAAATGTTTTTATTAAATTAATCGTGGTACAAATGGAAGCTAAAAGGTACATTTTTAATAAATGAAAAGGTACAATTTCATACAAGCTCATATCATCTCTGAATACCGAGAAACATAGAGCGCATGTACTCCGTAGTACCAAACCGGTACTAGTACTCTTTTGGTCCCGGTACGCATGGTTCTTTTTATAAGATTTAAATTTAACCTTTTCCAAAAAGTTTAAAATAAATTTCAAGGAAATTGGTTACGTAGTTTAATTATTATAAATAAAACAAATTGTTAATTTTTCATAAAATTTTATTATCAATTTTTCTAATCACAGGATTTTTTTTGCATACCTTTAGGCTGTAACCAGTGTATAGAGAAGAGTGTAGGGTCACTTCATACAAAATGTTGCTAGAAAAATTAGAAAAATATAATAGTATATGTAAAATACACTCACAGTTGGGCTAAAAATAGTCCACATAATAAATCTTGAATGAGCAAGAGAGACAATGAATTCCCTATCATTGTATTGTAACCAATTTACGAAACTTACATATCATAGGGGAAAACATACTGTACATTTTTTATTGTTTAAAAAATCTGATTTCAGTTTTTAAATGTATTTATTTCAGAAAAATTAGTCAATATAAAATTTAAAGTTTAATTTCTACTTAAAAAATTATTATCACATTAAAAAATGTTACATAAATCACAAAAATCTACATTTTAAAAAACTTGTACAATATATCATTATTACTTACATATGTGTCACAGATAATATTTTGTTTTTATTAAAATTAATATGAAACAACAATAATTTAAAATAATATCACTGCACTAAATTTACCAACTTATCACATGAATATTTATAAATTAAATAGGTAAAGCGGATCGAAGGATCTTTATTAAATATATAATTTTTTTCATTAATGACTATTTAAAAATTTTGTTGTGCCCGTTTAAATTTAAGAATTTCTATACATATAAGAATATTAAATACAATTCGAATTTCAATAAAAAAAACCCAACTACCTAATTCTTTAAAAAGTCCATATGTTTTTTAAGTAATTTTAAATTTCAAAAATATCTTCATTTATTTCATTATTATCTATTACAATATAGATATATTTACATAATTTATAGTACCTAATTTCCATTTAAGTATGTGAATCATTATTATACATGCAATATACCTGATTCATGACCGATCATATTTTCAATTGGAGAAAGTGTAAAAATTTTTTTCTATAAAATTCCCAAAGACCGTAATAAAAAAAGGATAAACCTTAATTGATCTTTACGACTCTTTTTTCTAATTATATATATTTGTTTTTCATTCATTTTTTATTTTTGCAATTTTGAATGCAAAAATATTTACAAGAATTTTATTATAAATATTGTTTTATTTTTAAACTAAAAAAAAAAAAAAAACAAAACAATGATCCAATATATGTATTCTTTCCCTGTTAAAATAACAAAAGAAACATATTTACTAACACATACTCACCTTTGCGGTACCACTTTTAGTACTTTTTACAAAAACAAAGTGGGGACATGTTGCTATGAAAGTATAATAGGAATAAGAAGATTACTAACACATTGACACCTGATAGGGCCGTCTAATACGTATTATATAGTTGGAATAGGGATAGGTATATTTTTTCTTCATATAAATATTTGGTTAGTCATATGAGTGTTCTTTTCTGACGCATGCAATTTTTTTTAAATTTTTTTTTTATTTTTTTTTTAAATATTTTTAATTGCGTTCTTCATTATGATTGGATGTCATTTTTTTGTGTACCGTTATGCAGTTGTGACTATACTCTCCTTCTCTATACTCTGGTATAAACTCTATAAACGCGGGGCAATAAAAATTGCGATTGTAGGGTAGTATGTGTGATGATAAAAAGTACGTAAGCAGCATGTAAAACTTTTGTTGTTTACTTAGGCTGCACATTGTATTATATATAAATATACGAAAAAATTTTTATGTAAAATTCAAAAATTTTGAGTTATTTTATTTTTTTAAATTTTTACATGGAAGGATATGTGACTTTCTAACTTTGAACTATTATATATCAGGCTGTATTGCATCGATTTGAGTCAAATAAAATGCAATAAGTCAGAAAATAGTTCAAGAATTAAAATGCTTACTTTTTTCAAGGATCAAGGTATGAACCAAGGAGGGCCCCATTGAGGTGAAAAAAAAGTTGTTTGTCGAAGGGAGTTTTGTAGAGGTGTTTTTATTTCGAATGTTTGCTACCGGAAATTATAGATCCCCAAAATACAATCTGTTTTTTCATCTAATTGAATTTCCGTTTATATTGCATGAGTATAATTTTTTATATGATATGATATTATATTCATACAGTTTGTTCAAAATAATTGTGTTGTCAGTTTTACAAAGTGCATAGCGTTTATTTAAAAATTACTTAGCAAATTAGTCAAAAATTAGGCAACAGCAAAGATTTCATAAAAGAATGAAAACTATTCAATTCTGTTGACATTAAGATTAGATAGGTGGAATATATATCATCGATGGTTAACTGGGTTTGAAATTTTTTCAAATCATGTACACCAACACTTAGAAGAAATTTATTTGCTTGTGTTGATGAAGACACAAATACATTTCAGACGATGTTGTTGTTGTTTTCGAAAAAAATTTTCACTAAATTTGGCTCTTAATATAATAAATCTGGAAATTCGCATTACTTATTTTAATGAAAACTTATCTTGACTTAAGTAAAATTTGTTTTAAATCTAAGTCCGTTATTATTCAAAACAAATAAAATGTATCATTCATTCAAAGAAATGTGAAAATAAACTGTACTCAAATCAAAGGAACAAGTTTTTAATTTAAAAGGAACAGTTTTCTTCAATCAATGTAATATATTACAGTCGAAATTGCATAAGTGAAAAAGGTTTATTGCACAGGTTTTCGGTTCACTTACGCGTTTTTTCACTTACATGTAAATAAAAATAAAATTCCTTCCTTTATCTACTGCTTTCTGTTTGACTAGAAGCATCTAAAGTTATAAAACTCACAATTTAGAAAATACCCAAGTAATATTTTTTGTATCCCGCCACGTGGCTGCCACCAAAAAGAATCGTACAAAGTGGCAAACACCAGAGACGGAAACGTCTATAGTATGTGGCAGTATTTTCCACTAAAATGGGGAATGGATCGCTACGTGCCTGCCACGAAATTGGTACGATAGTCGCCTCGTGGCGAAAATGTTCCAAGATAGTGGCAAACACCACCCAAATTGGAACTTGAATGCTATATACCTTCTCACTAATACTAAATAACAATTGAAACTGTGTTGTTTTATGTGTTTGTAATAATTATATAAAAAATACTTTAACAAATTATTAAATTGCAAAAATGATGACTAATATTCAAGTTTCGTTTGATAATTTTAAAAGTATAAATGAAATATATTTTATTAATGGGACTTTGAAAAATCAAAATCAATTTACCCTATGATTAAAACTTCTTGTGAATGAAATTTTATTGTGAATATGAGTATTGTACTTCGAAAAAATAAGCTGCCTTTTAAAAATATTACAAATTAATGAATTTTTTTCTAAAAAATTGCATTTTGCGATTTTCACAAAATTGTATTTTTTTCCGATTTTATTCTTTAAATTGTTCAAATATTGAAATACATATTTCAATTTCATATATAATATGAATATTACTTTGTTTTTTATTAGAAATTTTCTTTAAATACATACTTCTCCGTTGTTTTAAAGATTTTTAATTTTTGTTTAAAAATTCTTCCATTAATTATTTTTAACAAAAATAGCTGTTTCATGCATTGCCACTATAAAGTAATGGCTGCCTACGCCCTACAGTGTACTATCAGAAAATGGTATTTAAAACGTATTCGTTACTTAAGAAAAATACCAATTTTTTGTGACTTTGTAGTGGCAAAATAAAGTGACAAAAACGTTACAAACCCTAGAGAAAGTAACTATAAAGTATAGGATTTTCGATAAGGTTTTGCGACGGTTTTGATACTATTTTGAAACTTGTACTTTATACTGGAACTTTAAACTTGTGATCATCATTTGTTAAGAATAAAACAACAGCTAATGCTTTGATAAATATAATAAATACAATTAAATATGATCTTTATATTGGTATAAATGCATGGAGTTCAGTACGTGATTGTCAAACTGTTATTGCTGATATAATTTTTAATTATTGTGATACAATTAAAACAAATTTATTTGCACAAATTATAACACAAACAATTTATAAAACATCAAATATAATAAGAAATTGTCCACCAATATTAAATGGTATTTATGTAATTAAAGATTTTCGTTTAAATGTTGATGATATACCATTTCGTTTTCCAAATATTCCATTTATTTCAAATGTAACAATATTTAATTTCTTGAATAATAATAAAATTAAGAATTTATTATTAAGATTTAATGTTGAAGGTATTATAAAAAGGTTTTGAAATATATTTATTTATTTTTATGCATTTTTAAATAAAAAAAAACACATCTGAAACCCACTTACTTTCAAAGGATTTGGCTATTCTATTTTTAGTTTTCATACAGCTTTTCAAAGTTTATGAAAAATACCTAAATTGAAAATTCCCATTTACCTACACTTACACATGTAAAAATTGTAAGAAAATCCTTAAAAAAAGTAATTTTTAGGGTCAGAAACAACAACTTTCTAATGAATCCGACCGTTTTAATTTAAGGGAAATGATATACAGGGTGTCTTGTTTCTAAGTACCAAGAGTGGTACCACGATATTCGCTGGACTATTTCATGAAAAAAATTGTACTAGCGAAACTTTCGATCGTGTCTATTTTCGCCGCTAGAGGGCGTTCAAAATTATGAGTTTTATGCAAGACCTCTAAACACAAAATCACCTGTAACTTTTTTTGCACCCTATGTATCAAAATTTTTCTTTTCATTATAAATGGATATTAAAATTACCTTTCATTTGGTATACTACTTATTGTACGAATAATTTCACTTTCAAGAAAAGAGGTCATAAACTTGAAATTTATGATTTTTTTTCCTAAAATTTTCTCAATTAATTGGGCTCCTGAAAAAAAAATTCACCAACGAAATTTTTTAAAATTTATTTTGAAAGCTAATATTATGTATAATAAAACAAAAAAAATTTCAGTTCAATACCGCTATCCATTATCATGTAATTAGGGATCATATGTGTGCGAAAAGGGACCCTTTTCACGATCGAAAGTTTCGCTAGTACAATTTTTTTCATGAAATAGTCCAGCGAATATCGTGGTACCACTCTTGGTACTTAGAAACAAAACACCCTGTATATGTACATATTTTGATGCAAGCAATGAAGAATTTAAAGAAATAGCATTTAGCAGTGTTATATTTTGTGAAAAGGCACATTACACTGTTCAATAAAACAATTCTATTGTAAATATTTCGAGAATGAAACATTTTTTCTAAAAACTGTTGTGAAATTTTGCACTTATAGTTAATTGTTATTATTCTTTTTAAAAGTACAATTCAGTTGAGATTTTAAAAATTTTCTGTATAATTTTTTTTACATATTGAATTTTAAATTTAATTACAAACACACATTTTGCTTTCTCAACATAATGTTGTTTTAAAAAATACATATGAATTTTGAAAAATATTAACAAACTGATTGCATGCTAAAGTTTTTGTTTTGATAAATTTTACACCAAAGTTTAAAATAAGAAAAAAGAACAACATTCGAATATATATTTAAAAAATAAACGAAACTATAATCAACAAATTGGATTAAATATTTTTTTTTTTTTTAAAAAAGCGATTAAATTTTGAATTAGTGAACCGAAAACAATTTTTATTCAAATTTCTCAAATTATGTCTAAAAAAAAAAAAAAACTTAAAATATCTATACCCATTTTTTTTTATCTTGTTGTACATTTTTATCAAGAAATATATCAGGTTAATAGGAACATCCTATTGCTACACAAAGGAAATCCTCAAATCCAATTGATATTACACCCTTTTGTTCTGTATCTCTAGTACGGAATGCTTCAGTAAATCGTTGAACTTGAACACATAAAACTATGAATTGATCAACAGATATTTCTTTTTGATTAATTGGATCGCATTTTTTCAATAGAAATTTAATAAAATCTGGTGAAAATTTGAAACCCATTTGAGTGAATGCTGTAACAAGAAAGAAAAAAACAAATTTGTGTAATTGATATCATCAAATCTATTTCACAAAGATACCTTGTTGAAGTTCACTTTCTTCAATATGTCCAGATTGATCACGATCATAAGTTTTAAAAACTTGCAGCCATTGATTTATATAATTGTATAATTTTTCAAATTCATAAATATCAATCGTTCCACTGCCATCTTTATCAAACATACCTTTAAAAATCAATTAAGCATTAAAAAAAAAAAAAAAAAAACAACAAAAACATACGACAATTAATTTTACAATGATGAATCATCATCAATTGACTTACTTATCATGAGCTTGCATGCACTGTCAGAAAAATGTTGCCCTTTACCATTAATTAATGCTGATTTCAATTCATCTGCATTTATTTTACCAGAACGATCTCTATCTACCATATTGAACCATTGTTGAGCTTCTGGTGAAATTGATGCATTTTGTGGAGGATATGCTCCTGGTGGTGCACCATAACCCATTCCTGGATATCCTGCTGGCTGCTGTTGTGGTTGCTGCTGTGGCTGATGAGGATTATAATTTCCATAACCACCTGGATATCCACCACCAGCACCAGGATACTTAAAAATTTTAATAAAACACGTTTTTTGAATTTCATTTTTCTCAACAAAAAAAAATTTTTTTATATAATGTATGTAATTGTAAACAAAATTCAGTACGTAGAATTGGTTACTCACCATTTTAGAATTCTAGTTTTGGAATGAAAAGTTTTGAAATTTCGTCACTTTCTAGTTAGTCTGCAAAAATTATTGAAATTTATAAAAATGTTTTTTGAATAATTTAATCACACAAAAATACAAAACAATTTGTTTTCAAGAGAGTAAAATCAGTAATCACATGAAAATATAATTAGAATTGTCAAAATTGAATCGATATAATTGAGTGAATGTAAACAATCGATTTTTTTCTTATTTAAATCGATTGTTATTTTCAAATGAGTTTTTGACTTCCTGTCCGTTAAATTTAAAAAAAAAATTAAAAATAAGAACTGCTAGAGAAAAAGCATACATCAGTTGCATTATTGAGGAAAACTACTTTTTTTGAAATGACGAGTGGAAAAAACCAAGTGAAAATTGATTACCATAATAAAATTGAATGAACCTAATAAGCAGGGCCAAAAATCATGACATTTTCAAATAAAAGTGTTATATGTATTTTACAAGTTACAAATTATTTTCTTTATTGACAAAAACCAATGCGAAAAATAAGCAACAATTTTTTAAATTAACTTTATGAAAATTTAGTATGTATTTTTTGCGTTCAATATTTAGTTCTTCTAAAAAAAAAATCTATTTTGATGAAAATTGTCGCGTTTGTTTAAAACGTTTCGTAGTATCAGCACATTTTGTTGTAATTGCTGTTCTTACTTCTTTTTCTGTAACATCACATAAAACAGTTATTAAATGTATTATATCAGATATCTTTTTTGGATCCAATTGATTTTTTGGCGGTCTTTCACGTCCATGAAATGCTGGTGATGGTTTTCCAGTTAATGAATGTGTTGCTAATGTTTCCATATCAAAAACAATAGAAAGAATTTTACGTGTTGCTGCTGATGCTGATGTCCAAGAAATATTTTCAAAAAATCCTTTATCTATTGTTGTACCATTTGGTCCAATTATTACGGTATCACCAATTGTCATTGGAAATTTTTTATTATCACAATTTATTGATTTATTTGTTTTTTTATTTGGTTTTAATGATGACAATTTTGATGATATTTTATTCGGTGTTACAATACTATCTGATGAATCTATTTTAAGATCATCATCATCAAATGATATATATTTATTTGATGATTGAAATTTATCATTTAATTCCAATAATTCATCAGATAAACGATTAAAAAATATTGAATTTTTCTTTTGTGATGCTTCTAATTGTGATATTCTATTTAACAAATCGGCAGATAATGGTGGTGTTGTTTCATTTGTCTGAATTGATTTAGTTCTTTTAAAACGTTGATTCAGAATATTTTCAGTTTCTGTTGAAGCGTCTTGCGTCATTTTGATTTGAGCACTGAAGAAAAAGAAAAAAAAGAAGTAAAAATATTAGTTTTTTTATTCTTCAGTTTATATCACTAAGCGCTCTTACCTTTAATGAATTTTTTAAAAAGAAAAAGACACTTTTAATATTCTGTTGATTAAAATCTTTTTTAAATTATAGATTGTAGTTCAATTTAATACTGACAATATTCCTTATACTCTGCTCTGCTTTTATAAGAAAATATTCTGAACAGGGTTTTTTTTTTTTAAATCTTATCTAAAATAATAAAAGTATCAGTTCAAAGTGTAAAATTAATTATACATTAATTAGTATTTTGAAAATGTACATATGTATTTTTTGTAATTATTCATTTTTCGGTGGATTAACAGAGGTATTAATTTACCTGTTTGAAATAACATAAAAGAAAGTTGGGTAAGCGTTTGTGTGTGTGTTGGTTTTTGTGTGCGAAATGTAAATCTGGGTTTGTAAAATAAAATATATATTCTTATACCTTGCACATGTTTTTTTTTAAAAAACTAATTAACTTTTTTTGTTACAGAAAATCGTGATTACCCAATGAAAAAAGGATGGATGGTGGATAAAGGTAAGTGAAGATAAGTGCATGTGTTTTTATTTTTTTTTTAAATAAATAAGAGGATTATTGGTGACAAAAATATATGTAGAATTTATAAGATTTTTAAAAGACTACCTTTTGAGTTCAAGCTATCAAAATGAGATTTAGAATAAACGTAAAATAGTTTTCGACCGAAAAATTTTTTTAAAAGAATCAAAAGTTATACAAAAGTTTAAAAAATTGCCTTTCATTGTCAATTACTGTTTTTTTCGCTACAACCTGAGTCGAAATTTACCTGCTAGTACTTCACTAGTAAAATTGGAGAAAATAGAAATTTGAACCATTTTTAAGCACCCAAATACCAGGTACAACTTAAATTTCGACTTGGGAAAATGTAAAATATTGAAAATATAGAATTTGTGTAAAGAAAATGTTAAAAAGTTTAATGTTTATACCCCATTAGGATTTTATTTTCCTTTAATTCTTTTTCAAGACATCTTCATTTCAATTTAACGTGTTATCATGTCAAACGTTCTGTTTATTTAATCCACACAATCACTACAGGACTTTTTAAAATAAAAAGGAAATCATTCTGCAGATTTTTGAAACTATTTAAGGTGGTGAGTAAATATAGTATAGAATAAATTAAAGTAAAGTAAAGTGAGTCATCAATTTATTGTTAAAAAAATCTAATTTAATTTTAAATAAGATAAGAAAAAAAAAACGTATACTTAATTTAATTTAAATGTAAATAATTACTTAATTGAATTAATCTTTGTTCCATTTGATTATTAATAATTTCTGCATACCGTAATGAATAACTTAATGATTTTGCTTCATCTTGAATATTTGATTCCATATCTTCTAATTGTTGTAACAATTCTAGTTGTGTTTCTTTTTCAATTTCATCATCATAATTATCCTGTATAAAATGCAATAACAAAAAAAATATATTTTTAAAACTATTATTTTTAATTTAAAAATATTTATCTCACCTGCCTATCATTTTCAATATTCTCATTTGACATATTATTATCATCATTATCATCTGCAAGGATAAAATTTTCTGTTGTCTGAGTTTGATTATCGATTTTTTCAATATTATTATCATTATCATCATCGTCGTTATCATCCTTTTCATATAATATTGATGTAATTGCACATTGTGTTGTAATTATTTTTAATGCATCATCGATATCATTTTTATTTATAGATTTTTTTATAATTATTCCTTGATAAATAGCTGAACCATCTGTTAAATAAGCAACACATTCATTAAATTGATTTTCACTACGCCAAACAGTTTCATTTGAATTAATTGTAGCATAAACGATATTATTAATACCAAAACTGTATTGAACTAATAGCCATAATTCATTTGATACAGTATGAGAAATTGATGATGATGAGGATAATAATTGAGATTTTAAATTGTCCTGTAAAGAATGAACAAATTTTTTTGTAAATAAAGAATTAAATTATTTTAATATATGGTTCACACTTACTGTAATTAATTTTGTACAACAAAATTCTTTTAAATTTTGTAATTCATCAAATAATTTTGTTTCATTATTTTCAATACGTAATATTATTGCTGATCTTAATTGATTATCATCATTAACATAAATTTGTGATCCTTTATTATTATCACATGATTTAGTTGGCCATGATATTTCATTATTATTAACAATTGCATGAATTAAATTATTTTTATTTTTACTATATTGTACTAAATACCAATTATTTTCATTAATTTTTTGTTCCAGTGATGATGATGATAAAGATGATGTAGATGTTTTTTCAATTACTTCCTAATAAATAACAAATAATTAATTTTTTTTCTTTTAATTTTTAATAGCAAACAATTTTTTATTTATTTTGTGTGAAAAAAAAGAAAAGAAAAAAAAATTCACTTACCTCATTATTTTCACATTCTAAACGTTTTTTTAATTCATCTTCAATAAATACACGATTTTCAGACAGACAAATTACAATACCACTTGTTGTTTTTTTATCATTTTTACAATAATATTTCACTTTACAGTTAATTAAAACTGTTTCATAATTTTCTAATAGATCAATTGAATGTATAATTTCATATGATCGTTCAGTATTGTTTAATAATTGTAATAAAAGCCAAGGCATTTTTCTTTCCAAAACAATTTTTCTTTTAGTTAATAAAATTCGAAATTCTCAAGTTTTTTTTTTTTCAAAATTAAGATTAAAAAAGAAAAAGAATATCAAACGATTCAAGAGAAGAACAGCAAATGATTTGAATAAAGAGCAAAGAAATTTATCTTACCTTTTTTTTTTTTTTTTTTTTTTTTTTTTTTTTACGATTATGGTAGTGAAAATTTGTGACCTTCAAAGGTATGTATTTAAAAAAAATTCTCTTAGAAATGAACCCAACTATTTTACTATATATGCAAATCTAACAGATGATCTTTAACATCACTTTTTTTTTTCTAAGAAATACATACTTCTAAAATATTTATTTTAGACAGGTAGGTGACTTGTTTTAAAAAAAACTCGTTTAAAGGTAGAAGAAAGTTTAAACAATGAATTTAAAATAATTATATATGCTGGCGTCTAGATTCCTAATTAGTCTCGAATGAATTTTTAGAATTTTTCAAGAAAGTACTAGATTGATTTAATTTTCATTTCAAACTTGTTCGTTAATTTTTCTTAAAATTGCTGGCCTAGTTGCTCACAGAGGGCGTTTTATACTGTTAAATATTAATTTTTTTAAAAATAAATTGATGATTTTTTTATATAAATGCTCTTTCTTTTCATCCTGCTGAAAAAAAGGTTGGTCAGATTAGTATAAAATATTTTTGTCCAATTCTCGACTTGAATTGAAAGTTCAAAAAAAAATTATACATTTTCAGTTCTCCTAATTTTGACCAGAAGATATATAAAAAAGTTGATTTCTTTCCAGGGTGAATGTGAATGAATATGCTCAAGATTTAAGAACAAAGTTCGAAGAGACCATTCTTTAAATTGAAATTTAAAGTCTATATAATTTGACAAAGAAATTTATGTAAATAAATAAAACAAGCCTGGCACAAAATGGAAGTAATAGAGATTGCTTTAAAAAAGTTCTAAAATATTAATTTAATAATTTTCATTTTGTAAATTAACTTCCACTGTCTCATAGAAAACTTAAAATAATTTTCTCCTTTTCTTTACATACTCCGTACTCGTATTCAAAAACAGTATATACTTTCAAAATTTTAAAAGTCATTTTAAATGAAATTCATGTAAATAAATATAATAAAGTAAATATAAATTAGATATGAAATTTTCGTATAAACTATTAAAAAAAATTATTTCAAAATAAAACTAAATAAAAATTTTAAGACAGTTTTAATGAAATTAGTCGTTTGTTAAAAAAAAAAAAATCAACTAAGAAGGACCAAAAAAAGCAAAAACTTTAAAAGTAAGATTTTTTAATCATCGTCATCATCATCATCATCTTTGTGACATAAAGTCTTTGTATAATTTGCGACCATTACATTACAATCATGAACTTTGTGATATACATACATACATATGTACATATTTTCTTTTTTTGTTCAAATTGAAAAAGAAAAAGAAGTAAAAATTAATTGGAGTTATTAATTACTACCTTTTCTCTTGTGGATTTCAAAAAAATTATTTGAAAATCTTAAAAAAACAACAAATTTTCTTTGAGAAATTTATTTGAAAAATTAAATTTTTTTGGAAAAAGCAAATAAAAAGCAAACTAACTAAGTATGAAGTTAATTTTTCAGTTTGTTCACAAAATTATAACAGTTTTTGTTTATATTTTGACTTCAAAAGTTGTTGATCCTTGTTTTGGTACTTTATTTAGTTTTTTCGTATTAAGTACCTTCTTAACGTAATTTAATTTTTATTTTGTTTTCATATTTATTTATTACTTTAATGAAAATGGAAATGTGATTTTATCATATTTCCTTTTTCCTGGAAACTTAGAAAACTTATTTTTGATGTTTTTGTTTTTTCATTGTATTTAATAAGGAACAGGATATAAGAAGGATAAAGGAAGTATATACAAATAAGAGAATATATTTTAATTTAAAAATTATAGTTTATTTTCTAGAAAGAGAGATTTCGTTTGATATGAATTGAAATTGCATTTTTGAGTAATCATTTTTCAATTTAAAAAAATTATTTTGACTGATATTTTATTCTCTATCCAATATGTTGTTAAGAAAGATAAAAAAATGAAAATATGATTTTGCAATGCGTTCAAAGATAGCCAATTTTTTTTATTATCATTAAAAATTCTTCCTTTTTGTATGTATAACATATTTTCTATAATTTCCTAATCATATTTTTTCAAATTAAATGAATTCTGTCTATACAAAAAGAAAATGCACTTCCTTGTTTTTTTTTTTATTTTTTTAAATGAAATATTCAAATTTTGTATGCTGATTAAAATTTTCTTTTATATTTCTTAACAATGGAAAATATAAAATAAAATTGTCTCTTAATTTTTAATTTTTTACGACAATAAAGCAGCAGATGTCATCTAATTTAAAATATTATTCGTATAGACGATATAATATACATATGTATGTATGTATGATGAGTACATATTTAACTAGAAATTATTATTATCATTATTATTTCTTTAAATTAATAAGATTTCAACCGCATTTATTCAACAATATAACTTCCGAGACTTTTTTACTATTGTTAACATGTTTATTTTCTTGTTTGTTGTTGTTGCTGCTGTTTATTTTTTTTTTTGTTTATTTATTAATACATAATATGAAGAAGAGATAATGAACTCTAACAAACTTTTAACGAAATATATAATTTTATTTAAAATATTTCTATGTATCAGAAGAAAAAGATGAAAAATAAGAAAAAGTTATGGAATGTCTTCATACACTTTTGCCTTTTTTTTTTTTTTTTTTTTTTTTTTTTTATAATAATTTCCATATCGCATTTCTTAAGAATCTATGGTTTTATTGTGAGAAATACGTGAGTATGTGGTGTAATATTTGAGTAACCGGAGAATAAAATTCACTAGAATTTATTATTATATGATTTGATTTTTGTGCGGAACGTATCATTGGACGCCTTGCTTTTAGAACTGGTTGGTTGGTTGGTTGACGTGGCGGTTCTTTGGATTATTTTCGAAGACTCAAACAGCACTAACCGTGCCGTTTTGATACTATACACCTTGCAGTTGTCGAGTCAAATTTTAATTATATGACAGGGCTTGGTACTTATATTTCTTGTAGTTTTTCTGTGAACTTAGTTTATGGTCTCTAAGCAGAACCACCAAACTACTTACTTTAGTATCGAGCATTTATACCCAACTCAAAGTGAATTGGTACTCATTCAAATCTGAGTGAACTTAGGCGGACTCGATCACGAGACCTTCAGCATATCAGAAGCCAACACTCTACCGCTTCGTCCACTGCCCTGTTTTTAGAATTAAAGAATATCATTTTTGCTTTTCGATTTTTTTTAAATTTTCGGAAAACAACTCGTTTAAAACGTTTGAAGTCAAAATCGATATTGCATATGGCTTTGAGGATTTTACTAAATACATTCCGTTTATTTTATTGTCACACCATGTCTGTATCGAAAACATGCATTGTAGTATTTGGGGGTAGTGAGAGAATATTTCTGAATAAGCGTATTGAAATTTTTTTTTGCTACAAAGAAAAAAGAAATAGAAAGTTGGTACATATGTATCTACATGTGAAAGAATTTGGAAACAAAAAAGAGTTAAAATTCTGTTTTTGAATACTTATACATATGTACATTATATTGTGTGTATATACGCGCGGGGCCGGTGGCATTTGCCACATCTGTCATATCTCATATGGCTAATCCGGCCCTGCGTATATACTATGTACATACATAGTTCTAAAAGGCATAGATACTTTGCTGAAATAAATTCACAAAACTAAGAAAAAAAAAACGGTATATAACATTCATATATAATAAACTTAATGACATTATAAGGATGACATTTATATTGTATTTCTACTTATTGTTTGTACATTTTTTTTTATTTTCTGACTTATAACTCTTTTTCCTTTACATACATATATGTATGTATTTAAAGTTTATTATATGTTTTATATTATTTCCGGTTTTCACATATGCATAACTAAAATCATGAAGATGAGGAATCATTTTTTGTTTTATTTATTTTTTTTCCTTCTAAATACAAAATTTTCGGATATAAGATGCTATATATGTACATAGATCAAACTTAAGAAGATGTGAAGAAAAAGGCACAATCTTTATGATTCAAAAATCGTTTCAGTTATTTAAGATTTAACCATCATCATTATCATCAATGTCGTCTCAGCTCTTATAAGAATCGTGCTATCATTATATTGTTATCATATCATCATCATCATTTGCTGCCACTGTCATTTTTGTCACAGTATCTTCTGTAATACTTCTACAATAGTACAATATACATACAGTAATAAAGAATGATGATAGCATCTCGCTCGGAACACAAAACAAAACAATATAATATACATACATACGTATATACTACCAAAAATCCAAAAGGAAAAATAAACATCAATAATATCATCATGTACTATAAAGATATCTTCTGGATATAATATGTAGGATAAAAAATATCTAAAGAAGCAATAGTTTGGATGACACAGAATGTTTTATACACTTTCATGAAATTTATATTTTTTTTTCTTATATAAAAATTGAACAACTCCTTAGAATTTGTTCTGGCATAATGTCAACTAATGATACCCAAGTGAAGAACTTAAAACCACAAAAATAAGAAGAAAAAAGTACATAGATTCTTCCGAAGAAAAATGAAAAGAAAGCAACATTAAAAATTATATCGCAATAATACAACTCTAAAATCTTGTTGTTATTGTTGTTGTTTTCTACTTCTATTATACATATATTTTTTTATTATATATTTTCAACGGGATCAAATTAAATGAGTTTTGAAACATTTTTTGTCTAATGAAGTTGTAGAGTATATATTAAATAACATATATGTATATACAAAATATACATACATACATATATGTATGTTTTTATTTGTACATACACCACACATTTTAAGTGTAAATGAAATCATTAAGCAAAATCATCATCGCATATTAAATTAGTAACAGGATTCGGTTATTCGGTGTACAGGATATAAGGATGAGATTTTTCATGATTAAAATTTAATAAAAAGCGAATGTAATTTTATAATTTTACTATTATTTTTTAAAAAGGATTAATTTTTCTAGTGTATTGTTTGTATAAAACGATAATTATTTTACATAAAGGACATGAATAATAATTAGTGGTAGTCTCAATGTATACCATTGGGATATTTCGTAATTATAATTGTGATCCTTTAGAAATTATTGGTGCAAATTGTTCTTGCATAAAATAGGTACATAATTCAGTAAAGGATTTGGGACCTTGTTTCAAGAAGAAGGCAGCTTCATTTTTAATAATTTTTGAGAAATAAGAAAAAACTGTTTATAAAAATTTCGATTTTAATTGAAATAAGAAAAAAATTACCATAGTCGAAACATAAAATGGCAACATGTAAACGTGGGTTGCTTTTTAGGGAATAATTTTTTAATTTTTTCAAAATCATATTACTAATAATATTGTAATTATTAATTTAATGCACTTCTTAGGTGAAAATCTCCCAAAAATGGAGTTGCCTTTTTCTTAAGGTAAAGTTCTCAATTACTTCTCTCATTTTTGCTTTTTAGAATTTTTAAACTATCCTTACAATTTAATCATCCCCATAATATCGAAAAAAATAAATTATCTTTTAAATATTCTTAATACGTATGTATGTATAAGATATTTCCCAATATGTGCCAATATACGTATAATACAGTCGGGATCAAAATTGAGAGGACACTTGTTTAAAATAAGGTTTTAGAAAAGAAATTCTGATTTAAAAAAAAAATGTTTATTATAAATATTATTATGGAAAATAAAAATACAAAGATTGACCAATATTTATGATCAATATTAATTAAATTCATTAACCGTTAGTAATTTTAAAAAACAATTGTTTTGAATTGATAAAATCCAAATGTCCTCTCAATTTTGATCCCGACTGTATATGTACATATGCACATACATATATATTTTTTCCTTTTCCACATAAATTTACATACTTTTTTTTTTATATACGATATCCTTATCTTAAAATCAAATAATATACATTTATCATTTATCTATTTTAATGTAAATAAATTAACAAAATGTTTACAAATCATGTTATTTAGATCCTTAAAATTCAACTTTGTGAATGTATGTATATTATATACAAAAAGTTTATTTTTTGTATAATAATAAAATGAAATATTTTTTCAATCAACCTTTTTAACCTGTCGACACTATCATACAATATTCTGATGTAGATTATTTTTCTTATATGATGGCAAAATACGAAAAAAATGAGAAGCAACAATTCATAAGGTAAGAAGTTATCCATGTTTTCGAAAAAGGCAACAACAAAAAAATTATATAAAACAAAAAACAAAAATATGCTTACCTTAAGGTATTGAATTGGTATATTACTATCTTCTTCAAATATTTAGAAAAAGAGTATCCATTCACAAGAAGGAAAAAAATCGTATATTTTTATGATTTTATTCAAGAGTTTTGATATTTTTCTTCTGAAAATGAATATTTATATAATAGCAAAAAAAGGATATGCATAAATAAATGAAAAAGAACAAAACACAAAAAAAAAAATTCAGTAGAATGAAAAACAGGAAAATAAATGATAACAAGTACCTAACATTTTTTTTCTCTTCTTATTCTATATTTATTATATTATGTTGGTATATTTCTTTTCTTCTATATTTCTTTTTTTAACTTCAAAATGAGCTTGATAAGGATATTGAATCTCTCATTGATGGATAGTAAAAATGAAGCAAAAATTTCCATTTATGAATAAAAAAAGAAAAATCTTTCTAGAGAAAAAAAAACGACGAAAATTCATTGTATTGGAAGAGAAGAAGAATATCTGAATTTATTGATGTAAAACTAAAAAGGAAAAAAACCAAGTAAAATGAATCAAAAGGAAAAAAAAAATCATTTTCAATGATATGATAATACCCTATGTAGGGCATGACATATAATGAGCATTCTGGGTAACTGATGTTCTGTAGTATATGTACATATATAAAAAGAATTTTGATCATTTGGGGAAGATATCTCTTTTTTTAGTCCTTGATTGAATTTTTAAAAAGCAGAAAAAAAATCTAGGAAAAAAAAATAAAATAAAAAGAAAACTTAAGGCAGAAGTAAAAGTGGTTAACCTACAATTTTTTTTTTTATTTTTTAAGTTTTCTACTTTTCTCATTGTGCCTTGAAAAATGCTATAGTTATGAAAAAAAAATGATAATAATATAAAAAAGAAAGAAGGAACAAGTGGCCCTTTCGTGTTTTTTTTTCTTTTTTTGCTTTTTCATTTTGGAAAATCAACAAAAATATTTCTACTGCATACTTGAAGACATACTTGAAAATGTGATGACCTAAAAATGGTAAAAAGATTACACATCTCCATTTTTTTTAAATGTAGGTACTATGTATTGAATTTGCAAAGGTTATAGATTGCGTATAAATTAGATTAAATTTGAAAAGAGAGAGATATTTTTTTTTTATTGTCATCAAATAGAATAAATTTCAATTTGTTGAGAACTTTTTTTTTTTGTTTTCGAATGAAAAAATTGTTCAATAAAAGGAATATCAGCTTTTTGTTTTATTTTGTTGTTTTTATTTATTTTTATTTGACTTGTACATGAGAAATAAATACAAGAGAAAATTCAGAAAAAAATTGAGTGTAGGTATATACATATATATATATATATATATATATATTATTTTTTTTGAAAATACACGGAAATATTTATACAGGAAAATAAACAACAATCGTATAGTTTTGTAATTTGAAACCAGGTAATCGTTGTTTTACGTGGTTAATGATAAAAATACATGTTTTATCTTATCTTTTTTGATTGATAAAATTTCAGTATAATTAATTACTGGGGGTGTTAGTTAGTTTTTCTATAATTTGTTATTGTTATAGATAGAAAATACTTAAGTTATTTTATCTATGGTTTAGTTTTTTTCTTTTTGATAGGTTTTGATATCTCAATTCTTTTTTCTTATTGACTGTATTTTTTCCAATACAAACTTATTAATTATGTATCTGTTAGTTTTATTGATGATCTTGTTTGTTTGTATTTTTATTGATACTTAGTTTTTAGATGAAATTGTTTTTTAAAAAGCCTCAATAAGATACATATAAGTAATAAAATTAAAAAAAAAAATTGTGTCCATACACAATTGATTTGTCCGTAAAAAAATATACTCGCATTGCACTTCAAAGTCACTTATTTATCTTAAAAGGAATTATTATTTTGGAAACCCTATTTTTCCAAATTAATTCAGAAAGCCACAAACAAAAAAATGTTAGTTTTAAAAATGTTTAAAAAAATGAAAAAAATAATTTTTTGGCGATAGGATGAATAAATTTAAAAAAAACATTATATGTATGTAATTATACAGGGTGATTCCGTTACGGTGTCCGAGCGGGAAACTACGGATAGGTCTTGGCGAGGGGAACAAAAAATCGTATTGGTGGGGGGGGGGGGGGGGCAATCTCAACGGTTTAGGAGTTAGAGGGGGTTAAAGATTTTTGGTACTTTTTTCATATTTTACCCTATAACTTTTTACAAGGGCACGCTAGGCTCACCAACTCTTCTCATAATTGTGAAGGACTCCTGTGCCTTTCCATCAACATCTTACCTGCTGCTGTGTATCCGACCATTCAGAAGTTATAAAGCCTCAAAACCATAATTTTGTCATTTTTTCACAGATTTTTGGACTTTAACCCTGCTTTACTCAAAAAAGGCTTAAATTAACCCTCATTTTTTATTGCAGAAAACGAAGGCTCAATTAATTCTACATCGATTTACTATCTTCATTTTTTTCGAAAAATGGATAATTTTTGAGATATTGAGGAAGACCTCTTAAAAAATCTGATAATATTAGTCTGAAATTCATTATATTATTGGACACGTGCTTTTATTACAGTGTAAATTGAAAATAGGTGCTTGGAATGCTAGTTTTCAAGTGCAAATATCTTGAAAACTATGCATTTTTTGAAAAAAATGAAGATAGTAAATCGAAAATGAAAATGAGGGTTAATTTAAGCCTTTTTTGAGTAAAGCAGGGTTAAAGTCCAAAAATCTGTGAAAAAATGACAAAATTATGGTTTTGAGGCCTTATAACTTCTGAATGGTCGGATACACAGCAGCAGGTAAGATGTTGATGGAAAGGCATAGGAGTCCTTCACAATTATGTAGAAGAGTTGGTGAGCCTAGCGTGCCATTGTAAAAAGTTATAGGGTAAAATATGAAAAAAGTACCAAAAATCTTTAACCCCCTCTAACTCCTAAACCGTTGAGATTGCCCCCCCCCACCAATACGATTTTTTGTTCCCCTCGCCGAGACCTATCCGTAGTTTCCCTGTCGGACACCGTAACGGAATCACCCTGTATACAAAAAATACTGACAAATATGTATACAAATAAACTCATATTTTTAAAACAATCCTAAAATATAGGTTTTTTTTCGTGGTGATAAAGTTCGATGTTATAGGATGTCTAATAAGTTCCACATCAAAATGAAATCACATACCGTTCCCCTGATCGAATTTCCACTTAAAACCGGAAACAACGAACTTAGCTTTTACCTTTTGTACTTGTTCATCCGGTCCTGTTTAACAGATTCTGGTATATGATCTTTTTTCCTCGTTGAAACTTGAAACGATGCCATTTTATGTTCCGTTTTTGTTTTTCAAGAATAGATGTGTTTTTATTTCTAAGAAAAAGTAAATTTTTTAAAAAAATGATTGTGATTTGATTTTGAAAAAATGATGGGAAAGTTATTTTATGTATGTTATAGTAAAGATATTATTGGGTGGAAGCTTAATTTTGATGATTCAATGTAACAGCGTTTAACTTAAAATATATATGTACATATTGATCCGCCAGATTCTAAATATTTGAGGAGCAACAAAAAGGAATTTTCAATATTTTTATTCTCCACTGATCCTACATTTAAAAAATTTGAAAATGGCTGCCGTTTCGATTTGATGATTTATTTAGTTGGGATTGAAATGTTGTTTAAGTATGAAATCATGCCATATCGTATTATTATTCAAACATTTATTTAAAAACAAAAATAAGTTAGTTGAACTTTTCCTTGTGTATAGAAGTATATTCGGTTCTGTACTCGAAAGTTTCTTGTATAATCATTCTTCTTCATTGAATGACGCCATTCTTTATTGGTTTCGTTCATAATTCGGTGATACATCTTCTGATATTATGAAGATTTCGTATATAATAAACAAAGAATATAGATTATATTATATAGATATATTATAGATTAGAAGAATATAGAAGATAGATTTATAGTATATACACTTTGATAATAAACGCATAATGTAAAGAATTCTCTAAATTCAATTTCTTGGAAAAAAGCTTATGTACATATATGTGATAAACAATTCTTAATAATTTCTTAGGAAAAATTTTATCTGGACATGATAAAATCATCTTTGATATATGATTGTGTTATTTATGTCAAATTTTTTCTTATTTATTAACTGCACGTTGTAAATATATTGACACACGACTATATCACTATATATTTTGATTTTCCTATATTGTTGATTATTTTTGAGAGAAAAAAAAAGTAGAAACGTAGT